>CM064540.1:19600755-19928255 GCA_032716605.1 Paralithodes platypus
TGTCATCTTGTTGCCTGATACTATATTGGTGTATGCACTTTACTGGTGTTATAGGCCCTGCATGTAAGATGTTGAGTGGTGGTTAACACTTTCTCCATCTTTGCAGGTTCTGCTAGTGCTCTTCCGCCTCGGCCGCCCTCCTCACCTACCTCTGTGCTCCCAGTTTAGGGTGAGTACGGATACCTGTTTGCATGTGTGTTCCTGTTTCCCCATGCTCCTTCCCTGGTTCTTCTTGGACATTCTCTCCACTTACTCCTTCGACGTGCTGATTATGGTGTGTGTTCTTCTAGTGCAGGTAGGCTGCCTTGCTTTCGCCTTGGTTGTCGCTCCCCGTGCTTGGAGAGCCACAAGTCCTGCTTGCGCCACTCGCTCTGTGTGTCCTCTACGGCCTACCTCCCTGCTCTGTGTGGCACGTGTCTGGCCCTGGTGGTTGTGCTGCTCCATGGCCCTGGTTCCTCGGCGGCGGCTGTGGCCTCCTGCTTCCCTTCCGTCGGTGTGGACGATGGTCTCCCGCCACATTAGGACTGTGGGCCACCGTTCCCCGGCCTTTGTTGCCGACCGGATCCGCGTCGCCCTGGGTATCCCTGACCCGACTGACGGCCATTTACCTGGCCCTCTCCCTGCTCGGGCCCTCTCCCCTGCGTCCCGCAGCCGGTCGTCCCATCGTCGGGGGGTTCCCCGGCTCCGTCCACGCTCTCGCTCGCCTCGTCGTCCTCCTGATCGCCTTGACGACGCCCATCGCCCTCGTCATGCTTCTCGCCCTGAGGCCGGGGTTAGCGGCTCTGCCCCTGTGCGCCCTCCCCTGGCCTCTACGGATAGGGGCTCTACTCCCTTCCGCCCGCTTCCCCAGCCCAGACGACTTCCTCTTACGTTGTCCTCTCCGCGCGCGGTTGTTCATGCTGTAGCTGGCCCTCTGCTCCCTCCTCCTACACTGTCCAGGAGGGTCCGCCTGGATGTCGTTGCTTCTCCTACTTCACCTGCTTCAGTGCCTATTCTTCCTTCACGGTCTCGTCCCACGGTGGTGGTCCCTCCCTCCTCCGCCTCGGTGTCGGGCCGCCCTGTTATCTCAGCCCCGGGGATCCTTGCTCTGTTTCCCCCCGCGGCTCCTGGCCTCCTTTCACCCGGCCAGCCTTCCCACTCCCGTCGTCCTGCTCCTCCTCATTCTTCTCTTCCTGACCTTCACTTACCGTCTCGCCAGGGGGGTACCCCTCCTCTTGCCTCGGTGGGGTTTCGCGAGGTTTCGGGGATCCCTTTCTCAGGAGCTGATGTGTCGCTGGAAGAGGGGAATGGTGCTGTTTCCCCCTCGGCCGTTCGTGATCGGGGACGAGTCCCTCAACGGCGACACAACCGTCGTCGCTCGCCTTCCTTGGGCCGCGACGCTGCTGGTTCGTGTCGTGGGTCTCGCTCCCGCTCACGCTCGCCCCTGCGGGCCGACCAATCTGGGGGGGGGGGGGGGGGTAGCCTCTCTCGGATCAATTGTCGGCTATGCAGGGCTGGGTTGTGTCACGCTTCGACGGGCGCTTGGAGTCGATGGAAGACTCCCTCTTCTCGCCCTTCTTGGCGGTGCCTCACCCTCAGCACCTCACCCTAACTACCCCTGCTACGGTCCCCCTCCCTTCTGCAGGCCTACGCTCTGGTCAGACTTCAGCCGCCCTGACATCCTTCCGGCTGTTCAGTCCCTGGCTGTGTTGACGGGTCTGTCCTCCTATGGGACAGGTTTGTGCGACGCCGGTACGCCTGGCTTAGCCATCATGCTCGGTCACCCTCTCCCATTGGAGGCCTGGTTTGCTGAGGCCTTCGACTTCACACACCGATCCGTCGACGGCTCTCCCGTCCCTCCCCCGGAGTCGTCCCTGCTTTTGCCTCCTCTTGTGTCTGTCGGCGGGTTGGACGGCGCGTTCTGGGCCTGGATGAGCGCGCCCGTTCTTGAACTTTGTTCTATTGCTACCCCGTTCTTCTCTCACCCGGATCAGCCCTCTGTCGCCAAGGTTTTTCCCTTGCGACGGAGGGTGACGGACTTATTGTCTTGTCTTTAGGTTCCCTCCAGACGTCTGTTCACCACCTGCGGCTTTTCGAGGCGTCTGCGCCAGGCGATCTTCGCGAGGGTTTGGACCGCGTTCAGCGGGTCCACCTTCGGCTCGCGGTTTGTCTTTGGTTCCCGAGCTGAAGGCGGTTTTGTGCGCGGCAACTCGGCACCGCACGACGGTACGGTCTTCGTTCTGCCGGCCGGCCCCCTTGGTTATTCGTCAGGGTTTGTTGTACTCTGCGCTATATACGTCGGGGTTTTTTAAGCAGGATGCTTGGGAATGCTACGCTTCTCTGTCGGCGGCCCCTGCTTCCGACACGCGACGCCGCGCTGTGTCGTTACGGCCCCTGCTTACGTCACGCACTGACGCGCTGTGCCGCGCGCGGGGTCTTCTCGGTCCCGTCCTCTTCGGGGTGCTGCTGCAAGTGCTGCCGCCTTGCACGGGCGCAGGACTGGGACGTTGCTGGCCTGTGCGTCGGTTCCGCCTCGCACTTCTGTTCTTGCCCCTTTCATCCCCTCTGTGTCGGGGCTGGCCGGCCTTCCGCTTCCGGCCGTCTTCGAAGGGGTCAGCCCCGCGCCGGCCTGGGGTTGGGGTGGCCCGCCCTTTTCGACGAGGTTGGGGGGGGCAGGGGTAGAGGAGGTCAACGTGGCGCTCATGCCCGCACGGCCCGTACCGGGGGTACCTCCACGTCAACACAATGTGTAGTTCTCTGGGTCGGCCTCCTTGTTCTCCTTCTCGCCTGGGCATACCGGGTCGCTCCCCTCCTCTCGGGTGCTCCCTCGGGTTGTTTTCGCCCTTGCGCCCCTCGGTAGCCGCGAGGGACGTTGGGGGCGGCGGGTTGCGCGGAGGGGGTTTCACCTGGAGGTGGACGTCCAGACCCCCACTCCGCTCTTGTCACCGACTACGGCCCATCTCTTCAGAGGTGGCCCACGTGTTCACTTCCATGCCTGAGCTGGGTAGCGTCGAGGGAGTTGACCGCCGGTCACCCGGTTTTCCTCTCCCGTGTCTTTCTGGTTCCGTCGCCGACCTGCGATGCGATGCGACCGGTGGTGGATCTGTTGGCCCTCAACGGGCACATCGTGCACACACGGTTTCGAATGCTGCCGGTACCCCTGGTACGCCTGGCCCTGTGCCCTCTGTCGTGGGTAGTGTCGCTGGCCCTCCAGGATGTGTCTTGGCTCGTTCCTCTCCATCCTCGCTTCCAGCGATTCTTGGCCGTTCGGACTTCCGATCGTGTGTTCCTGTTCGACGGCCTTCCCTTCGGTCTCCACATCGCGCCGCAGATCTTCTCCGCACTGGTGGGGCAGGCTCTGGGTCCTCTCCTCAGGAGCGGGCTCCAGCTCCTGTTTTCCTTGGCCGTTTGGTTGGTCGTTTCCGACGCCCTAGGCCTGTGCATTGGCGACGCCCTCACAGTCGTTCGCGACATCGCACGGTTAGGGTTCCCCTTCGATGTTCCCAAGTCACGCTTGACCCCGTCGCGTGTCGTGCCATGGGTCGGTCTCGCATGGGTTTTGTCCGGCGCTACGGTGACCCGGGGTCTGCCGGCCTCGGTGCACCTTCGGTGGACGGTCCTCGCCGTGTTGCACTCGGTCTCCCTCCCGGGGTGGCTCTGGGACTCGTTCGTGGGTTCGCTGCATTGGGCCGCTCTGCCCCTTCCCTTAGGGAGCCTCTGGCTACGCCGCCTCCTCCTCATGGGCACCGCGGTGTTTCCGTTGCCCCTATGGATCGGCTCCTGCCGCTCCCGCGTACCGTTCGCCGACGCTTCGGTCGCTGGGTTGCTCGGGGCTCGCTCTCTGCGGCGGTGCCCCGGACCGCCCCCCCCCGCCGACGGTCTGGGTAACCACAGATACGTCGAGCGAGGTTGGGTGAGGTTCCCAATCGAACCTGGGACGTCCACTTCCCGGCAGATGGGTGGGTCTCCCTCCTCTTACCTGTCTATGCCCTCGGATTGTTGGTTCCTTTGTTCTTCCTGCGGGACCACGCGCTGGCCCTTCGGGGTGAGTCGGTGGCCTTCGGGTTGGACACTCAGACAAGCTGTCCCCTGTTTCCTTATGCGGGGGTCCTCCAGGTCGTTGACTCTATTAGGGGGCACGGTGGAGTTGTTCTTCCTCGCGGACCGACACCCCTTCTCCTTGCATGCCTCCTCCCTGCCCGGGCCTGCCACCCTTTGGGCGGCCGCCCTGTCGGGGGGGCAGGGCGGTCTTGTAGAATGGGCGATGAAACGGACTGTGTTCGCCGACCTCGCGGCTTCCTGAGGTGTTCCGGAGGTCGCCTTGTTCGCATCGGGGGTGCCGCGCCAGTTGCCTCTGGACCTCTCCCTCCGGCCTCGCGCTCCGGGGGGGGTCCGGACGCTTTCATTGTCGCCTGGTACAGGTGGCGGTCGATATCCATCTTTCCGCCACCAGACGCGCTGTTGATGTGCCCAGTCTTCGCGAAGCTGCGGCTGTACCACGGCTGCGTCTGGCTCCTCGCGCCTCTGTGGCCGGCACGGACTTGGTCCGCCCGGTTGCCGCGGTGGTGCCCGGGTCCGGTCCCTCTACCTGTTTCCGGCTTCCACTTGGGCTAGGTTGGGGTCCTGCGGACCTCTTTGGCCTTCGCATCGTGCTTGTTCATGAGGCACGGTGGCTCCCGGTCCCCGGCCGGGCCCTGACTGACTTCCTGCAGCGTTCCTGGCCGTCTTCTCCTTGGGGGCCTTACGGGTCCCGCTGGAGTTTTTTTACTAGGTGGCTACAGGCCACTCGCCTGCCAGTTGGCTCTCCTTCCCTCGTCCTACGCTCCTTGTTTCACCTCTTCCGTACACGTCGCTTTCCAGTCGACGCTATACGTACCCACTTGTCTGCCGTCCGGGGGGTTCTTTGGGTCCGTCGCTGGGCTGGTCGTTCCGCCACAGGTGCTGGATTCCTTCCTGACGGCTGCCTTCCGGGATCGACCGCCTCCGCGCCAGGTCTCTCCGCTGTGGGATCTGGGGCGGGCTCTGGTCCTTCTGGCTTCCCCCACGTATACGAGGGCCGCTACGCCGGTTCCGTTGCTCGGGCGTCCACTCTTCCTTGTCGCTCTGGCCACTGGGGATCGGGTGTCTGCACTAGCGGCATTGTCACGGCCCCGGGACTGCGTACGATTCTCCCCGTCCTTGCATGGCGTCTCGTTCGCCTCCTCCCCACCTTTTGTTACCACGCATGGGAGGGAGGCCCCCGTTTTCCAGCCTTTCGCCGTCCAGGCTTTACGGCGTGGGCATCCTCGCCATGTGTTGTGCCCGGTGTCAGCCTTGCACTCCTCTGTTGCGTCTGTGGCGCCGCCTTCGGATACTGCTGTGTGGGTGTCTCCTCGGACAGGTGGGAGGCTCTAGCAGGTGCAGCTGGGCCGCCACGTTTGTCGGACCGTTCGTGCCCGTCACCCTGTTTGTAGGGGTTCTGCGCGCGATGTCAGATCCTTTGCTGCCTCCTTCCAGTTCCTGCCTTCGCCTCCACGGTTTTGTGGTCTTCTATCAATTCCTTCATCTCCTCCTACCTCTCCGTGTCCAGTGTTCGACCCCCTCGGCCGGTGATTGCTCTCGGGGGTCGTGTTTCCTGGTGCTCTGGCGAAGATCTTTGGTCTTCCCCCCTTGTCCCTCGTTCTTTTCCTTTGTTTTGTTTTGACAAAGGGGGGGGGGGGGTGTACGGGTTTGCAACACTGGATTGCAAGTTTGGGATTATGTATTGTTCCAGTACATAAGTGTTTTTGCCACATTGAAAATTGTGTTTTGTTCTTGTGTTCAGTGTTTTTGTTGGTTTTTGAAGAAAAGGGATTTTGGGTACAGTACCTTTTTGGTTTCAGACAAGTCTATGTTTTTGCATTACTATGAATGACGGGCATGTGTTAAAACTGTTCTTTTTAGCTACTCCTCAGTTTTTCTCTCTTTTATTAAACTCTCTTGTTTACATTGTGTCTTTGTCATTCGTAATTTTGTTTTATGCATTGGTTTTTTTGGTAGGTTGGGCTTGGATGTCCTCCTCCTATTTGTTATGCAGCCTTGACGTTGGATTTGCCAAGACTACTAACAAATTGGGAGGTTTGACGTACCTCCCAACCTACCAAATAGGAAAACCTACTATTTGGTAGTAGTCTTGGAAAATCCAACGTACATAATACCCTCCCTCACGCCGGACCCCTGCCCATCCGCGTTCTTCTGCTGACGTGAGATGTGATGACAAGAGAGGGTCGCTCATGCGCACGTTCGACAGGGATCTGCACATGACGGAACACAGGATGGGCCTTAAGCGGTAACTAAGGTAAACCCCTTTTTCTTCTCTTCTATGCTTTTTTCACCTTCGGTGGTAGTTTTGGTTAATGTACAACGTCTCCTAGAGCAAGATAAGGAGTAGACTCTAGACGTTTTCTTTTTAACCGCGGTTGGAATGACGACATAGCAGTCAAAATAGACAAGTCGTCATTGCAATTAGGTTAATAGCCTTGACGTTGGATTTTCCAAGACTACTACCAAATAGTAGGTTTTCCTATTTGGTAGGTTGGGAGGTACGTCAAACCTCCCAATATGGACCCCAGTATGGTCCCCTCTGTACTGTGTGAGTCTGAAATAAAGTATTATTATTATTATTATATTATTACCTCAAATCTCAATACTGGGGGCCTCTTCTTGAGAACCCCAGTAACTTGTTAGAAAGCTTACCAACGTTTCCTGACCTGAACCAGCCAAAGGGCTAGATTAACCTACAAACGAGTATTCAATGCTCACAACTGTGTTCCTTCTTATTTCACAGTTCCTGGGCTTGATATGTACAGCCACCATAGCCTATATATGGAAGGCGTATGGTAGCATAAATAAAAGTGCTCCAGTCTAAATTTGAAAGAATGAGTCATAGTGCTCATAGCCTAACCAAGGTAGCCTACACTCTACACCATTAATGTTGCCTCGCTATGCTCTATTTTAGCTGATGTATTGCACCCATACTTAATTGACTAATATTAAACGACTATGCATCTTTTTCACGATAAAGCTAAGGTTTAGTAAGACCATAAACATTGTATAGGCTATGTTAGGCCCCCTAAAGTTCGAGAAAAAAATAGGAGACCAAAACATAGGCCTACAAATTTCAAGGCCTAAAAATTTAGCACTAGAAGTTTAGCCTACTCTACAAATATCTTCGATACCACTCAACTTTCTCACAAGGTTAAGTACATATGAAGTACATACATAAGTACATCTATGAAATATAGCTATTGATTTGACCATTACAGTTCACGAAAAAGAAAATATTACCGACATTTTTGGTTCATATATTTATATATAATTGTATGTAGGCCTTATCTTCGATTATACACTCAACTTACTAACAATCACCATGTTTCTTGTTGTCAAATTAGGCTATATCTTATTAATTTGTTAGTAGTCTTGGCAAATCCAACGTCAAGGCTATTAACCTAATTGCAATGACGACTTGTCTATTTTGACTGCTATGTCGTCATTCCAACCGCGGTTAAAAAGAAAACGTCTAGAGTCTACTCCTTATCTTGCTCTAGGAGACGTTGTACATTAACCAAAACTACCACCGAAGGTGAAAAAAGCATAGAAGAGAAGAAAAAGGGGTTTACCTTAGTTACCGCTTAAGGCCCATCCCGTGTTCCGTCATGTGCAGATCCCTGTCGAACGTGCGCATGAGCGACCCTCTCTTGTCATCATTTTTTCACGCGCTCCATTGAATGAAGTCGCTTTTGTTGTGCTCCTTTAATTCACCCTGTTTAGGTTCGTTTCGGCTTATCTGGCCTTCTTTTTGTTAGACAGATGTTACGTGATCTAGGGCACACGTAAATGGGCTCCTAAGTGTGTTTAATGGAGACGCGTGTGGAAATAGCTACCGAAGGTACGGGGGCGCCTGGCGTTCCTCGTGTGTGTTTTTCATTCCTTTCTCTTTTCATATTCTTTTTTCCTGTTAGTATGGGCATAGTTTAGCTTTTAGCTTATTTTAGCCTAGCTTGTTTCTCATTCAGGAATTGCTATGCCCCTATGAGTTTTCATATTTTCATAGCCTAGGTGTACAGTTGGTTCACGATCTGAGATTTCGTGGTGGCGGTGCTGTTTGTAGGGTTTGTGTCGGCCGCATTATTAGCGTTATTCCCGAGTCCCCCCTTTCGAGCCTTCACTGTGTCTCAAGGGCCTGGGCGCTTGGTGGTTCGTGATATCCTGGGGTACCCCACGGGGGCCCCTCCCTCACACCACAGGGTTTTTCGCCCCTGACACATTCTCTCCTCACGGCTAGGCCACCCTTTTTCTCGCCAGTTTCATTTACTGGTTTTTGTGTTCCATTACTGTTTTCACCTCCATCCTTTCATACCCTTTTGCCCAATCCTGGGGTACCCTACGGGGGCCCCTGTTTGTGCCAAACCACCCTTCCTGCCACTTCTCCTCATGGGCTTTGCTCTATCTCTGTGGGTTGGGTGGTTCCTAGGGGATGTGCCTCCTCTCCCCTGGTGTGTCTTCCTTGCCTCTCCCTTGACCGGTTGAGTCAGGATATTATCAAGGAAGACACTGCTCAGCTTGATGGCCATCGTCGCTTGGAGTTCATAAGGAGATGACGCTTTTTTCTGGGCCTCTTTTGGTATTCCCTAGACGCTCCTCTCGCTTTTTCGGCGCCGGACCATCTCGGCCGGTCCCGCAAATTTGCAGGGTGCTCGATTCGGTCCTCTGGGACATTTCGGTTCCCCGCAAATTTGCGGAGATCGTTGGGGGGTCCCGCGAAATTGCAGGAGGGTGGTGTCGGTACGGTTATGCCTCCATTGGCCCGCAAATTTGCGGTAATAGTTGGCTTTCACTATTGACTTTTGTTATGTCATCTTGTTGCCTGATACTATATTGGTGTATGCACTTTACTGGTGTTATAGGCCCTGCATGTAAGATGTTGAGTGGTGGTTAACACTTTCTCCATCTTTGCAGGTTCTGCTAGTGCTCTTCCGCCTCGGCCGCCCTCCTCACCTACCTCTGTGCTCCCAGTTTAGGGTGAGTACGGTTACCTGTTTTCATGTGTGTTCCTGTTTCCCCATGCTCCTTCCCTGGTTCTTCTTGGACATTCTCTCCACTTACTCCTTCGACGTGCTGATTATGGTGTGTGTTCTTCTAGTGCAGGTAGGCTGCCTTGCTTTGGCCTTGGTTGTCGCTCCCCGTGCTTGGAGAGCCACAAGTCCTGCTTGCGCCACTCGCTCTGTGTGGCACGTGTCTGGCCCTGGTGGTTGTGCTGCTCCATGGCCCTGGTTCCTCGGCGGCGGCTGTGGCCTCCTGCTTCCCTTCCGTCGGTGTGGACGATGGTCTCCCGCCACATTAGGACTGTGGGCCACCGTTCCCCGGCCTTTGTTGCCGACCGGATCCGCGTCGCCCTGGGTATCTCTGACCCGACTGACGGCCATTTACCTGGCCCTCTCCCTGCTCGGGCCCTCTCCCCTGGGTCCCGCAGCCGGTCGTCCCATCGTCGGGGGGTTCCCCGGCTCCGTCCACGCTCTCGCTCGCCTCGTCGTCCTCCTGATCGCCTTGACGACGCCCATCGCCCTCGTCATGCTTCTCGCCCTGAGGCCAGGGTTAGCGGCTCTGCCCCTGTGCGCCCTCCCCTGGCCTCTACGGATAGGGGCTCTACTCCCTTCCGCCCGCTTCCCCAGCCCAGACGACTTCCTCTTACGTTGTCCTCTCCGCGCGCGGTTGTTCATGCTGTAGCTGGCCCTCTGCTCCCTCCTCCTACACTGTCCAGGAGGGTCCGCCTGGATGTCGTTGCTTCTCCTACTTCACCTGCTTCAGTGCCTATTCTTCCTTCACGGTCTCGTCCCACGGTGGTGGTCCCTCCCTCCTCCGCCTCGGTGTCGGGCCGCCCTGTTATCTCAGCCCCGGGGATCCTTGCTCTGTTTCCCCCCGCGGCTCCTGGCCTCCTTTCACCCGGCCAGCCTTCCCACTCCCGTCGTCCTGCTCCTCCTCATTCTTCTCTTCCTGACCTTCACTTACCGTCTCGCCAGGGGGGTACCCCTCCTCTTGCCTCGGTGGGGTTTCGTGAGGTTTCGGGGTCCCCTTTCTCAGGAGCTGATGTGTCGCTGGAAGAGGGGAATGGTGCTGTTTCCCCCTCGGCCGTTCGTGATCGGGGACGAGTCCCTCAACGGCGACACAACCGTCGTCGCTCGCCTTCCTTGGGCCGCGACGCTGCTGGTTCGTGTCGTGGGTCTCGCTCCCGCTCACGCTCGCCCCTGCGGGCCGACCAATCTGGGGGGGGGGGGGTAGCCTCTCTCGGATCAATTGTCGGCTATGCAGGGCTGGGTTGTGTCACGCTTCGACGGGCGCTTGGAGTCGATGGAAGACTCCCTCTTCTCGCCCTTCTTGGCGGTGCCTCACCCTCAGCACCTCACCCTACCTACCCTGCTACGGTCCCCCTCCCTTCTGCAGGCCTACGCTCTGGTCAGACTTCAGCCGCCCTGACATCCTTCCGGCTGTTCAGTCCCTGGCTGTGTTGACGGGTCTGTCCTCCTATGGGACAGGTTTGTGCGACGCCGGTACGCCTGGCTTAGCCATCATGCTCGGTCACCCTCTCCCATTGGAGGCCTGGTTTGCTGAGGCCTTCGACTTCACACACCGATCCGTCGACGGCTCTCCTTCCGTCCCTCCCCCGGAGTCGTCCCTGATTTTGCCTCCTCTTGTGTCTGTCGGCGGGTTGGACGGCGCGTTCTGGTCCTGGATGAGCGCGCCCGTTCTTGAACTTTGTTCTATTGCTACCCCGTTCTTCTCTCACCCGGATCAGCCCTCTGTCGCCAAGGTTTTTCCCTTGCGATGGAGGGTGACGGACTTATTGTCTTGTCTTTAGGTTCCCTCCAGACGTCTGTTCACCACCTGCGGCTTTTCGAGGCGTCTGCGCCAGGCGATCTTCGCGAGGGTTTGGACCGCGTTCAGCGGGTCCACCTTCGGCTCGCGGTGTCTTTGGTTCCCGAGCTGAAGGCGGTTTTGTGCGCGGCAACTCGGCACCGCACGACGGTACAGTCTTCGTTCTGCCGGCCGGCCCCCTTGGTTATTCGTCAGGGTTTGTTGTACTCTGCGCTATATACGTCGGGGTTTTTTTAAGCAGGATGCTTGGGAATGCTACGCTTCTCTGTCGGCGGCCCCTGCTTCCGACACGCGACGCCGCGCTGTGTCGTTACGGCCCCTGCTTACGTCACGCACCGACGCGCTGTGCCGCGCGCGGGGTCTTCTCAGTCCCGTCCTTCTGCCGGTCCTCTTCGGGGTGCTGCTGCAAGTGCTGCCGCCTTGCACGGGCGCAGGACTGGGACGTTGCTGGCCTGTGCGTCGGTTCTGCCTCGCACTTCTGTTCTTGCCCCTTTCATCCCCTCTGTGTCGGGGCTGGCCGGCCTTCCGCTTCCGGCCGCCCTTCGAAGGGGTCAGCCCCGCGCCGGCCTGGGGTTGGGGTGGCCCGCCCTTTTCGACGAGGTTGGGGGGGGGGGGCAGGGGTAGAGGAGGTCAACGTGGCGCTCATGCCCGCACGGCCCGTACCGGGGGTACCTCCACGTCAACACAATGTGTAGTTCTCTGGGTCGGCCTCCTTGTTCTCCTTCTCGCCTGGGCGTACCGGGTCGCTCCCCTCCTCTCGGGTGCTCCCTCGGGTTGTTTTCGCCCTTGCGCCCCTCGGTAGCCGCGAGGAAGTTGGGGGCGGCGGGTTGCGCGGAGGGGTCTCACCTGGAGGTGGACGTCCAGACCCCCACTCCGCTCTTGTCACCGACGCCGGCCCATCTCTTCAGAGGTGGCCCACGTGTTCCCTTCCATGCCCGAGCTGGGTGGCGTCGAGGGAGTTGACCGCCGGTCACCCGGTTTTCCTCTCCCGTGTCTTTCTGGTACCGTCGACGAACTGCGACTCGATGCGACCGGTGGTGGATCTGTCGGCCCTCAACAGGCACATCGTGCTCACCCGGTTTCGGATGCTGCCGGTACCCCTGGTACGCCTGGCCCTGTGCCCTCTGTCGTGGGTAGTGTCGCTGGCCCTCCAGGATGCGTCTTGGCTCGTTCCTCTCCATCCTCGCTTCCAGCGCTTCTTGGCCGTTCGACTTCCGATCGTGTGTTCCTGTTCGACGGCCTTCCCTTCGGTCTCCGCATCGCGCCGCAGATCTTCTCCGCACTGGTGGGGCAGGCTCTGGGTCCTCTCCTCAGGAGCGGGCTCCCGATCTTGTTTTCCTTGGCCGATTGGTTGGTAGTTTCCGACGCCCTAGGACTGTGCATTGGCGACGCCCTCACCGTCGTTCGCAACATCGCACGGTTAGGGTTCCCCTTCGATGTTCCCAAGTCGCGCTTGACCCCGTCGCGTGTCGTGCCATGGGTCGGTCTCGCATGGGTTTTGTCCGGCGCTACGGTGCCCCGGGGTCTGCCGGCCGCGGTGCACCTTCGGTGGACGGTCTTCGCCGTGTTGCACTCGGTCTCCCTCCCGGGGTGGCTCTGGGACTCGTTCGTGGGTTCGCTGCATTGGGCCGCTCTGCCCCTTCCCTTAGGGAGCCTCTGGCTACGCCGCCTCCTCCTCCTGGGCACCGCGGTGTTTCCGTTGCCCCTATGGATCGGCTCCTGCCGCTCCCGCGTACCGTTCGCCGACGCTTCGGTCGCTGGGTTGCTCGGGGCTCGCTCTCTGCGGCTGTGCCCTGGACCGCCCCCCCCGCCGACGGTCTGGGTAACCCCAGATACGTCGAGCGAGGTTGGGTGAGGTTCCCAATCGAACCTGGGACGTCCACTTCCCGGCAGATGGGTGGGTCTCCCTCCTCTTACCCGTCTATGCCCTCGGATTGTTGGTTCCTTTGTTCTTCCTGCGGGACCACGCGCTGGCCCTTCGGGGTAAGTCGGTGGCCTTCGGGTTGGACAAGACAAGCTGTCCCCTGTTTCCTTATGCGGGGGTCCTCCAGGTCGTTGACTCTATTAGGGGTCTCGGTGGAGTTGTTCTTCCTCGCGGACCGACACCCCTTCTCCTTGCATGCCTCCTCCCTGCCCGGGCCTGCCACCCTTTGGGCGGCCGCCCTGTCGAGAGGGCAGGGCGTTCTTGTAGAATGGGCGATGAAACGGACTGTGTTCGCCGACCTCGCAGCTTCCTGAGGTGTTCCGGAGGTCGCCTTGTTCGCATCGGGGGTGCCGCGCCAGTTGCCTCTGGACCTCTCCCTCCGGCCTCGCGCTCCGGGGGGGGTCCGGACGCTTTCATGGTCGCCTGGTACGGGTGGCGGTCGATATTCATCTTTCCGCCCCCAGACGCGCTGTTGATGTGCCCAGTCCTCGCGGAGCTGCGGCTGTACCTCGGCTGCGTCTGGCTCCTCGCGCCTCTGTGGCCGGCACGGACTTGGTCCGCCCGGTTGCCGCGGTGGTGCCCGAGTCCGGTCCCTCTACCTGTCTCCGGCTTCCACTTGGGCTAGGTTGGGGCCCTGCGGACCTCTTTGGCCTTCGCATCGTGCTTGTTCATGAGGCACGGTGGCTCCCGGTTCCCGGCCGGGCCCTGACTGACTTCCTGCAGCGTTCCAGGCCGTCTTCTCCTTGGGGGACTTACGGGTCCCGCTGGAGGTCTTTTACTAGGTGGCTACAGGCCACTCGCCTGCCAGTTGGCTCTCCTTCCCTCGTCCTACGCTCCTTGTTTCACCTCTTCCGTACACGTCGCTTTCCAGTCGACGCTATACGTACCTACTTGACTGCCGTCCGGGGGGTTCTTTGGGTCCGTCGCTGGGCTGGTCGTTCCGCCACGGGAGCTGGATTCCTTCCTGACGGCTGCCTTCCGGGATCGACCGCCTCCGCGCCAGGTCCCTCCGCAGTGGGATCTGGGGCGGGCTCTGGTCCTTCTGGCTTCCCCCACGTATACAAGGGCCGCTACGCCGGTTCCGTTGCTCGGGCGTCCACTCTTCCTTGTCGCTCTGGCCACTGGGGATCGGGTGTCTGCACTAGCGGCATTGTCACGGCCCCGGGACTGCGTGCGATTCTCCCCGTCCTTGCATGGCGTCTCGTTCGCCTCCTCCCCTCCTTTTGTTACCACGCATGGGAGGGAGGCCCCCGTTTTCCAGCCTTTCGCCGTCCAGGCTTTACGGCGTGGGCATCCTCGCCATGTGTTGTGCCCGGTGTCAGCCTTGCACTCCTCTGTTGCGTCTGTGGCGCCGCCTTCGGGTACTGCTGTGTGGGTGTCTCCTCGGACAGGTGGGAGGCTCTCGCAGGTGCAGATGGGCCGCCACGTTTGTCGGACCGTTCGTGCCCGTCACCCTGTTTGTAGGGGTTCTGCGCACGATGTCAGATCCTTTGCTGCCTCCTTCCGGTTCCTGCCACGTCGATCCTTCCCTGCCATCGCCTCAGCGGTTTTGTGGTCTTCTATCAATTCCTTCATCTCCTCCTACCTCTCCGTGTCCAGTGTTCGACCCCCTCGGCCGGTGATTGCTCTCGGGGGTCGTGTTTCCTGGTGCTCTGGCGAAGATCCCTGGTCTTCCCCCTTGTCCCTCGTTCTTTTCCTTTGTTTTGTTTTGACAAAGGGGGGGGGTGTACGGGTTTGCAACACTGGATTGCAAGTTTGGGATTATGTATTGTTCCAGTACATAAGTGTTTTTGCCACATTGAAAATTGTGTTTTGTTCTTGTGTTCAGTGTTTTTGTTGGTTTTTGAAGAAAAGGGTTTTTGGGTACAGTACCTTTTTGGTTTCAGACAAGTCTATGTTTTTGCATTACTATGAATGACGGGCATCTGTTAAAACTGTTCTTTTTAGCTACTCCTCAGTTTTTCACTCTTTTATTAAACTCTCTTGTTTAACTTGTGTCTTTGTCATTCGTAATTTTGTTTTATGCATTGTTTTTTTTGGTAGGTTGGGCTTGGATGTCCTCCTCCTATTTGTTATGCAGCCTTGACGTTGGATTTGCCAAGACTACTAACAAATTGGGAGGTTTGACGTACCTCCCAACCTACCAAATAGGAAAACCTACTATTTGGTAGTAGTCTTGGAAAATCCAACGTACATAATACCCTCCCTCACGCCGGACCCCTGCCCATCCGCGTTCTTCTGCTGACGTGAGATGTGATGACAAGAGAGGGTCGCTCATGCGCACGTTCGACAGGGATCTGCACATGACGGAACACGGGATGGGCCTTAACCTCTGAAGGCGGTTTAAACGTCCCCCTGTGCTGACGTAGATGTTTTGTCACTAAAATATTCATTGTGTCATTAATAGCATTAATACTTATCCATATGCGCCTATTATGGGTTGATTATAAAGGTATTAACCTGAAACAACAATAAAACGAGTGAAAAACAGCGTTTGGATGGTCAAAATCGGAGATATATATAGCCCGCGAGTTGTATAATGTATGGGTGAGGCAATCTGCTTTCCCGCCAATTTCCCCCAAGGCCACTGAGACACAGTCGATCGATACTCTCTCTCTCTCTCTTGCACTCGCTTGCTATCAGTGATGACCACACCCTCCAATCGGATTTCTAATGTTAGCACGAAAATATACCTCAGAATAAGGGAATAACAGGGAAAATAGGTGATAACTGAAGGAGAGGAGGAAAGTGGGGAAGGAGGGGAGGTAGAGGACTGAGATTTTGCATGGCCCAGGGGCCAAAAAAAAAAAAAAAAATAAAAAAAAAAAAATATAAATGTTTTTTTTTTTTTTCGATGTCAAAAGTTGATTTTTGTTTTCTCTGACTCTTAAGAGTCTCCCCGCAGTGCGCCGGGGGAACTCTTAAGAGTCTCCCCGCAGCTCCCGGGTTAAGCGGTAACTAAGGTAAACCCCTTTTTCTTCTCTTCTATGCTTTTTTCACCTTCGGTGGTAGTTTTGGTTAATGTACAACGTCTCCTAGAGCAAGATAAGGAGTAGACTCTAGACGTTTTCTTTTTAACCGCGGTTGGAATGACGACATAGCAGTCAAAATAGACAAGTCGTCATTGCAATTAGGTTAATAGCCTTGACGTTGGATTTTCCAAGACTACTACCAAATAGTAGGTTTTCCTATTTGGTAGGTTGGGAGGTACGTCAAACCTCCCATTCCTTTACACATGCTTACGAAAAACACAGTATATTAACCAACTGTCAAACTCAATAGTGCTATTTTGTAATGTATATAAAGTATAAAAAAACAGAAAAAGAAAAGTATAATCATCAGGCCTACATATAGGCAGTGTGTCCTAAGCAAGTGGCGGGTAGGAGGCTAGGATTGAGAGCGACGATGTTTCCCCTTGCACCGCCAAATCAATACTGAGTCTGATGGAGTGATCGTTATTTTTCTAATTTTAAATACCCATGACGTCACAGGATAGAAGAAAAGAAAGAGGTTAAATCAGAAAACACACATGGTGTTTATTTTACTCATTATTAATATTACTTATATATACAGTATATACTATTAGTATAATTAATATTATTTTCAGATCCATTTGGGGCCCCCTCCTCTTGGGGGCCCGGGGGGCGATTTCAAACAGCCCCCTCCCGCCCCCCCCCCTTAGCTACGCCACTGATTGGACCAAAACCTGTCGGGATCATTACCCTATTCCCGACAGGAGATTTCAATTTGCCAAGGATCAACTGGGCAAATTGTACTACTCCAGCGGGACAGTGTAGCCTGGAAAACAAGTTTATAGAGAAAGTGAGAGATTGTTTTTTAACGCAACATATTACAGAGATGACAAGATATAGAGATGGGACGCAGGGGAGTGTACAGTGGAGCCCCCATCCTCGCTACACCGGTCTTCGTTGATTCAATCCTCGCACCACACACCAAATATTCCCCATTTCAATTCTCGCGCCAAAAGCCTCATTCCTCGCATCAAAATCCCAGCCGAAACCCGAAAAAATAGCAAAAATAACGAAAAACTCGACATAAAACTAGAAAACAAACAAAAACAATAATTTTGTTTTAACATAACGAAAGAATCTGCCAGTAGCTTGCCGTTTAGAGACGAAATCCGAGTGAATCCGAGATTCGTTCGTCAAATGCGCAAGATGCCGCCATCTTTGTATGACGTCATCACTAAGCAGACGCTTGCAGTTTAGCTAGTATCTGTGTTGACAAAACAACCGTTTGCAAGCCTTTTTGTGCCTGAACCCCTTATCTCTCGCGTTTATTATAACCTCTAGTACATCTAGTGATAGGGATGGTTGGCCTGGTGGTAGCAATGAAGGAATTTCATGCTCAAAACACAGCAAAGACCAGCCCATGTCGGACGAAAGCGATTGAATTGCCTAGCCTAGACGATGTTAGCCTAGGCTAGGCTAAATATGACAATGATTTATAATAAAATATGTGTGGTAAGTAATCTCATAATACGTCTTTTCCTCATAATATGTATTTATTGGATGTATTTGGGGCGAAATGGGTACTTGAGGGGTGGCTGGACGAATTTAGAACCTAGGCGGCTCGCTTAATTGGTGTAGTGACTAGCGTCTCGGACTTCCACCCAGAAGGCCCGGGTTCGCGCCCACGCTCGGCGCATTAAAGATTTTTCACAAGCACTGAGTCGTTACTATCCCTCATGAGCAAAGGGATGGGGTAGTAGTACAGGACCCCAATGGAAATACACCTAATCGGCCTTATTGAGCTATCCTTAGCTAGCTTAGCATGCGCTAGCTTTAAGAACTATTATTATTATTATTAGGCCTAGGCTAGGCCTAAAAAAAATTCGCATGATAGAAACAATGCCCCAATCTACAGTATTTATGGTTAGGACTGTCATTTAGCCATGTCTACATTATTATTTATAATGCGTAAGATTTAGGCCTAGGCTACTTGAATAATAATTATTCAAGTAGCCTAGGCCTAAATCTTATGAATTGTAAATAATAATATAGACATGGCTAAATGACAGTCCTAACCATAAATACTGTAGATTGGGGCATTGTTTCTATCATGCAAACATTTTTAAGGCCTAGCCTAACGACGCTGTTTTTTTGAGTGATAACGCAAATTAACTTTTTGTATAATGATAACAGAAACTCCCCCCCCCCCGAAAAAGAAAAAAAGTAGGCTAGGCTAAATTGACAATTTTGGTATCCATATTTTCCATCTTGATTGTTTTTTGATTGCAGGAAATACTGTTTTAGTCACCTAAATTCTCAAAAAAAAAATCTGGGGGGCATGCCCCCGGACCCCCCTAGAGCTCGCGCCTTCGCCGCGCTATAATGATAACAAAATAATAAACCATAATGATAACGCAATTAATATTTTCTGGATTGACACCCTGTAAATACAGTAACTTGATGTAGCCTAGACAAAAAACATGTTTTCATAGCCTAACACTGGGAAAAAGTGCGGTAATTGTTTAGATATTGGGCCTTTTATTTTCTAGTTATTAAAAACTTATTCTATGGTGTATTATATGATACAGTATAATGCATAAAATTTAATTTGTGTACAATAAAACATGTTTTCGTAGGCAAAAAATAGAAAAAGACGCAAATTTTAGCATGAGCACGGAACCGATTGAATTTTCCCCATAAGAACAGTGCCCCGATCTTGGCTGTTTCAATCCTAGCTCTATTTCTGCGGAACCGATTAGCAGCTAGGATGGGGGCTCCACTGTACTTGATTTGATTTTTAGCAATGAGGAGGATATAGTGGAACATGTCAATGTGGATAGCCCTATAGGTCGGAGTGACCATGCCTGTATAAGCTTTAGTTGCAATATTAAAACAGAGAGGGATAATAGAAGCAATAAAAAAATATACATGTATGATAGAGCAGATTATGAGCTGCTGAGACGGTGTTTGGACATTGACAGGGGGGAATACTTGAACGGTGAAGACGCTGAAGGAATGTGGAGGAAAATTAGAGTTAAACTGGAGAATGCTGTATCCAAAAGTGTACCAGTAAGGGAATATAAGGATAAAACAAAATTGAGGAAAAGAACGAACCCAGAATTGCCAATGAAAAGAAAGCTTTGGACATTGATTAGAAGAAAGAAACGATTGTGGGAAAGACTAAAATTGTTAAAAAAGAACAGGGGGTCTAGTATAGAAGCTAAAGAAGTGGATCTGGAACGTAGACAAATAAACAATAAAATAAGGTGGGAGACAAGGAGGGGGTGAAGGAGAGGGAGAGAGAGATTGCTAGAAATGTGAAGGATAATCCAAAAATATTCTGGAAGTATATTCAGGAAAAGTTAATAAGAAGAGTAGGTATCCCAGAACTGATAGGAGACTTGGATGATGGGAATAGAGCAGAAACTGATAAGGAGAAAGCAGAGGTGCTGGGGAAGTACTTTGAGGAGGTACTAACAATGGAGTCGGTTGATGCAGTGCCTACTATTCCCATCAAACAGGCACCAGCACTAGAACTAATAGAGTTTTCCCATGCTAGAATAAGGAGGGCTATAGAAAAAATTAACAAAAGTAAGTCCCCGGGACCGGATGGCATACATCCAAGAATCATAAAGGAAGGAGGTGAGATGTTAGTAGAGCCATTAAAAATGTTTTTTGAGGTATCTTTTAATACAGGACAAATCCCGATGGACTGGAGAGAGGCGAACATAACAGCTATATTTAAGAAGAGAAAGAGAAATGACCCAGGAAATTATAGACCAGTCAGTTTGACAAGTGTTGTGTGTAAACTAATGGAAACGGTAATTAGAGAAGGAATAATGGAGCATATGAAATCAAACCAACTTTTCAGTGGGAGACAGTTCGGATTCTTGCCGGGGAGGTCGACGGTACTACTGCTAATTAAGGTGGTAGATGATTGGTTGCAAACTCTGGAGGATGGTGATGTAATAGACGTGGTATATTGCGATTTTATGAAGGCCTTCGATAAGGTCCCACATAAAAGGTTAATAGAGAAAGTTAGAAGCTATAGTATAGGGGAAAAATGTGTGAAATGGATAGAAGCCTTCCTGAAAGATCAGAGACAGAGGGTACTGGTGAATGAAATAGGCTCGGGGTGGAGGGAAATTACAAGAGGGGTACCTCAGGGATCTGTGTTTGGACCACTACTGTTCGTTATATTTATCAACGACTTACCTGAAGTTATAACCAATGGAAGTGAGATATACCTGTATGCGGATGACACTAAGCTGTATAGAAGAGTGAGGAGTAAGGAAGATGTGGGTTTGCTTCAAGGAGATGTGGAGGGCATGAAGGGATGGTCTGAACATTGGTTAATGCCTTTTCATCCAAAAAAATGCAAGTACATGCGGATTGGGACTAGCAAGATAGACAAGGTAGGATACAGCATGTATGAAGCGATGGAGGAAGTGAATGCAGAAAAGGATATAGGAGTAGTGATAGACAATAAGTTAAATTTCTCAGAACATTTAGCGGAAAAGATAAACAAAGCCAATAGAATTGTAGGGCTGATAAGGACATTTGTATCACTTGACGAAGAAATATTCGGGAATCTCTATACAGCGCTGGTTAGGCCGCATCTGGAATATGCGAACCAGGTGTGGGCTCCATATATGGTAAAGGATATAGAAGCAGTGGAGAAAGTGCAGAGGAGAGCTAGCAAGCTAGTACCAACGTTGAAGAACGCGGGCTATGAGCAGAGGTTGAGGACACTGGGACTTCCGACACTGGCATATAGGAGAAAGAGAGGGGATATGATAGAGATTTTAAAGATAATGTCAGGAAAGTATGATGAGGATGTGTGTGAAGGTATCTTCTTGATGCGGGAGGGAACGAGAGGACACTCTAAGAAAATTTACAAAGAAAGAAATAGGATTGAAAAGGCAAAGAACTCATTTTGTGATAAGAGTGGTAAATGAGTGGAACGCGCTGCCCCAGTATGTAGTCGATTCCGAATCAATAAGGAAGTTTGAAAGTAATCTTGATAAAGCATGGGGAAGATAAGATTTGAAGTTTGATTATAAAGCAAAAATACAGATTAGTAAAAATGTTGCGTCTGCTGCCGCCGCCGCCAACACAGTGAACGACCGCAGTAGTGCAAGTACTGGCACTGAGCTGGATACACAGGCCTAGTTTGCCTTTTTCCAGAGGATCTACTGTAAGAAACTGTAAGAAACTGTAAGAATACTAAACAGACAGGACATACATGTATTGAAAGAAAGGCTTTGTACAAGCATACAAAAATACCTCCCCCCCCCCCTTTTCAGGGAAAGGAAGAAAATGGGAGGTTTGACGTACCTCCCAACCTACCAAATAGGAAAACCTACTATTTGGTAGTAGTCTTGGAAAATCCAACGTCAAGGCTATTAACCAAATTGCAATGACGACTTGTCTAATTTGACTGCTATGTCGTCATTCCAACCGCGGTTAAAAAGAAAACGTCTAGAGTCTACTCCTTATCTTGCTCTAGGAGACGTTGTACATTAACCAAAACTACCACCGAAGGTGAAAAAAGCATAGAAGAGAAGAAAAAGGGGTTTACCTTAGTTACCGCTTAAGGCCCATCCCATGTTCCGTCATGTGCAGATCCCTGTCGAACGTGCGCATGAGCGACCCTCTCTTGTTATCACATCTCACGTCAGCAGAAGAACGCGGATGGGCAGGGGTCCGGCGTGAGGGAGGGTATTATGTACGTTAGATTTTCCAAGACTACTACCAAATAGTAGGTTTTCCTATTTGGTAGGTTGGGAGGTACGTCAAACCTCCCAATTTGTTAGTAGTCTTGGCAAATCCAACGTCAAGGCTGCGTAACAAATAGGAGGAGGACATCCAAGCCCAACATACCAAAAAAACAATAAAACAAAATTATGAATGACAAAGAAACACAATTTAAACAAGAAAGTTTAATAAAAGAGTGAAAAACTGAGGAGTAGCTAAAAAGAACGGTTTTAACACGTGCCCGTCATTCATAGTAATGCAAAAACATAGACTTGTCTTAAACTAAAAAAGTACTGTACCCAAAATCCCCTTTCTTCCAAAACCAACAAAACATTGAACACAATAACAAAACACAATTTTCAATTTGGTAAAAACACTTACAGTATGTACTGTATACATAATACATAATCCCAAACTTGCAATCAAGTGTTGCAAACCCGTACTCCCCCCCCCCCCTTTTTCATATAAAACAAAGGAAAAGAAAGAGGGACAAGGGGGGAAGACCAGGTATCTTCGCCAGAGCTCTAGGAAACACGACTCCCGAGAGCTATCACCGGCCGAGGGGGTCGAACACTGGACATGGAGGAGATGAAGGAATTGATAGAAGACGACAAAACCGCTGAGGTGATGTCAGGTAAGGATCGACTTTGCAGGAACCGGAAGGAGGCAGCAGAGGATCGCACATCGTGCGCAGAACCCCTACAAACAGGGTTACTGGCACGAATGGTCCGACAAATGTGGCGTCCTATCTGCACCTTCGAGAGCCTCCCACCTGTCCGAGGAGACACCCACACAGCAGTACCCGAAGGCGTCGCCACAGACGCAACAGAGGAGTGCAAGGCTGACACCGGGCACAACACATGGCGAGTATGCCCACGGTGTAAAGCCTGGACGGTGAAAGGCAGGAAAACGTGGGTCTCCCTCTCATTCGTGGCAACAAAATGAGGGGAGGGGGCTAACGTGACGACATTCAAGGACGGGGAGAATCGCACGCATTCCTGGGACCGTGACAAGGCTGCTAGTGCAGACACCCTATGCCCAGTGGCCAGAGCGACAAGGAAGTGTACGCCCGAGCAACGGAACCGGTGGAGTGGCCCGTGTATACGTGTGTGAAGCCAGAAGGTCCAGAGCCCGCCCCAGATCCCACTGTGGAGGGATCTGGCGCGGAGGCGGTCGTTCCCGGAAGGCAGCCGTCATGAAGGAATCCAGCTCCTTCGGCGGAACGACCAGCCCAGTGACGGACTCAAAGACCCCCCGGACGGCAGACAAGTGGTTACGTATAGCGTCGACTTGAAAGTGACGTGTACGGAAGAGGTGAAACAAGGAGTGTAGGACGAGGGAAGGAGAGCCAACTGGCTGGCGAGTGTCCTGTATCCACCTAGTAAAAGACCTCCAGTGGGACCCGTAAGTCCCCCAAGGAGAAGTCGTCCAGGAACGCTTCAGGAAGTCAGTCAGGTCCCGTCCGTGGGCTGGGAGCCACCGTGCCTCATGAACATTCACGATGCGAAGGCCAACGAGGTCCGCAGGTCCCCAACCTGGCTCAAGTGGAAGTCGGAGACAGGTAGAGGGACCGGACTCGGGCACCACCGCGTCAACTGGGCGTACCAAGCCCGTGCCGGCCACAGAGGCATGATTAGCCAGACTCTGCCGCGGTACAGCCGCAGCCTCGCGAGGACTTTGCACATCAACAGTGCGTCTGGTGGCGGAAATATGTACATCGACTGCCACCTGTTCCAGTCTACCATGAAAGCGTCCGGACCCCCCTCCGGAGTGCGAGGCCGGAGGTATAGGTACTGAGGCAACTCGTGCGTCTCCTTCGATGCAAACAAGTCGACCTCCGGAACACCCCAGGAAGCCGCGAGGTCATCGAACACAGTCTGTTGCATTGCCCAGTCTACAAGAACGCCCAGTTCTCACGACAGGGCGTCCGCCCACAGGGTGGCAGTCCCGGGCAGCTAGGAGGCATGCAGGGAGAAGGCGTGTCGGTTCGCGAGGAAGAACAACTTCACCGAGATCCCCAACAGAGTCAATGACCCGGAGGACCCCTGCTTTTGGATACAGTGGACAGCTGTCTGATTGTCCATCCCGAAGGCCACCGACTTTCCCCGAAGGGCCAGCGCGTGGTCCCTCAGGAAGAACAAAGGAACCAACAGTTCTAGGGCATGTATGTGTAGGTGTGTGTGTCCCACCCATCTGCCGTGATGTTGATGTCCCAGGTTTGGTTGGGAACCCCACCCTACCTCGCTCGACGCATCTGTGTCTACCCAAACCGTCGGCGGGGGGGCGGTCCAGGGCACAGCCGCAGAGAGCGTGCCCCGAGCAACCCAGTATCCGAAGGGTCTGCGAATGGTACGCGGGATCGGCAGGAGCCGAACCATAGGGGTCAACGGAAACACCTCGGTGCCCATGAGGAGGAGGTGGCGTAGCCTGAGTCTCCCTAAGGGAATGGTCAGAGCGGCCCAATTCAGCGACCCACTAACGAGTCCCAGAGCCTCCCCGGGCGGGAGACCGAGTGCAACACGGCGAAGACCTTCCGTCGAAGGGTCACCGCGTTTGGCAGACTCTGGGTCACCGTAGCGCTGGTCAAATCCCATTCGAGACCGACCCACGGCACGACACGCGACGGGGTCAAGCGTGACTAGGGAACATCGATGGTGAACCCTAACCGTGTGATGTGGTGAACGACTGTGAGGGTGTCTTGGACGCACAGTTCTAGGGCGCCGGAAACTATCAACCAATCGGCCAAGGAAAACAGGAGCTGGAGCCCGCTCCTGAGGAGAGGATCCAGAGCCTGCTCCACCAGTTTGGAGAAGATCCGCGGCGCGATGTGGAGACCGAAGGGAAGTCTGTCAAACAGGAACACACGAGCGGAAGTCTGAACGGCCAAGAATCGCTGGAATCGAGGACGGAGAGGAACGAGCCAAGACGCACCCTTGAGGTCCAGCGACACTACCCACGACAGAGGGCGCAGGGCCAGGCGTACCTGGGGTACCGGCAGCATCCGAAACCGTGTGCGCACGATGTGCCCGTTGAGGGCCGACAGATTCACCACCGGTCGCATTGCGTCGCAGTTCTTCATCGGTACCATAAATACACGGGAGAGGAAAACCGGGTGACCGGCGTTCACCCCCTTGACGATTCCCTGCTCGTGCATGGATGTGAACACGTTGGCCACCTCTGAAGAGATGGGCCGGCGTCGGTGACAAGAGCGGAGTGGGGGTCTGGACTTCCATCTCCAGGTTAGACCCCTCCGCGCAATCTGCCGCCCCCACGTCCCTCGCAGCCATCGAGGGGCGCAAGGGCGAAAACAACCTGTGGGAGCTCCCGAGAGGAGGGGAGCGACCCGGGCGGCTAGGCGAGAAGGAGAACAAGGAGACCGACCCGGAGAACCTACACATTGTGTTGACGTGGAGGTACCCCCGGTACGGGCCTTGCGGTCATGAGCGCCACGTTGACCTCCTCTACCCCCCCCAAATTCGTCGAAAAGGGCGGGCCACCCCAACCCCTGTCCGTCGCGGGTCTGACCCCGTCGAAGGGCGGCCGGAAGTGGAAGGCTGGCCAGCCCCGACACGGCGGGGATGAAAGGGGGCAAGAACAGAAGTGCGAGGCGGAACCGACGCACTGGCCTGCAACATCCCTGTCCTGCGCCCGTGCATGGCGGCAGCACTTGCAGCAGCACCCCGAAGAGGACCGTCAGAAGGACGGGACTGAGAAGACCCTGCTCGCGACACAGCGCGTCGTTGCGTGTCGTATGCAGGGTCCGCCGACAGAGAAGCGTAGCGTTCCCAAGCATCCTGCGCAAAAAGCCCCGACGTATATAGCGCAGAGTACAACAAACCCTGACGAATATCCAAGGGGGATGTCCGGCAGAACGAGGACCGTACCGTCCGGCGTTGCCGAGTTGCCACGCACAAAACCGCCTTCAGCTCGGGAACCAAAGACACCGCGAGCCGAAGGTGGATCCGCCGAACGCGGTCCAAACCCTCGCGAAGATCGCCTGGTGCAGACGCCTCGATAAGCCGCAGGTGGTGAACAGATGTCTGGAGGGAACCTAAAAGACAAGATAATAAGTTCGTCACCCACCGTCGCAAGGGAAAATCCTTGTCGACAGAGGACTTATCTGGGTGAGAGAAGAACGGGATAGCATTAGAACAAAGTTCAAGAACGGGCGCGCTTATCCAGGACCAGAACGTGCCGTCCAACCCGTCGACAGACACAAGCGGAGGCAAAAGCAGTGACGACTCCGGGGGAGGGACTGAAGGAGAGCCGTCGACGGATTGGTTGGCGAAGTAAAAGGCCTCAGCAAACCAGGCCCCCAATGGGAGAGGGTGATCGAGCATGATGGCTAAGCCAGGCGTACCGTCGTCGCACAAACCTGTCCCATAGGAGGACAGTCCCGTCAACACAGCCAGGAACTGAACATCCCGAAGGATGTCCCGGCGGCTGAAGTCTGACCACAGCGTAGGCCTGCAGAAGGGAGGGGGACCGTAGCAGGGATAGGTAGGGTGAGGCGCTGAGGGTGTGTCACCGCCAAGAAGCGCGATAAGAGGGAGTCTTGCATCGACTCCAAGCGCCCGTCGATGCATGACACAAGCCACCCCTGCTTAGCCGACAATCGATCCGAGAGAGGCGACCCCCACCCAAGATTGGTCGGCCCGCAGGGGCGAGCGTGAGCGAGACCCACGACACGAACCAGTAGCGTCGCGGCCCAAGGAAGGCGAGCGACGACGGTTGTGTCGCCGCTGAGGGACTCGTCCCTGATCACGAATGCCCGAAGGGGAAACAGCACCATCCCCCTCTTCCAGCGACACGTCAGCCCCTGAGAAAGGGGACCCCGAAACCTCGCTAAACCCCACCGAGTCAAGAGGAGGGGTACCCCCCTTGCGAGACGGTAAGTGAAGGTCAGGGAGAGAAGAAGGAGGAGGAGCAGGACGACGGGAGTGGGAAGGCTGGCCGGGTGAAAGGAGGTCAGAAGGAGCCGCGGGGGGAAACAGAGCAAGGATCCCCGGGGCTGAGATAACAGGGTGGCCCGACACTGAGGCGGAGGAGGGAGGAACCTCCACCGTGGGACGAGACCGTGAAGGAAGAATAGGCACTGAAGCAGGTGAAGTAGGAGGAGGAGAAGCAACTACATCCTGGCGGACCCTCCTGGACAGTGTAGGAGGAGGGAGCAGAGGGCCAGCTACAGCATGAACACCCGCGCGCGGAGAGGACAACGTAAGAGGATGTCGGCTGGGCTGGGGAAGCGGGCGGAAGGAAGTAGAGCCCCCATCCGTAGAGGCACAGGGGCAGAGCCGCTAACCCTGGCCTCAGGGCGAGAACTACGACGAGGGCGACGGGCGGCGGCAAGGCAATCAGGAGGACGACGAGGGGCAGTAGAGGACGGGCGAAGAGGCGAGCGAGAGCGTGGACGGAGCTGGGGATCCCCCCGGCGATGTGACGACCGGCTGCGGGACCCAGGGGAGAGGGCCCGAGCAGGGAGAGGGCCAGGTGAACGGCCTTCAGTCGGGTCAGGGATACCCAGGGCGACGCGGATCCGGTCGTCAACAAAGGCCGGGGAATGGTGGCCCACAGTCCTAATGTGGTGGGAGACTATCGCCCACACCGACTGAAGGGAAGCAGAGGCAACTGCCGCCACTGAGGAACCAGGGCTATGGGTCACCACATCCACCAGGGCCATACACGGGCCACACAGAGCAGGGAGGTAGGCCGTAGAGGACACACATTGCGAGTGGCGCAAGCAGGACTTGTGGCTCTCCAAGCACGGGGAGCTACAACCATGGCGAAAGCAAGGCATCCTACCTGCACTGGAAGAACACACACCATAATGGGAGGTTTGACGTACCTCCCAACCTACAAAATAGGAAAACCTACTATTTGGTAGTAGTCTTGGAAAATCCAACGTCAAGGCTATTAACCTAATTGCAATGACGACTTGTCTATTTTGACTGCTATGTCGTCATTCCAACCGCGGTTAAAAAGAAAACGTCTAGAGTCTACTCCTTATCTTGCTCTAGGAGACGTTGTACATTAACCAAAACTACCACCGAAGGTGAAAAAAGCATAGAAGAGAAGAAAAAGGGGTTTACCTTAGTTACCGCTTAAGGCCCATCCCGTGTTCCGTCATGTGCAGATCCCTGTCGAACGTGCGCATGAGCGACCCTCTCTTGTCATCACATCTCACGTCAGCAGAAGAACGCGGATGGGCAGGGGTCCGGCGTGAGGGAGGGTATTATGTACGTTGGATTTTCCAAGACTACTACCTATTTAAATAGTAGGTTTTCCTATTTGGTAGGTTGGGAGGTACGTCAAACCTCCCAATTTGTTAGTAGTCTTGGCAAATCCAACGTCAAGGCTGCATAACAAATAGGAGGAGGACATCCAAGCCCAACCTACCAAAAAAAACAATACATAAAACAAAATTACGAATGACAAAGACACAATTTAAACAAGAGAGTTTAATAAAAGAGTGAAAAACTGAGGAGTAGCTAAAAAGAACAGTTTTAACACATGCCCGTCATTCATAGTAATGCAAAAACATAGACTTGTCTGAAACCAAAAAGGTACTGTACCCAAAATCCCTTTTCTTCAAAAACCAACAAAAACACTGAACACAAGAACAAAACACAATTTTCAATGTGGCAAAAACACTTATGTACTGGAACAATACATAATCCCAAACTTGCAATCCAGTGTTGCAAACCCGTACACCCCCCCCCCCCCTTTGTCAAAACAAAACAAAGGAAAAGAACGAGGGACAAGGGGGGAAGACCAGGGATCTTCGCCAGAGCACCAGGAAACACGACCCCCGAGAGCAATCACCGGCCGAGGGGGTCGAACACTGGACACGGAGAGGTAGGAGGAGATGAAGGAATTGATAGAAGACCACAAAACCGCTGAGGCGATGGCAGGGAAGGATCGACTGGCAGGAACCGGAAGGAGGCAGCAAAGGATCTGACATCGTGCGCAGAACCCCTACAAACAGGGTGACGGGCACGAACGGTCCGACAAACGTGGCGGCCCATCTGCACCCGCGAGAGCCTCGCACCTGTCCGAGGAGACACCCACACAGCAGTACCCGAAGGCGGCGCCACAGACGCAACAGAGGAGTGCAAGGCTGACACCGGGCACAACACATGGCGAGGATGCCCACGCCGTAAAGCCTGGACGGCGAAAGGCTGTAAAACGGGGGCCTCCCTCCCATGCGTGGTAACAAAAGGAGGGGAGGAGGCGAACGAGATGCCATGCAAGGACGGGGAGAAGCGCACGCAGTCCCGGGGCCGTGACAATGCCGCTAGTGCAGACACCCGATCCCCAGTGGCCAGAGCGACAAGGAAGAGTGGACGCCCGAGCAACGGAACCGGCGTAGCGGCCCTTGTATACGCGGGGGAAGCCAGAAGGACCAGAGCCCGCCCCAGATCCCACTGCGGAGGAACCTGGCGCGGAGGCGGTCGATCCCGGAAGGCAGCCGTCAGGAAGGAATCCAGCTCCTGTGGCGGAACGACCAGCCCAGCGACGGACCCAAAGAACCCCCCGGACGGCAGACAAGTGGGTACGTATAGCGTCGACTGGAAAGCGACGTGGACGGAAGAGGTGAAACAAGGAGCGTAGGACGAGGGAAGGAGAGCCAACTGGCAGGCGAGTGGCCTGTAGCCACCTAGTAAAAGACCTCCAGCGGGACCCGTAAGTCCCCCAAGGAGAAGACGGCCTGGAACGCTGCAGGAAGTCAGGCAGGGCCCGGCCGGGGACCGGGAGCCACCGTGCCTCATGAACAAGCACGATGCGAAGGCCAAAGAGGTCCGCAGGGCCCCAACCTAGCCCAAGTGGAAGCCGGAGACAGAGAGAGGGACCGGACACGGGCACCACCGCGGCAACCGGGCGGACCAAGTCCGTGCCGGCCACAGAGACGCGAGGAGCCAGACGCAGCCGTGGTACAGCCGCAGCTCCGCGAGGACTGGGCACATCAACAGCGCGTCTGGGGGCGGAAAGATGAATATCGACCGCCACCTGTACCAGGCGACCATGAAAGCGTCCGGACCCCCCCCGGAGCGCGAGGCTGGAGGGAGAGGTCCAGAGGCAACTGGCGCGGCACCCCCGATGCGAACAAGGCGACCTCCGGAACACCTCAGGAAGCCGCGAGGTCGGCGAACACAGTCCGTTTCATCGCCCATTCTACAAGAACGCCCTGCCCTCTCGACAGGGCGGCCGCCCAAAGGGCGGCAGGCCCGCGCAGGTAGGAGGCATGCAAGGAGAAGGGGTGTCGGTCCGCGAGGAAGAACAACTCCACCGAGACCCCCAATAGAGTCAACGACCTGGAGGACCCCCGCATAAGGAAACAGGGGACAGCCTGTCTGAGTGTCCAACCCGAAGGCCACCGACGTACCCCGAAGGGCCAGCGCGTGGTCCCGCAGGAAGAACAAAGGAACCAACAGTCCGAGGGCATAGACGGGTAAGAGGAGGGAGACCCACCCATCTGCCGGGAAGTGGACGTCCCAGGTTCGATTGGGAACCTCACCCAACCTCGCTCGACGTATCTGTGGTTACCCAGACCGTCGGCGGGGGGGGCAGTCCAGGGCACAGCCGCAGAGAGCGAGCCCCGAGCAACCCAGCGACCGAAGCGTCGGCGAACGGTACGCGGGAACGGCAGGAGCCGATCCATAGGGGCAACGGAAACACCGCGGTGCCCATGAGGAGGAGGCGGCGTAGCCAGAGGCTCCCTAAGGGAAGGGGCAGAGCGGCCCAATGCAGCGAACCCACGAACGAGTCCCAGAGCCACCCCGGGAGGGAGACCGAGTGCAACACGGCGAAGACCGTCCACCGAAGGTGCACCGTGGCCGGCAGACCCCGGGTCACCGTAGCGCCGGACAAAACCCATGCGAGACCGACCCATGGCACGACACGCGACGGGGTCAAGCGTGACGTGGGAACAGCGAAGGGGAACCCTAACCGTGCGTTGTTGCGAACGACTGTGAGGGCGTCGCCAATGCACAGTCCAAGGGCGTCGGAAACTACCAACCAATCGGCCAAGGAAAACAGGATCAGGAGCCCGCTCCTGAGGAGAGGACCCAGAGCCTGCCCCACCAGTGCGGAGAAGATCTGCGGCGCGATGCGGAGACCGAAGGGAAGGCCGTCGAACAGGAACACACGACCGGAAGTCCGAACGGCCAAGAAGCGCTGGAAGCGAGGATGGAGAGGAACGAGCCAAGACGCATCCTGGAGGGCCAGCGACACTACCAACGACAGAGGGCACAGGGCCAGGCGTACCAGGGGTACCGGCAGCATCCGAAACCGTGTGTGCACGATGTGCCCGTTGAGGGCCGACAGATCCACCACCGGTCGCATCGCGTCGCAGTTCGTCGACGGTACCAGAAAGACACGGGAGAGGAAAACCGGGTGACCGGCGGTCAACTCCCTCGACGCTACCCAGCTCGGGCATGGAAGTGAACACGCGGGCCACCTCTGAAGAGATGGGCCGGCATCGGTGACAAGAGCGGAGTGGGGGTCTGGACGTCCACCTCCAGGTGAGACCCCTCCGCGCAACCCGCCGCCCCCAACGTCCCTCGCGGCTACCGAGGGGCGCAAGGGCGAAAACAACCCGAGGGAGCACCCGAGAGGAGGGGAGCGACCCGGTACGCCCAGGCGAGAAGGAGAACAAGGAGGCCGACCCAGAGAACTACACATTGTGTTGACGTGGAGGTACCCCCGGTACGGGCCGTGCGGGCATGAGCGCCACGTTGACCTCCTCTACCCCCGCCCCCCCCAACCTCGTCGAAAAGGGCGGGCCACCCCAACCCCAGGCTGGCGCGGGGCTGACCCCTTCGAAGGGCGGCCAGCCCCGACACAGAGGGATGAAAGGGGCAAGAACAGAAGTGCGAGGCGGAACCGACGCACAGGCCAGCAACGTCCCAGTCCTGCGCCCGTGCAAGGCGGCAGCACTTGCAGCAGCACCCCGAAGAGGACCGGCAGAAGGATGGGACTGAGAAGACCCCGCGCGCGGCACAGCGCGTCGGTGCGTGACGTAAGCAGGGGCCGGAACGACACAGCGCGGCGTCGCGTGTCGGAAGCAGGGGCCGCCGACAGAGAAGCGTAGCATTCCCAAGCATCCCGCATAAAAAACCCCGACGTATATAGCGCAGAGTACAACAAACCCCGACGAATAACCAAGGGGGCCGGCCGGCAGAACGAAGACCGTACCGTCGTGCGGTGCCGAGTTGTCGCGCACAAAACCGCCTTCAGCTCGGGAACCAAAGACACCGCGAGCCGAAGGTGGACCCGCTGAACGCGGTCCAAACCCTCGCGAAGATCGCCTGGCGCAGACGCCACGAAAAGCCGCAGGTGGTGCACAGACGTCTGGAGGGAACCTAAAGACAAGACAAGAAGTCCGTCACCCTCTGTCGCAAGGGAAAAACCTTGGCGACAGAGGGCTGATCCGGGTGAGAGAAGAACGGGGTAGCAATAAAACAAAGTTCAAGAACGGGCGCGCTCATCCAGGACCAGAACGCGCCGTCCAACCCGCCGACAGACACAAGAGGAGGCAAAATCAGGGACGACTCAGGGGGAGGGACGGCAGGAGAGCCGTCGACGGATCGGTGTGTGAAGTCGAAGGCCTCAGCAAACCAGGCCTCCAATGGGAGAGGGTGACCGAGCATGATGGCTAAGCCAGGCGTACCGGCGTCGCAAAAACCTGTCCCATAGGAGGACAGACCCGTCAACACAGCCAGGGACTGAACAGCCGGAAGGATGTCAGGGCGGCTGAAGTCTGACCAGAGCATAGGCCTGCAGAAGGGAGGGGGACCGTAGCAGGGGTAAGTAGGGTGAGGTGCTGAGGGTGAGTCACCGCCAAGAAGGGCGAGAAGAGGGAGTCTTCCATCGACTCCAAGCGCCCGTCGAAGCGTGACACAACCCAGCCCTGCATAGCCGACAATTGATCCGAGAGAGGCTACCCCCCCCCCAGATTGGTCGGCCCGCAGGGGCGAGCGTGAGCGGGAGCGAGACCCACGACACGAACCAGCAGCGGCGCGGCCCAAGGAAGGCGAGCGACGACGGTTGTGTCGCCGTTGAGGGACTCGTCCCCGATCACGAACGGCCGAGGGGGAAACAGCACCATTCCCCTCTTCCAGCGACACATCAGCTCCTGAGAAAGGGGACCCCGAAACCTCGCGAAACCCCACCGAGGCAAGAGGAGGGGTACCCCCCTGGCGAGACGGTAAGTGAAGGTCAGGAAGAGAAGAATGAGGAGGAGCAGGACGACGGGAGTGGGAAGGCTGGCCGGGTGAAAGGAGGCCAGGAGCCGCGGGGGGAAACAGAGCAAGGATCCCCGGGGCTGAGATAACAGGGCGGCCCGACACCGAGGCGGAGGAGGGAGGGACCACCACCGTGGGACGAGACCGTGAAGGAAGAATAGGCACTGAAGCAGCTGAAGTAGGAGAAGCAACGACATCCAGGCGGACCCTCCTGGACAGTGTAGGAGGAGGGAGCAGAGGGCCAGCTACAGCATGAACAACCGCGCGCGGAGAGGACAACGTAAGAGGAAGTCGTCTGGGCTGGGGAAGCGGGCGGAAGGGAGTAGAGCCCCCATCCGTAGAGGCCAGGGGAGGGCGCACAGGGGCAGAGCCGCTAACCCCGGCCTCCGGGCGAGAACCATGACGAGGGCGATGGGCGTCGTCAAGGCAATCAGGAGGACGACGAGGCGAGCGAGAGCGTGGACGGAGCCGGGGAACCCCCCGACGATGGGACGACCGGCTGCGGGACCCAGGGGAGAGGGCCCGAGCAGGGAGAGGGCCAGGTGAACGGCCGGCAGTCGGGTCAGGGATACCCAGGGCGACGCGGATCCGGTCGGCAACAAAGGCCGGGGAACGGTGGCCCACAGTCCTAATGTGGCGGGAGACCATCGTCCACACCGACGGAAGGGAAGCAGGAGGCCACAGCCGCCGCCGAGGAACCAGGGCCATGGAGCAGCACAACCACCAGGGCCAGACACGTGCCACACAGAGCAGGGAGGTAGGCCGTAGAGGACACACAGAGCGAGTGGCGCAAGCAGGACTTGTGGCTCACCAAGCACGGGGAGCGACAACCAAGGCAGCCTACCTGCACTAGAAGAACACACACCATAATCAGCACGTCGAAGGAGTAAGTGGAGAGAATGTCCAAGAAGAACCAGGGAAGGAGCATGGGGAAACAGGAACACACATGCAAACAGGTATCCGTACTCACCCTAAACTGGGAGCACAGAGGTAGGTGAGGAGGGCGGCCGAGGCGGAAGAGCACGAGCAGAACCTGCAAAGATGGAGAAAGTGTTAACCACCACTCAACATCTTACATGCAGGGCCTATAACACCAGTAAAGTGCATACACCAATATAGTATCAGGCAACAAGATGACATAAAAAAAGTCAATAGTGAAAGCCAACTATTACCGCAAATTTGCGGGCCAATGGAGGCATAACCGTACCGACACCACCCTCCTGCAATTTCGTGGGACCCCCCAACGATCTCCGCAAATTTGCGGGGAGCCGAAAAGTCCCAGAGGACCGAATCGAGCACCCCGCAAATTTGCGGGACCGGCCGAGATGGTCCGGCGCCGAAAAAGCGAGAGGAGCGTCTAGGGAATACCAAAAGAGGCCCAGAAAAAAAGCGTCATCTCCTTATGAACTCCAAGCGACGATGGCCATCAAGCTGAGCAGTGTATTCCTTGATAATATCCTGACTCAACCGGTCAAGGGAGAGGCAAGGAAGACACACCAGGGGAGAGGAGGCACATCCCCCAGGAACCACCCAACCCACAGAGATAGAGCAAAGCCCATGAGGAGAAGTGGCAGGAAGGGTGGTTTGGCACAAACAGGGGCCCCCGTAGGGTACCCCAGGATTGGGCAAAAGGGTATGAAAGGATGGAGGTGAAAACAGTAATGGAACACAAACACCAGTAAATGAAACTGGCGAGAAAAAGGGTGGCCTAGCCGTGAGGAGAATGTGTCAGGGGCGAAAAACCCTGTGGTGTGAGGGTGGGGCCCCCGTGGGGTACCCCAGGATATCACGAACCACCAAGCGCCCAGGCCCTTGAGACACAGTGAAGGCTCGAAAGGGGGGACTCGGGAATAACGCTAATAATGCGGCCGACACAAACCCTACAAACAGCACCGCCACCACGAAATCTCAGATCGTGAACCAACTGTACACCTAGGCTATGAAAATATGAAAACTCATAGGGGCATAGCAATTCCTGAATGAGAAACAAGCTAGGCTAAAATAAGCTAAAAGCTAAACCAGACTAACAGGAAAAAAGAATATGAAAAGAGAAAGGAATGAAAAACACACACGAGGAACGCCAGGCGCCCCCGTACCTTCGGTAGCTATTTCCACACGCGTCTCCATTAAACACACTTAGGAGCCCATTTACGTGTGCCCTAGATCACGTAACATCTGTCTAACAAAAAAGAAGGCCAGATAAGCCGAAACGAACCTAAACAGGGTGAATTAACACCTTACGAGCGGCCTATGCGGTTTATTTATGTGTACCGCACAGCGGGGTGTTTTTAGCCAAAATAGGGCTGTTTACGTGATCATTTTCATGCCTAAATAAGACCCAGAACGTAAAACAAGTACCTATCCCTGAAAGGGCATAAACAGAGCTTTCGAATGACACCATAACGATCCTTGTATGATGGATAGTTTTCTTGCAATAACCGTGCAACGCGAGTGTAAAAAGCAGGTAATTCGGTACTTTCAGTACATAATTGAGTATGTAGCGAGTGAGAGAGGGAGGAGGGAGCTGAGATTTGTGTCAGTAGGTTCGCCGCGGTGGTCTGGAGCAGTCATACGCTCGCTAGTCTCCTGCCACCACTTGTCTCTCTCTCTCTCAGCCACATTACGTGCTGAAATTGCCACTCGAGTTATGTCGAGCGCCGCCACATAGTCCAGCTTTATTTAACTCGACTTATGTTGCTCGCCGCTAATTATGGGTTAAAGGAGCACAACAAAAGCGACTTCATTCAATGGAGCGCGTGAAAAAATGATGACAAGAGAGGGTCGCTCATGCGCACGTTCGACAGGGATCTGCACATGACGGAACACGGGATGGGCCTTAAGCGGTAACTAAGGTAAACCCCTTTTTCTTCTCTTCTATGCTTTTTTCACCTTCGGTGGTAGTTTTGGTTAATGTACAACGTCTCCTAGAGCAAGATAAGGAGTAGACTCTAGACGTTTTCTTTTTAACCGCGGTTGGAATGACGACATAGCAGTCAAAATAGACAAGTCGTCATTGCAATTAGGTTAATAGCCTTGACGTTGGATTTGCCAAGACTACTAACAAATTCAGCACGTCGACGGAGTAAGTGTAGAGAATGTCCAATAAGAACCAGGGAATGAGCATGGGGAAACAGGAACACACATGCAAACCAGTATCCGTACTCACCCTAAACCGGGAGCACAGAGGTAGGTGAGTAGGGCGGGCGAGGTGGAAGAGCACTAGCAGAACCTGCAAAGATGGAGAAAGTGTTAACCACCACTCAACATCTTACATGCAGGGCCTATAACACCAGTAAAGTGCACACACCAATATAGTTTCAGGCAACAAGATGACCTAAAAAAGGGTCAACAGTGAAAACCAACTATTTCCGCAAATTCGCGGGCCTATTGAGGCATAACCGTACCGACACAACCCTCCCGCAAATTTGCGGGACCCCCCAGCGATCTCCGCAAATTTGCGGGGAGCCGAAACGTCCCAGAGGACCGAATCGAGCTCCCGCAAATTTGCGGGACCGGCCGAGATGGTCCGGCGCCGAAAAAGCGAGAGGAGCGTCTAGGGAATACCAAAAGAGGCCACAAAACTTCGTCATCTCCTTAAGAACTCCAAGCTTGGATGGCCATCAAGCCGAGCAGTGTCTTCCTTGATACATAATCCTAACTCAACCGGTAAAGGGAGAGGCAAGGAAGACACACCAGGGGAGAGGAGGCACATCCCCCAGGAACCACCCAACCCACAGAGGGAGAGCAAAGCCCATGAGGAGAAGTGGCAGGAAGGGTGGCTTAGCACAAACAGGGGCCCCCCTGGGGTACCCCTGGATTGGGCAAAAGATGATGAAAGAATGGAGGTGAAACATGAAGGGAAAACAAAAAACCAGTAAACGAAACTGGTGAGAAAAAGGGAGGCCTAGCCGTGAGCAGAAAATGTGTCAGGGGCGAAAAAACCCTGTGGTGCGAAGTAGGGGCCCCCCTGGGGTACCCCTGGAATATCACGAACCACCTGTCGCCCAGGCCCTTGAGACACAGTGAAGGCTCGAAAGGAGGGACTCGGGAATAACGCTATAATGCGGCCGACACAAACTCTACAAACAGCACCGCCACCATCGAAATCTCAGATTGTTTACCAAACGTTATACCTTAGGCTATGAAAAAATGAAAACTCATAGGGGCATAGCAATTCCAGAATGAGAAAACGAGCTAGGCTAAAATAAGCTAAAAGCTAAACTATGCCCAGACTAACAGGAAAAAGAATATGAAAAGAGAAAGAATTAAAAACATACACAAGGAACGCCAGGCGCCCCCGTACCTTCGGTAGGCTATTTCCACACGCGTCTCCATTTGACACACTTAGGAGCCCATTTACGTGTGCCCTAGATCACGTAACATCTGTCTAACAAAAAAGAAGGCCAGATAAGCCGAAACGAACCTAAACAGGGTGAATTGAAAGGAGCACAACAAAAGCGGACTCAAGCAATGGAGGCGCGTGAAAAAATGATAACAAGAGAGGGTCGCTCATGCGCACGTTCGACAGGGATCTGCACATGACGGAACACGGGATGGGCCTTAAGCGGTAACTAACCCCTTTTTCTTCTCTTCTATGCTTTTTTCACCTTCGGTGGTAGTTTTGGTTAATGTACAACGTCTCCTAGAGCAAGATAAGGAGTAGACTCTAGACGTTTTCTTTTTTAACCGCGGTTGGAATGATGACATAGCAGTCAAATTACACAAGTCGTCATTGCAATTAGGGTAATAGCCTTGACGTTGGATTTGCCAAGACTACTAACAAATTACAGTATGGGACGAATACAGCACGAAGAGAATCAGGATGGATGACGAAGCAGGTGACACGTTGGTTGAACGCAATCCAAGGTATACCCAGCCCGGCCGAGGACAAGGAGAGGTACGAAGAGACAAATGCACTGCGGGGGGACCATAACCCTGTGTCGGTTATTTCAGTGTATAAGCGTAAGAGCCCTGACCACTTGCCGTGGTGTCGACGACCCATATTGGATTGGGAGCCCCACCCCACCTCACATGACGCATCTGTGTCTATCCAGATGGCCGCTGGGGAAGCAGTCCAGGGCACCGCCGCAGCGAGCGAGCCCCGAGCGACCCAGTGTGATAGTCTCATATGTAGCAAGCGCGGTACCGGCCTCAGCTAGTAAGGGGGGGGCGATACAGGGAAGTGTTAGGGGACCAGCAGAACAAGGTGGTCGAGTCCGAGCAGGCCTAAAGGCACAGTCAGTGCCACCCAAGGTAATGATCCCAGAACACGTTCGTGAACGAGAACGGGCAGAACACGACACGCGAAGTGTTGACGCGTATACCCGACTCCGGGGAACAGGAGCACTGTGTAGGTCCCATGGCCCTCAGTGTGAAGGTGGGAGGCCCGTCTTGTTAAACAGCGATTGTGAACCCCAGGCACGCGACACGGACGACTACAGCGAGTGTGTCCAGGACACAATGTGTGGAGAAGATTTTATCGCGACGGCACCTCCCCCATACATGGACAGGATTACCTGGGCCACCTCCTAAGACACTGCGTCGATGACGGGGAGGGCGCCCGAGAGGAGGTTGATACCTCCACCTTCAGGCCAGATCCTTCTATACCACCGTCGTGCCCACGACCGGCGTGGCTAGTGCCGGAAGTGCCGGGAGAAGCCGGTGCGGGCGCTTTGCGTTAGGCCCACCACCAAGTCAATGAGACGGCTGGGTGAGGGGAGAGGGTATTGGCCAGGAGGAGCTATGCGTTGCGCGGAGCATAGCCTCCCTTAACCTGTCACGGAGAAAGGAACTACCATGGCCAACCCCCGTCCACCTGGCCGTCCTGATGAAAAAGGAGAGCGGGCCTCACGCTCCGGCCTGTCCCCTTCCTGTCCGAGCAAGGGAGCGTAGGACGAGGGTCCCGGAACTTGCCAGCATAGTTCACCCACAGGACAGAACGGCAAACCGGGTACGAACGGCCACGGGAGGAGCGTATACAATGCCCCCCGCGGCCCGGCCCATAGCCCAAGCCCCAGGCCCAGGGCTCCTTGCCGGCGACGGACCTCCACTCGCATGGTTGGAGGAGGACGACGAGGGCTTCGCCATGACCTCCCATTGTGCGGAGCATGTGTCGCTTAGCACAAGCAAGAAAGCCTCCTGCCAAGCCACCCCCAGGAACGTCAGTCCCGGACTTAAAAGGTCCGGCAGGAGGAGGTGGCTGCGGACGTCGGCAGGGGCTGACGAGCAGGAAAACCACCCGAACCTGTCGACGGCAATGGGTGGCAAACGTCCTGGACTGGGCAGGAAAAGCGAATTTAACGTAGGGCTTAAGATCCCAGTGAAGTCCGAGGAGCGGAGCATCAGGCCAGACACAAAAGTGGAGGCCACAGTGGGGATGGTCGGTAAAAGTTCAATGAAGAATGGGGGGAATCCAATACACACAGGATGTTTGAATACTGTAGCGTATTAACATACCCATACAAAGCAGGTGAAATAAATGACGTAGAGAGTGTACAAAGAAATTTCACTTCGCATATAAGTTCGATAAAACATCTACACTATTGGGAGCGTTTAAGAGCACTGAATCTGTACTCACTGGAACGTAGAAGAGAACGTTACCTAATAATATACACATGGAAAATCGCAGAGGGTTTAGTACCAAACCTACATACTCCGATAGTCATGAAATTCAGTGATAGGAGAGGCTGGGAATGCGAAATCCCCCGGATGAATAACAGGGTGCTATGGGCTCTCTGCGAGAGGGCTGGTTATCACACAGAGGCCCACGTCTCTTCAACAAACTCCCACGGCGAGTAAGAGACATGAGGGACATCTCGTTAGACAACTTCAAGAGAGCCCTAAATGTCGAACTGCAAAAAGTGCCAGACGAGCCGATCCTCGTAAGGGAGCGAGCTGTCGCTTCAAACAGTCTACTGCACCAAATCACCACCCATAACGAGGGGCGTCGCGCTCCTTGGTGCCGCTAGAGGAGCGGCGAACACATCCAAAGGTATCCAAAGGTATGTGGAGAATTTTGGGATACGACTGTACATTCATAAGAATTTCTCGTCTTGCTTTGGAATAGGTATAACTTAGTTGATAGATTATGAACCTAGCTTCGTTTGAGTATCAAATGTTTCATATAGCACGAATCCTTACAGAGTGTAAATTAGACGATTCACTCGCATGTATTGATTGTTTCATAGGGTTCATAAATCTTGAGTTGGTTATTAGTAATTCATATGCTTCGAACTTGCTATTGATTCATGATACTTGTAAAGTGAGATAATGAATTGGATTCAGAGGTGATGTAGCAGATATGAATTTTGATAGAGGCAGTTGATCACTAAACGCCACAGCCTGAGGACGAGCTAGTCCGACGGCACAATCAAGGATTACTGTATACTGTATATATTGAGAGCTGTAACTGTATATAATATATGAAAATACTGTACTCCAAGTTTTATTCCACCACGGCTACACAATAATTTCGCACATTATGGTGCCGTGACCAGGATTCGAACCTGGGTTATTGCGGCACCATAATGTGGGAAATTTTTGTGTAGCCGTGTTGGAATAAAACTTGGAGTACAGTATTTTCATATATTATATACAGTTACAGCTCTCAATATATACAGTATACAGTACTCCAAGTTTTTATTCCACCACGGCCACACAATAATTTCCCACATTATGGTGCCGTGACCAAGGATTATGAAGACGAATAATGGGATATTTAGCCTTCAAGAACCAGACTCATCAGATGGACTTAGCCGTGGTGATAAGTGCAGTGAAGTGGCATTGCTATGCATGACTTTATGTGCATAGTTGTGACAACATAGAACGGAATTACAGCTGATCCCCAGTGTTCCCATTACTGAGAACTAGTGCAACCCATTCTTCCGAATCACTCTACGATGGAGCAGCGGAAGCAAATACGAGGTGGGCACCATGCAGCAGCAACTATATTGGTGAAGCAGATTCAAGAGGAACTACTGAAAGAGCAGCCTGATGGTGATGAGGTAGCAGTTTTAAGTGAGGAATTACAGAAGCAAAGGGAAACCATTTCTAATTTGGATGAGGACATACAACGCGAACTACCAGAAGGAGAAATCGAATCAGACATACTGGAGTGCATGAAGAGAAGGAAGATAATGAACAATTGTATTCGGTTGTCTACAGCTGGCGGACGAGAGGGAAGCTCTACAACTACAAATAAGAATGACTTCGACAACTCAAAGAAGACCGTTAAACTTCCTCAAATCATCCTACCAGTATTCAAAGGGGATCCATTATCTTATCCTAACTTCTGGGACACATTTAAGCATGCAGTACACAACAGAGAAGATTTGTCTGGAGCGACGAAATTAAACTACCTTACGGGACAACTACGTGGAGAAGCTGCCCAACTGCTGTCAGGATTCAGCCAGACCGATAGTGACTACATGGAAGCACTGGAGTTGTTGCAGTCTACCTATGGACAGCCCCAGAGACTTATTCAAGAGCATCTGAACGCCATCTTTGACATGCAGGAGCCAGCTGCAACGGCTTCAGATTTGAGTAAGTTTAGAAGTGTGTATGAGAGTCATATTCGTGGGCTAAAAGTACTGGAAGCTAACACAGAGGAATCCGGATACATTCTTGCTGCATTAATAATTCGTAAATTGCCATCTAAGATTAGAGATAACATCAACCGTGCAGGCAAGTCAGACTTTTGAGATTTGGTTAAATTAACACCTTAAGAGCGGCCTATGCGGTTTATTTATATGTACCGCCCAGCGGGGTGTTTTTAGCCAAAATAGGGCTGTTTACGTGATCATTTTCATGCCTAAATAAGACCCAGAACGTAAAACAAGTATCTATCCCTGAAAGGGCATAAACAGAGCTTTCGAATGACACCATAACGATCCTTTTATGATGGCTAGTTTTCTTGCAATAACCGTGCAACGCGAGTGCAAAAAGCATGTAATTAGGCACTTTCCCCATACAATTCCTTATATAGCGAGTGAGAGAGGTAGGAGGGAGGTGAGATTCGTGTCAGTAGGTTCGCCGCGGTGGTCTGGAGCAGTCATACGCTCGCTACTCTCCTGCCACCACTTGTCTCTCTCTCAGCAACATTACGTGCTGAAATTGCCACTTGAGTTATGTCGAGCGCCGCCACATAGTCCAGCTTTATTTAACTCGACTTATGTGGTGAGCCGCTAATTAAGGGTTAAGAGTTGCTATAGAAGAGGAAATCAATCATTTGCGTTGCATACAAACCGATGATAAACCGGACCTTATACAACCCAAACAAAACAAATTCAAAGGAGCAAAAATGGTAAACAAACAAATTTAGTAGTAGCCTCTACGTTCCAAGGTAGAGCTTATACTATGACGATGTAATCTGCTTCGCTCTAGAGTGGCAATTATCGTATACACATAGCGCAAATTAAATCGATAACATCTAGAGTAGCACCTTACTCTCTCTACTAGGTACGTTGTACATACTTTTGAGGTCTTTTTAACCCGGGAACTGTGGGGAGACTCTTAACCCGGGAGCTGCGGGGAGACTCTTAAGAGTTCCCCCGGCGCACTGCGGGGAGACTCTTAAGAGTCAGAGAAAACAAAAATCAACTTTTGACATCGAAAAAAAAAAAAAAATTTTTTTTTTTTTTTTTTATATTTTTATTTGGCCCTGGGCCATGCAAAATCTCAGTCCTCTACCTCCCTCCTTCCCACTTTCCTCCTCTCCTTCAGTTATCACCTATTTTCCCTGTTATTCCCTTATTCTGAGGTATATTTTCGTGCTAACATTAGAAATCCGATTGGAGGGTGTGGTCATCACTGATAGCAAGCGAGTGCAAGAGAGAGAGAGAGAGTATCGATCGACTGTGTCTCAGGGGCCTGGGGGAAAATTGGGGGGAAAGCAGATTGCCTCACCCATACATTATACAACTCGCGGGCTATATCTCCGATTTTGACCATCCAAACGCTGTTTTCACTCGTTTTATTGTTGTTTCAGGTTAATACCTTTATAATCAACCCATAATAGGCGCATATGGATAAGTATTAATGCTATTAATGGCACAATGAATATTTTAGTGACGGAAACACCTCAAATACGTCAGCACAGGGGGACGTTTCCAATTACCCCCATGCGCACTTCAGAGGTTAAGAGTTCCCCCGGCGGACTGCGGGGAGACTCTTATGAGTGAGTGAGAAAAAAAAATCAACTTTTGACATCGAAAACAAAAAAAAATATATTTTTATTTTTTTATTTTTTTATTTTTTTTTTGCCCCTGGGCCATGCAAAATCTCAGTCCTCTACCTCCCCTCCTTCCCCACTTTCCTCCTCTCCTTCAGTTATCACCTATTTTCCCTGTTATTCCCTAATTCTGAGGTATATTTTCGTGCTAACATTAGCGAGTTGCAAGCAGGGTGTTGTCATCACTGATGGCAAGCGAGTGCAAGAGAGAGAGAGAGAGTATCGATCGACTGTGTCTCAGTGGCCTTGGGGGAAATTGGCGGGAAAGCAGCTTGCCTCACCCATACATTATACAACTCGCGGGCTATATCTCCGATTTTGACCATCCAAACGCTGTTTTCACTCGTTTTATTGTTGTTTCAGGTTAATACCTTTATAATTAACCCATAATAGGCGCATATGGATAAGTATTAATGCTATTAATGGCACAATGAATATTTTAGTGACGGAAACACCTCAAATACGTCAGCACAGGGGGACGTTTCCAATTACCCCCATGCGCACTTCAGAGGTTATTAGAAAATTGAAAAGAGAAACGAGAAAGAAAAGAAAGTTGTCGACTAGGCCATTCCATCTGGCTAGTCACGCCGCTGTCAGGGGCGTACCTTCTAACCCGTTCCGGATTAAAGGGCATCTCTTTCGCGCTACCACTCGGGTGCACACGTGTTTCTGGTGCTCCGTATTTTGGTGCCTTCCACTCCTATCTTCGTCACCTTTTGGTGAGTTTTGGGCCTTTATTTGGCGCCTGGATTTATAGATAGATGATCCGTGTTGTAGGCACAACGTAAAATGGGCACTCAGGTGTTTAATTCGAGTGTTTGCGTTGAAAGTGGAGGTCTCTCATGTTTTCAGCCCTCTGCGCATGCGTGTCATTGGACACCGCTAATGTTTGAAAGGCCTTTGCCTTATTTTGCTTTTAGCCTTGCGGTGACTTTAGTTTAGGTTTTGATTTGTTCTATTCATTTAGGGCTTCTTGTCGCTATCTTAGTTTCTGACTTACGCGAGTTTTTCAGTGGCTAGGCTAACTTCGGTTTTTTGGGTGATGTTATGGTGGGGGGCGCCGACCCGGGATGTCACTTGCCCCATGATTGATCTTTTAATGTCGCACTCACACCTCTTTGGGTGTGCGGTTGCTAGTGGCGTCCTTCTTTTTATTTATTCCTATCACCTAGTGCCGATTAGGCTAACTTTTTGTGGGTAGCCTAGCCTACAGGGGGCGTTTTGTCGTTCGATTCTGTTGCAACCCCTGGGGATGTCCCTTGACCCCCCTGACCCCCCTTCTTATATTGTGGGGTTCGCACCAGTTATCTGACTACCTCTGGCTTTCCAGAACCCCAACTTTGTGTTCTGCTATTTACCTTGTTTTTGCCACCTTAGGGCCTTGTGATTAGGCTATGTCTTCCTCTGCTCCTCCCTGTTCGTGGGTCATGTCCCACGCCAGGTCGGTCTTTGGTTGGCGTTCCTTTTCTGAGTCCCTGGTGGGCCTATGTTTAGCAGCCGAACACATTATTTATATATCCTTAAGTGTCGTCGGTGAGTGACGCTTCGGTCCTCTCTCACTTGGACCTGGCTCGCCGTTCCGCCCTGGAGCGTCAGTACTATCGCTCCAGGGTGAGCGTCTGGCGCTTCTCACCTGTCTTTCACTTACCCTGGCCCTCAGACTATTAATAGGAGGTCGCCGCTTCGCCCTGGAGCGTCGGTATTACCGCTCCCGGGCGTGCATCTGTCGCTTCGGCGCTGTCTTCTCCTTCTTTGGTGCTGCTCTGGCCCGAGCGTAAGACCGCTATATCGTCCTCTCGCTCAAGCGTGGCCACCCCGCCCTGGAGCGCTGGTTTTTCACGCTCCAGGTCGGTTTGTTTGGTTTTTCGGCTCCCTCTCTTCATGGTGTCTTCACCCGCCCTGGTGCGTGGGTTCTTCCCCCGCTCTGGGTCGGTCCTACTTGTCTCTGAGGGGCTTTGGTAAGTTTCTGGTTGGCTGCGGCCCGCTCTGGAGCGTCTTTGGACCGCTCCAGGGCGTGTTTACCCTGCCCTACGGCGGCGTGTGTTTCACGCTTTTTTGGCTGTCCTGTTGTCCCGCCCCCGACTGGAGGGTACCTTGATGGTTCGCTCCTCTCTGGGTTTGGGTTGGGGAGTGCATTGCTACTTGTCCATGCCTGTTGATGCATCGGTTCTGGTGGTTAATGCTTTGAGAGCGTGTGACCGCTATATCGTCCTCCCACTCAAGCGTGACCTCCCCGCCCTGTAGCGCTGTGTTTTCACGCTCCAGGTCTGTTCGTTTGGTTTTTCGGCTCCCTCTCTTCTTGGTGTCTTCACCCGCCCTAGGGCGCGGGTTCTTCTCCCTCTCTGGGTCGGTCCTACTTGTCTCTGAGGTGCTTTGGTAAGGTTCTGGTGGCTGTGGCCCGCTCTGGAGCATCTTGGGACCGCTCCAGGGCGTGTTTACCCCGCCCTACGGCGGCGTGTGTTTCACGCTTTTTTGGCTGTCCTGTTGTCCCGCCCCCGACCGGAGGGTACCTTGATGGTTCGCTCCTCTCTGGGTTTGGGTTGGAGAGTGCATTGCTACTTGTCCATGCCTGGTGATGCATCGGTTCTGGTGTTTCATGCTCTTCTCCCCTGTTTCCCAGGCTGTTCCTGTGCCTCCCTCGCCTCCGCCTAAGGCCTACAGGTACTGTCGCCTTATTTGTTCACCTGCTTGGGGTTTACATTGGGGGGGGGAACTCGTTTCGCGAAGTGCTGTCACACTATCGGCGTTTTCCTAGGCTAGGCTACCTTAATAGTCTGAAGGGGGGGCACAGTCCTCTTCTTTCTCTTTCATTTAACCTCCTCATAGGGTTCCCTTCCCTATTGGGGTCTCTTCCTGGCCCATAGAGTGATGAGCCCTGGTTACCTCCGTTAGTGGGTCGCTTTTCCGACTGTTGGCGGGGGGCGTTCGTGGCCTAGCCTTAGTCGATGGGGGGCTGTTGCTAGCTCTTCACACTGTTACCAATTCGGTCCGGCATGTCATGCACGGCTCCTGCAAAATCTCAGAAATGTGAAACCATCTTCTTGGTATTTTTTGGGTTGGCAACAGTGTCAGAGTTCCTTCTCTGGTTCGTCTGCCGTATACCCCAGGATCCCCGCACATGCGGTCTTCAGTGATCCTCTGATTGTTTGGCCGCTCTCTGTCGTCCGACATACTGGTCGGGCTAACATTCCTGCAAAACCGCAGTTTTGCAGTGGGCTCTACGTTCCGACATAGAGCTTCTTTTTTCCCTGCCACTCTTGAGGCTAGGCTGACTTTTCGCTTAGCCTAACTTTTTTTTTTTGGGGGGGGGGGGGGGGGGGGGGCGTTTTGGATGTCGGACACTGTTGCCTCCTACCTAGGCTTGCTCTTGCTTGCCTATCTACGTTTTTTCTAACCCATCTTGGGGGCACCAGTTTTCGTCTGATTCCGGCTCCTGAGACTCAGTCTTACCCTCCATTGAACTCACCAATACCTTGAGTTCCTGAGACACTGTCTTCACCTATATTGGACTCACCAATACCTAGAGGTTCCTGCGACCCAGTCTTCCCCTACATTGGGCTCTCCACTACCTTGAGGTTCCTGCGACACAGTCTTAACCTACTTTGAGCTCGCCCATACCCTTGAGTTCCTGAGACACGGTCTTCACCTACTTTGAACTCCCTCATGCCTTGAGGTTCCTGAGCCACAGTCTTCACCTACATTGTGCTCACCAGTACCTTGAGTTTTTTTCCTTCCACCCTCACCGGTGCCGCGGGTCTCTAGGATGGGCTGCAATCGGCTCGCTCCGCCCTGGTGCGTGGATGACTCCCGCTCCTGGTCGGTCCTCTGCCTCGACACCTTCTCTTATAGGACCGCTCTATTACGAGCCTCTGGCATCTGGGTTAGGGCCTCCCAGGGCCCGTTCCGCCCTAGGGTGGGTTCTATCCTACTCTAGGTCGGGCCTATGCTTTGCCTCTCTTCTCTTTTCCCACGGACGCTACAACGTCAGCTGTGATGCTAGACAATTCGGTTGGGATGCTTGGATGTACTGGATAGCTGGATAGCTGGATAGCTGAAGGTTTTACTGGCCTTTCCCCTTTCCTAAGGTCAACTGCCTACTGGCCCAGTAACCCCTGTAATGGCGGCCGCGGCTCTGCCTGCGCCAGCCCCCTCTCCGGCTCCTTCGCCGTCTTTCGTCGTGCTGCCTGGGAGTGGGCTGGGGATGGTTAGCCAGCCCATTAGTGTTCCCCCACTGTCTAAGTTTAAGATTCCCAAACGTGTCCTCCCTTCTTTGTATGGAAAGCCTGCATCTTGGCAGACTGTGGTAGCTACTCATCCGGAACGTGCCGCCACTCATGCATGGGGGGAACGGCCGGTTGCTGAGAATTGGGATATACGGATTAGTGCTCCGGATATCTTCCGGGCACTGACTCCGGACGGCCTAGTCCCAGAGGTGGGTCTCCGGCCTCACCCCAGTAGGTCGGATTTGCAGTTTTTTACATACCGTCCTAGGGTATCTCCCTCTGGGTCTCCACGGTTCTGGTCGGACTCCAGTCGCCACGACATCTTAGCTGATGCTCCCGCTCTGTCAGCCATTGCCGGTCTTCCTCTGGTGAAGAGTGCTCGCGATGCTGAAGGCAACGTCATGCTCGAGGTCACCAATCTTGAGGACGGGCCTTGGGATCGGTGGCTGGCGGAGGGGGTTGGTTTTGGCGTCAGGTCTGCTGGGGCTTTGTTTCTCTCCCGCCACCTGACAACACTTTTGTGTCTGGGCTAGTCCTGTCGTCGTCCGGGGTCTCTCCCACATATTGGTCATGGCTGCATGCCCCTAACATTGTGTTCGACCAGTTGCCCAAGTCTTTCTTCGTACCATCGGAGAAGAGTGCCCTAGATCGGGATCAACGGCTCCGGCAACACGCCGCTCGCTTGCTCTCCACCCTCCTCCTGCTGTTCCAAATGGCGGGGATTCACCTCCGGCTTCTTGAAGCCGAGCCTGCTGCTGACCTCAAGAAGGGTTGGGAGACCTTGCGGCGCGTGCACCTGCAGCTCGCCCTGAACTCAGTGGGTGACCTTCAGGGTGCCGTCCATGAGGCTGCTACGTGTAGACAGTCGCTGAGGGTGGCCTTCTGTAAGACGGCACCCGCGAAATCACGACGAAGCTGCTCCTCTCTGAGCTCGCAACTGAGGATCTCTTCTCAGATGGTGCGTGGCAAGAGACTTACCTCTTTGCGACTGCGGGACACTTCGCACCCCGTGTTTCTGGGGCGTCGTGGCCTTCCGCAGCCTCTTCCTCCCAGCGTCGTGGGAGGAAGACCGGTCCGCCGAGGGGACGCCATCCTTGGCGAGGTGCCATCGATGGGCGACGCCAAGGGGGTAGGGGCCGGACTATGCACCCTTCTGTCCGCCGCTCGCCTCTTCGCCCATCTCGTCCGCTAGCCATTGAGGCGTCCTCGCGGCGTACCGTTCCAGAGGTGGGTGCATCGCCGCCCTGCGCAGGATCCTCCGCGCAGGTTTCAGGGACACGGTCGTTACGGGGGAGGGGGTGCCCGTGGAGGTTAGTCTCGCCGCGGCAAGACTGCCGACTATGCTGGCTCAGCACACCGCTAGTTCCTCCTGGGTTTTTTCCCCCTTCTCTCCCGACCGCCTCCCCGCACGAGTGTTGAGGCTCACACAAGGGGCCCCTCCCGACTTCTTTTACCCCCACTATCGGCAATGGCCTCGCCGATCGTGGGCGCGTCGGGTTGTGGTGCGGGATCTGTCCTGGAGGGGGCAGTCTAGGCCCCCTCTCAGACATCCTCCCCGACATCGGCACGTCTCTCGAGACGTGGCCACGGTTATCATGTCCATGCTCGAGCATGGGATTGTTCGGGAAGTCTCGCCACTCAAGCGGGTCTTCCTTTCACATGTGTTTCTGGTCCCGAAGAAGGACTGCGATGTGATGAGACCGGTGGTCGACCTGTCGTGCCTCAATTTGCATATCGTGAACGACCGCTTTCGGATGCTCACCATCAGTCAGGTGCGGTTGGCGCTCCGTCCCGGCTGCTGGGTGATATCCCTGGATCTCAAAGACGCATATTGGCATGTGCCAATTGCACCTCGGTTCCAGTGCTATCTGGCGCTCCAGCTGCATGAAAGGGTGTTCACGTTCGACAGGGTGCCCTTCGGTCTCAATATCGCACCACGAGTCTTTACGTAACTCGTCCAGCAGGCTCTGACTCCCCTGCTCCGTCAGGGGATTCAGATCCTGTTTTACTTGGACGATTGGCTCATCTCCACAGACTCTCCCACTCAATGTGCACAACACACTCTCCTTGTCATCCACCACATCACATTGTTAGGTTTCAAGATAAACGTTCCCAAGTCGTGCCTCACCCCGTCACAAGACGTGACGTGGGTAGGCCTGGACTGGGACATGGCGAGCGCGACCGTCGGACAGAGTCGGGGGAACACCTCACAGATTCGAAGGAAACTTTTCGCTGCGTTGCACTCGGTCTCCATTACTGGGTAACTCTGGGACTCGTTGATCGGGTCGCTCCATTGGGCGTGTCTGACCATTCCCCTAGGGAGGCTCGGGATCAAAACGCCTGATTCAACTGGGCAACAAAGCATTCCCACTGTTGCCTCCACGTCGGCTTTGGCCGATTCCGCGCTTGATCCATTTGCTTTTGACACACTGGGTTGTTCGGAGCAAGCTCGCGAGAGCTGTGCCTTGGACTTCGCCCCCGCCGACCGTCTGGATAAACACCGATGCGTCGAGCGAGGTGGGGTGGGGCTCCCAGTCACACATGGGTCACCAACACCAAGGCAAGTGGTCAGGTCTCACTCCCTTACACTTAAACATCTTGGAACTGTTGGTCCCGTTGTTCTTCCTGCGGGGTCATGGACAAGCCCTTCCCGGCAGGTCGTTGGCCTTCCGGATGGACAACATGACTGCAGTTCATTGCATACAGAAACTGGGCTCCTCCAGATCCGCGGTGCTTCAGGGTCTGGCGGAGCAACTGTTTTTTCAGGCAGATCGTTACAACATTACGCTGCATGCAACCTACCTGCCCGGGTCTGCCAACCTGTAGGCGGATGCTCTGTCTCGGGGACGGAGCACCCAGGTGGCATGGTCCATCAAACACAAGGTATTCGACGACCTGGCAGCCTCCTGGGGTGTTCCACAGGTCGGCTTGTTCGTTTCTCACGAGACGACCAAGTTGCCTCTGTTCCTGACCAACTGGATTCGCACTCCAGTGGGGGGGGACCGGACGCTTTCAACGAGGACTGGACCAGGTGGCAGTCACTGTACGTGTTTCCGCCACCCGACGCACTTTTGTTGTGCAAGGTCCTCCACAGGCTGAGAGAGTACCAGGGCATAATTTGGTTGTTCGCACCCCTATGGCCGGCCCAAGCCTGGTACGCTCAGCTGATACGATGGTGCCCGGATCCCGTGCCCCTGTCGGTCTCGAGCTTCCACTTGGGGTCGAATGGAGACGTAGGGACCTCGTTGGCATTCGCATCGTGGATGTTTGTGAGGCAGGGTGGCTCCCCTTGTTTGGACGATCATTACCTAACAAATTCACTCTACTTTGGACGCCATCTACATGAAAGATATATGAATCTCCCTGGCGCTGCTTTACTTGTTGGTTACACAACTCTTCACAGGCAACTCCGTCAGTGGCGCTTGTGTTTCACTCCCCCAATTGTTTCTTTGAGGAGCGTCACTACCTGTACAACACAATTAGGACCCACCTATCTGCCATTCGCGTGCCTTTTGAGACCCTCACGGGGTTGGTCGTTCCTCGGAATGAACTGGAGTTCTTCATGCAAGCCTGCTTTCGGCTCGGACCACCCCCGTGTCAGATTTCCCCTCAGCAGTCTCTGGCGGTGGCTCTCAACTGGCTCTCGTCTGTGGCCTACACTCTTCACCCCACACCTGACAGGTTCCTTGACAAGCCACTGTTTCTTCTAGCCTTAGCTACGGGTGAGAGGGTATCGGAGTGGGCTGCCATGTCTCGGGGCCCAGAACTGCTTGCGGTTTGCTCCCATCCTCGGGTCGGTACCTTTGGCTAAGTCTGTTCATTTTCTTGCTAAGAACGAACGAGAGGCACACGTGTTTAAGCCTTTCCCGGTCCCCGCTCTTAAGCGCGGCCGTCGTCATAACACGTTGTGCCCTGTTCTTTTGCTTCCTTCATTTGTTCATTCCACTGTGCCGGCGTCGGGGTTGGCGCTCTGGGTGGCGCCTAAGCCCGGTAGGAGGTTGACCTAACGTGCTGTGGGACTACGCCTGTGTCGCGTCATTAACCCTTGTCTAGCGGGGTGTTTTGGGCTTATTTGGGCATATTCAGGCCCTCCTGAATGATCAATCAAGTATCTACATGAAATGAAATGTATTCAGCAAAAAACTAGGCACTAAAAGCTTCAAAATGAGACCAGAACGAGCTACGTAGCACTCGTGGTTCTCATGCAGTGGTGCCACCAACATGGGAGTTTAGCGTATAGCGACATATTTTTTCCCACTACGCTCACTAATGGTAACACTGCCATCCTCTCGAGAACAGAGGGAGCGTGAGTCAGTGGGTGGCGGTAAGCCCTGGGTGTCGGACGTGTGGCCTGCTGCGCTCCCGGCCATTTGCACTCGATTTTAACCTTTTAAAAGCCTTAATAATGCTCCTAACTTGCTTCAAATTGGTGCATGACTTAAGTCGAGCATCGCTCTTTAAGGGTTAAGGGTAGCAATCCTCTGGTCGGGGTTCGGCGCATGACATTCGGTCTTATGCGGCCACGCTCCGCTTCCTTCACAATCATTCCCTCATGGATATTGCTGACACAGGGCTGTGGTCTTCCCCCGACACGTTTGTCTCCTCCTATCTGTCCATGTCCACAGACAGGCCGGGGCGTCCTTGTGTTGCGTTGGGCCAAAGGGTTACTTAGGGGTATTCCTCTATGCTTGTCCTTCCCCCTACTGTCTTTCTCCTATCCTGTCCGCTCCACTTTTGGGGGGAGGGGGACTCTGGGTTGCATGTATATGTATGTAATGTCACCTAGGGTTAAGGACCTTACCTAGGCTTAAGGATCTTGTTTTTCATTTCCTTCATTACTACATTATATGTTTGAAAGGTAGATGTTACTGTATGTTTCATTACTTTCTTCCCGTCATCACATTCTGTTCGTTATGCATCACCCGCTTGTGTCATGCTCATGCATTGTCATTGGGGTGTTTGTCCTACTGTTTTCTAGTAGTCCACAGAATTAAGTGTTCAGTCCCTTATCTACTGGGTGTCACTTATCACCTCCAGCACTTTTTTCATTGTGCGCGGTGCTGTTAGCGATGTTTACACTTGATCTTATCCGGTGTAGTACTTCCTACTTTACACCATATAAAGGGGGGGGGGGTATCCTGTCTTCCATATCCACCATTATGATATGTAACATTCATACGATTAGGTTAAGATCTAAAAGAACATGACATGACTGTACGTAGCCTCTCTTAATATGCACCTGTCCGTACACTCTGTATATAAACTCTCTTGTTTAAGTCTGTCTTTTCTTTATCATGATCCTTAACTAATTGCTGATGTTTGAGTTTTCTTAGCTTGGATGTCCGCCTACAATTTTGTACTCTAAGCTCTACGTTGGAACGTAGAGGCTACTACTAAATTGGGAGGTTTAACGACCCTCCCAATACCAAATGAGGTAAACCTCCTATTTGGTTGTAGCCTCGGAGTATCCAACGTCATAGTATCCCTCCCACAGACCGTACCCCTGCCCATCCAATCTTGCCTCTTTTGTAGCTTGATATCGAGATGCCCTTTAATCCGGAACGCGTTAGAAGGTACAGCGGCGTGAAGAGCTAGATGGAATGGCCTAGTCGATAACTTTTTCTTTTCATTCTCTTTTCTCTTTTCAATTTTCTATTAAAAAGACCTCAAAAGTATGTACAACGTACCTAGTAGAGAGAGTAAGGTGCTACTCTAGATGTTATCGATTTAATTCGCTCTATGTGTATACGATAATTGCCGCTCTAGAGCGAAGCAGATTACATCGTCATAGTATAAGCTCTACGTTGGATACTCCGAGGCTACAACCAAATAGGAGGTTTACCTCATTTGGTATTGGGAGGGTTGTTAAACCTCCCAATGTCTAAAAGAGTGCATGAAGGGAGTGCGAGTACCTTGAATGTTGCCACTAGTAGCAAATGGAATGTGTGTCCATTGTGTAAGGAGGAACATAAGGCATTTGAGTGTACCACATACCACACTATAGATGCTAGGAAGGCTCGTGTGGCAGAATTGAGTTTATGCTTTAACAGTTTACGTGAAGGTCATCGTAGTTTCAATTGCAACAATGTTCATAGGTGTAGAGAATGCAAGAAAAAACATCACACAATACTTTGTGATAAACGAAAGGTTAACACTGATGATAGTACACCAGAACAGGGAGCGACTGCTTTGAATGTGAGTATAACTAACAGTTCGAAACCAAGTGTTCAGTCAACCATGTTGCCAATTGCTATAGCACCAATTATGCTGAAAAATGGTAATACCAGGAAAATCAGATGTTTGTTTGATCAAGGTAGCCAGAGAACTTTCGTCCTACAGAGGTTGGCAGATAGCCTACAAATGTGCAAGGTAAAGAAAGTAACTGAGACTATAGATAGTTTCAACATGCAAGGTGATGCAAAGGAATTTGATGTAGTGCAGTTTAGTGTTGCCACGTCTGATGGACCAGTTCCTGTAGAAGCATTAGTTGTTAAGAATTTTCCATCTCGTATTAGTATGTCGGGTAGGAGCACATGAATTTAAAGGGCTTTATTCTAGCAGATCCTACAGACAAGGAGATGTTTGATGATTTACAAGTGATAGTCGGAGGTGATCAATACTACAACTTTGTGTATGGTCAAGCTGCTAAAGATAATATACATTTGATTCCTTCCAAACTCAGGGCAATGTTAGCTGGAACCACTGACTGTAAGGGTGGTAATTCTGTATCTACTTTGCTTCATGTAGCTTCGCAGGAGTCTCCTTTAAAGGATGAGCTAGATCTTCGAAGGTTATGGGAAACAGATGTGATAGGAATCACTCAAGACAAAACACCTGATTTGTCAGATGATTCAGTTTTAAAACATTTTGAAAGCACTGTACAGTACAGCAATGGTAAATATACTGTTAAGTTACCCTGGAAACCTGACCATCCTCCACTAGCTGACAACTATGACTTGGCTAAGGGAAGATTGCGATCACTATTAGCAAAACTAAGGAAGGATCAAGAAATGCTTCAAAGGTATGATGATCTTATAAACAGCCAGATAGACAATGGTTTCATAGAAAATGTTAATGAAGTTTCTCCCCCACAGAATAATTTAGTGCATTATCTGCCCCATCACTGTGTCCAGAGGGAGTCGACATCTACCCCGATCAGGATCGTGTACGACTGTTCTTCGAAGGGTCAACCTGGAGTGCCAAGTCTTAACGACTGCCTGTATTCCGGACCATCACTCTTACAGGATCTAGGGAGAATATTGCTTCGTTTTCGGACACATAAGTATGCATGCAGTGGGGATATCAGCAAAGCTTTCCTTCGTATAGGTCTTGATGAAGAAGACAGGGATGTGACTCGGTTTCTTGGGGTAGATGATGTGAATGATTTGAATAGTAAGGTGAAGATTTTTAGATTTAAGGTAGTTTTGTTTGGATCTACTGCTAGCCAATTCCTTATGTGTGCTGTCATAAAGCATCACCTGAAGAAACTCGATTGTTCAGTTGCAAGAGATTTAGAAGGAGGAATGTATGCAGATAATGTTTACTTCACTGACAATACTGAAGAAGGGATTTTGAATTTTTATGAGAAGTCCCGAGAAATAATGAGCAGAGCTAATCTTTATCTCCATCAATGGGCATCAAATTCTATGACCTTGTGTAATTCTTGTAGCAGTAATAAAGATCTATCCCCAAGCTATGAGGCCCCTACGGTGTTGGGACTTGTGTGGGACACCGCAGACGATCTCCTGAGCTATCCTTCACGCCAGATGGAGGTAACGGGTAGAGTGACAAAGAGAGGTATTCTTCAGACCACTGCTAGAGTATTTGACCCACTTGGATGGATTACTCCAGTAACTATAAGATCTCGTATGTTCCTGCAAGAACTATGGAGAACTAAGGTAGATTGGGATGAGGAACTGGATGATGAATTCAAATGTAACTGGATGAAATTAGTAGATGATCTTAAGAGTGCAACTACTTGTAAGGTAAGCAGAAAAGTAAGTTTTGCTCCAAATACACAGATACATGTTTTCAGTGATGCCAGTATGAAGGCTTATGGGTCGGTTGTCTACACTGTTACTGATGAGAGAGTAGATTTGCTTATGGCGAAGGCAAGAGTGACACCCATAAAGTGCCCTACACTTCCACAGTTGGAGTTAACTGCAGCAAGTCTATCAGCCAGATTATGTTTTAAAGTCATACAAGCCTACTTTGGATAAAGCCCCTATTGTCTGTTGGACAGACAGCAACATTGTTTTACACTGGTTACAATCACAGAAACCATTGAAAAGCTTCATACGCCAACGGGTAGGAGAAATAAACCATCTTTTGCCTAGTGCTGAATGGAAATATGTTAACAGTTGTTATAATCCTGCAGATCTGTTGTCCCGAGGGATGACAGCTAAGGCCTATTTCCAGTCTAGTTTGTGGCACCAGGGTCCTAGTTGGCTGAAGGATCCCTCCAAATGGCCGGTAACCGTAATCAGCTTGAGTGAATCAGAACAAACGACAGCAGAGGTGAGTGAAACCGTCACAGTTCTTCCTACAGCAATAGCTGAATCAAAGGTGTTACGACCGGCACTACGAAATAAACAAGGGCACTTAAGAATGGACTAGATGATAGGCTATATCTGCAACAACGGTAAGCTAATTCCAAACCCTCGAACTATTACGCCGGTGAACAAAACACTTAAACCCTCCAGAGTTAATCTACTGGATAATGGGGTATCAATTAACTGGGTTTTAGTGCACTTCTACAAAGGCTTTCTGGTGACGGCAAAGCCTACTCACAACAGGAGTACTTTACGTTAATAAAATGCTCTCAAGTAATAACAATGCTTAAATAAACTATAACAAGATTTAATAAAGAAATATATGCTTACGTTAACTTTAGTGTGAGTCTGTACTCAACACTAAACTCTTCAATGCTCTATGAAAACACTGAAAGTCTAGTCCTACAGCAAACAGAGATGGAATCTTCTGAAAACGTCTGATGCTCTAAGATGCTCGTTAATATAGAACAGAAATAATGCAGGGACAGGACACCAAAGCGTGTATCTTAAATACACCAATAAGTAGGATACATATATATAACAAGGGAGTGCAACAACTCTGTGACAGCACTATTTGTTAGTAGTCTTGGCAAATCCAACGTCAAGGCTATTAACCTAATTGCAATGACGACTTGTCTATTTTGACTGCTATGTCGTCATTCCAACCGCGGTTAAAAAGAAAACGTCTAGAGTCTACTCCTTATCTTGCTCTAGGAGACGTTGTACATTAACCAAAACTACCACCGAAGGTGAAAAAAGCATAGAAGAGAAGAAAAAGGGGTTTACCTTAGTTACCGCTTAAGGCCCATCCCGTGTTCCGTCATGTGCAGATCCCTGTCGAACGTGCGCATGAGCGACCCTCTCTTGTTATCATTTTTTCACGCGCCTCCATTGATTGAGTCCGCTTTTGTTGTGCTCCTTTAATTCACCGTTTAGGTTCGTTTCGGCTTATCTGGCCTTCTTTTTTGTTAGACAGATGTTACGTGATCTAGGGCACACGTAAATGGGCTCCTAAGTGTGTATAATGGAGACACGTGTGGAAATAGCCTACCGAAGGTACGGGGGCGCCTGGCGTTCCTCGTAGATGTTTTTCATTCTTTCTCTTTTCATATTCTTTTTTCCTGTTAGTCTGGGCATAGTTTAGCTTTTAGCTTATTTTAGCCTAGCTCGTTTTCTCATTCAGGAATTTCTATGCCCCTATGAGTTTTCATTTTTTCATAGCCTACGGTGTACCGTTGGTAAACAATCTGAGATTTCGTTGGTGGCGGTGCTGTTTGTAGAGTTTGTGTCGGCCGCATTATTAGCGTTATTCCCGAGTCCCCCCTTTCGAGCCTTCACTGTGTCTCAAGGGCCTGGGCGACAGGTGGTTCGTGATATCCAGGGGTACCCCACGGGGGCCCCTCCTTCACACCACAGGGTTTTTCGCACCTGACACATTCTCTTCTCACGGCTAGGCCACCCTTTTTCTCACCAGTTTCATTTACTGGTTTTTGTTTTCTCTTCCTGTTTCACCTCCATCCTTTCATAGTCTTTTTGCCCAATCCAGGGGTACCCCACAGGGGCCCCTGTTTGTGCGAAACCACCCTCCCTGCCACTTCTCCTCATGGGCTTTGCTCTATCTCTGTGGGTTGGGTGGTTCCTGGGGGATGTGCCTCCTCTCCCCTGGTGTGTCTTCCTTGCCTCTCCCTTTACCGGTTGAGTTAGGATAAATTCAAGGAAGACACTGCTCAGCTTGATGGCCATCATCGCTTGGAGTTCATAAGGAGATGACGCATTTTTGTGGCCTTTTTTGGTATTCCCTAGACGCTCCTCTCGCTTTTTCGGCACCGGACTATCTCGGCCGGTCCCGCAAATTTGCGGGAGCTCGATTCGGTCCTCTGGGACGTTTCGGCTCCCCGCAAATTTGCGGAGATCGCTGGGGGGTCCCTCAAAGATGCGGGAGGGTTGTGTCGGTACGGTTATGCCTCCATTGGCCCGCAAATTTGCGGTAATAGTTGGCTTTCACTGTTGACCTTTTTTATGTCATCTTGTTGCCTGAAACTATCTTGGTGTGTGCACTTTACTGGTGTTATAGGCCCTGCATGTAAGATGTTGAGTGGTGGTTAACACTTTCTCCATCTTTGCAGGTTCTGCTAGTGCTCTTCCACCTCGCCCGCCCTACTCACCTACCTCTGTGCTCCCGGTTTAGGGTGAGTACGGATACCTGTTTGCATGTGTGTTCCTGTTTCCCCATGCTCCTTCCCTGATTCTTATTGGACATTCTCTCGACTTACTCCTTCGACGTGCTGATTATGGTGTGTGTTCTTCCAGTGCAGGTAGGCTGCCTTGCTTTCGCTATGGTTGTAGCTCCCCGTGCTTGGAGAGCCACAAGTCCTGCTTGCGCCACTCGCACTGTGTGTCCTCTACGGCCTACCTCCCTGCTCTGTGTGGCCCGTGTCTGGCCCTGGTGGATGTGGTGCACCATAGCCCTGGTTCCTCAGTGGCGGCAGTGGCCTATGCTTCCCTTCAGTCGGTGTGGGCGATAGTCTCCCACCGTTTTTGGACTGTGGGCCACCGTTCCCCAGCCTTTGTTGCCGCCCGGATCCGCGTCGCCCTGGGTATCCCTGGCCCTCTCCCCTGGGTCCCGCAGCCGGTCGTCACATCGTCGGGGGGATCCCCTGCTCCTTCCACGCTCTCGCTCGCCTCGTCGCCCGTCCTCTCCTGCCCCTCGTTGTCCTCCTGATCGCCTTGACGGCGCCCATCGCCCTCGTCATGGTTCTCGCCCTGCGGCCGGGGTTAGCGGCTCTGCCCCTGTGCGCCCTCCCCTGGCCTCTCCGGGTTGGGGCTCTACTACCTTCCGCCCGCTTCCCCTGCTCGAACGACGTCCTCTTCCTTTGTCCTCTCCGCGCGCGGAGGTTCAGGCTGTAGCTGGCCCTCTCCTCCCTCCTCCTACACTGTCCAGTAGGGTCCGCCAGGATGTAGTTGCTTCTCCTCCTACTTCACCTGCTTTGGTGCCTATTCTTCCTTCACGGTCTCGTCCCACGGTGGCGGTCCCTCCCTCCTCCGCCTCGGTGTCGGGCCGCCCTGTTATCTCTGCCCCGGGGATCCTTGCTCTGTTTCCCCCCGTGGCTCCTTCTGACCTCCTTTCACCCGGCCAGCCTTCCCACTCCCGTCGTCCTGCTCCTCCTCCTTCTTCTCTCCCTGACCTTCACTTACCGTATCGCCACGGGGGTACCCCTCCTCTTGGCTCGGTGGGGTATAGCGAGGTTTCGGGGTCCCCTTTCTCAGGGGCTGACGTGTCGCTGGAAGAGGGGGATGGTGCTGTTTCCCCCTCGGGCGTTCGTGTTCAGGGACGAGTCCCTCAGCGGCGACACAACCGTGGTCGCTCGCCTTCCTTGGGCCGCGACTCTGCTGGTTCGTGTCGTGGATCTCGCTCCCGCTCGCGCTCACCCCTGCGGGCCGACCATTCTTGGGGGAGGGGGGGTCGCCTCTCTCGGATCGATTGTCGGCTATGCAGGGGTGGCTTGTGTCACGCATTGACAGGCGCTTGGAGTCGATGCAAGACTCCCTCTTATCTCGCTTCTTGGCGGTGACACACCCTCAGCGCCTCACCCTACCTACCCCTGCTACGGTCACCCTCCCTTCTGCAGGCCTACGCTCTGGTCAGACTTCAGCCGCCAGGAAATCCTTCAGGATGTTCAGTCCCTGGCTGTGTTGACGGGACTGTCCTCCTATGGGACGGGTTTGTGCGACGACGGTACGCCTGGCTTAGCCATCTTGCTCGATCACCCTCTCCCATTGGGGGCCTGGTTTGCTGAGGCCTTCGACTTCGCCGGCTGTTCCGTCGCCGGCTCTCCTTCAGTCCCTCCCCCGGAGTCATCACTGCTTTTGCCTCCTCTTGTGTCTGTCGGCGGGTTGGACGGCGCGTTCTGGTCCTGGTTCAGCGCGCCCGTTCTTGAACTTTGTTCTATTGCTACCCCGTTCTTCTCTCACCCGGTTCAGTCCTCTGTCGACGGGGTTTTTCCCTTGCGACGGTGGGTGCCGAACTTCTTCTCTTGTCTTTTGGTTCCCTGCAGACTTCTGTTCACCACCTGCGGCTTATCGCGGGGTCTGCACCAGGCGATCTTTGCGAGGGTTTGGGCCGCGTTCGGCGGATCCCCCTTCAGCTCGCGGTGTCTTTGGTTCCCGAGCTGAAGGCGGTTTTGTGCGTGGCAACTCGGCAACGCTGGACGGTACGGTCCTCGTTCTGCCGGACAGCCCCCTTGGATATTCGTCAGGGTTTGTTGTACTCTGCGCTCTCTCCGTCGGGGCTTTTTTGCGCGGGATGCTTGGGGCCGCTATGCTTTTCTATCGGCGGACCCTGCTTACGACACGCAACGACGCGCTGTGTCGCGAGCGGGGTCTTCTCAGTCCCGTCCTTCTGCATGTCCTCTTCGGGGTGCTGCTGCAAGTGCTGCCCCCATGCATGGGCGCAGGACAGGGACGTTACAGGCCAGTGCGTCAGTTCTGCCTCGCACTTCTGTTCTTGCCCCCTTTTCATACCCGCCGTGTCGGGGCTGGCCGGCCTTCCACTTCCGGCCGCCCTTCGCCGGGGTCAGCCCCGCGACGGCCAGGGGTTGGGGTGGCTCGCCTTTTTCGACGAAGTTGTGGGGGGGGTAGAGGAGGTCAACGTGGCGCTCATGCCCGCACGGACTGTACCGGGGGTACCTCCACGTCAAAACAATGTGTAGGTTCTCTGGGTCGGTCTCCTTGTTCTCCTCGCCTGGCCGCCCGGGTCGCTCCCCTCCTCTCGGGAGCTCCCACGGGTTGTTTTCGCCCTTGCGCCCCTCGGTGGCCGCGAGGGACGTTGGGGGCGGCAGATTGCGCGGAGGGGTCTAACCTGGAGGTGGACGTCCAGACCCCCACTCCGCTCTTGTCGCCGACGCCGGCCCATCTCTTCAGATGTGGCCCACGTGTTCACATCCATGCACGAGCAGGGTATCGTCGAGGGAGTTGACCGCCGGTCACCTGGTTTTCCTCTCCCGTGTATTTCTGGTACCGACGTAGAACTGCGACGCGATGCGCCCGGTGGTGGCTCTGTCGGCCCTCACCGGGCGCATCGTGCACACACGGTTTCGGATGCTGCCGGTACCCCAGGTACGCCTGGCCCTGCGCCCTCTGTCGTGGGTAATGTCGCTGGCCCTCCAGGATGCGTCTTGGCTCGTTCCTCTCCATCCTCGATTCCAGCGATTCTTGGCCGTTCGGACTTCCGATCGTGTGTTCCTGTTCGCCGGCCTTCCCTTCGGTCTCCACATCGCGCCGCGGATCTTCTCCTAACTGGTGGGGCAGGCTCTGGGTCCTCTCCTCAGGAGCGGGCTCCAGATCCTGTTTTCCTTGGCCGATTGGTTGATAGTTTCCGAAGCCCTAGGACTGTGCGTACGCGACGCCCTCACGGTCATTCGCCACGTCCCACAGTTAGGGTTCCCCATCGATGTTCCCACGTCACGCTTGACTCCGTTGCGTGTCGTGCCATGGGTCGGTCTCGCATGGGTTTTGTCCGGCGCTACGGTGACCCAGGGTCTGCCGGACGCGGTGCACCTTCGGCCTAAGGTCTTCGCCGTGTTGCGCTCGGTCTCCCTCCCGGGGTGGCTCTGGGACTCGTTAGTGGGTTCGCTGAATTGGGTCGCTCTGCCCATTCCCTTAGGGAGCCTCAGGCTACGCCGCCTCCTCCTCATGGGCACCGAGGTGCTTCTGTTGACCCCTATGGATCGGCTCCTGCCGCTCCCGCGTACCGTTCGCAGACGCTTCGGACACTGGGTTGCTCGGGGCACGCTCTCTGCGGCTGTGCCCTGGACCGCCCCCCCGCCGACGCTCTGGGTAGACACAGATGCGTCGTGCGAGGTAGGGTGAGGTTCCCAATCAAACCTGGGACGTCCACTTCCCGGCAGATGGTTGGGACTCCCTCCCCTTACCCGTCTATGCCCTCGAACTGTTGGTTCCTTTGTTCTTCCTGAGGGACCACGCGCTGGCCCTTCGGGGAAAGTCGGTGGCCTTCGGGATGGCCACTCAGACGGCTGTCCACTGTTTCCTAAAGCGGGGGTCCTCCAGGTCATTGACTCTATTGGGGATCTCGGTGGAGTTGTTCTTCCTCGCGAACCGACACACCTTCTCCTTGCATGCCTCCTCCCTGCCCGGGACTGCCACCCTGTGGGCGGACGCCCTGTTGAGAGGACAGGGCGTTCTTGTAGAATGGGCAATGCAACGGACTGTGTTCGACGGCCTCGCGGCTTCCTGGGGTGTTCCGGAAGTCGACTTGTTCGCATCGGAGGTGCCGCGCCAGTTGCCTCAGTACCTATCCCTCCGGCCTCGCACTCCGGAGGGGGGTCCGGACGCTTTCATGGTAGACTGGAACAGGTGGCGGTCGATATACATATTTCCGCCACCAGACGCGAGGCTGCGGCTGTACCGCGGCAGCGTCTGGCTACTCGCGCCTCTGTGGCCGGCACGGGCTTGGTACGCCCAGTTGACGCGGTGGTGCCCGAGTCCGGTCCCTCTCCCTGTCTCCGACTTCCACTTGCGCTAGGTTGGGGACCTGCGGACCTCGTTGGCCTTTGCATCGTGGGTGATTCAGGAGGCACGGTGGCTCCCAGTCCACGGACGGGACCTGTCTGCCTTCCTGAAGCGTTCCTGGCCGACTTCTCCTTGGAGGTCTTACGGGTCCCACTGGAGGTCTTTTACTAGGTGGATACAGGACACTCGCCAGACAGTTGGCTCTCCTTCCCTCGTCCTACACTCCTTGTTTCACCTCTTCCGTACACGTCACTTTCACGTCGACGCTATACGTAACCACTTGTCTGCCGTCCGGGGGGTCTTTGAGTCCGTCGCTGGACTGGTCGTTCCGCCGCAGGTGCTGGCTTCCTTCATGACGGCTGCCTTCCAGGAACGACCGCCTCCGCGCCAGGTCCCTCCACAGTGGGTTCTGGGGCGGGCTCTGGACCTTCTGGCTTCACTCACGTTAGCCCCCTCCCCTCATTTTGTTGCCCCGAATGAGAGGGAGCCCCACGTTTTCCAGCCTTTCACCGTCCAGGCTTTACGGCATGGGCATACTCGCCATGTGTTGTGCCCGGTGTCAGCCTTGCACTCCTCTGTTGCGTCTGTGGCGCCGCCTTCGGGTACTGCTGTGTGGGTGTCTCCTCGGACAGGTGGGAGACTCTCGCAGGTGCAGCTAGGACGCCCCATTTGTCGGCCCATTCGTGCCAGTAACCCTGTTTGTAGGGGTTCTGCGCGAGATGTGCGTTCCTTTGTTGCCTCCTTCCGGTTCCTGCAAAGTCGATCCTTACCTGACATCGCCTCAGCGGTTTTGTGGTCTTCTATCAATTCCTTCATCTCCTCCTACCTCTCCATGTCCAGTGTTCGACCCCCTCGGCCGGTGATAGCTCTCGGGTGTCGTGTTTCCTAGTGCTCTGGCGAAGATACCTGGTCTTCCCCCCTTGTCCCTCGTTCTTTTACTTTGTTTTATTTGACAAAGGGGGGGGGGGGGAGTATGGGTTTGCAACACTTGATTGCAAGTTTGGGATTATGTATTATGTATACAGTACATAAGTGTTTTTGACACATTGAAAATTGTGTTTTGTTGTTGTGTTCAATGTTTTTGTTGGTTTTGGAAGAAAAAGGATTTTGGGTACAGTACCTTTTTGGTTTAAGACAAGTCTATGTTTTTGCATTACTATGAATGACGGGCACGTGTTAAAACTGTTCTTTTTAGCTACTCCTCAGTTTTTCACTCTTTTATTAAACTCTCTTGTTTAAATTGTGTCTTTGTCATTCATATTTTTGTTTTATGCATTGGTTTTTTTGGTATGTTGGGCTTGGATGTCCTCCTCCTATTTGTTATGCAGCCTTGACGTTGGATTTGCCAAGATTACTAACAAATTGGGAGGTTTGACGTACCTCCCAACCTACCAAATAGGAAAACCTACTATTTGGTAGTAGTCTTGGAAAATCCAACGTACATAATACCCTCCCTCACGCCGGACCCCTGCCCATCCGCGTTCTTCTGCTGACGTGAGATGTGATAACAAGAGAGGGTCGCTCATGCGCACGTTCGACAGGGACTGCACATGACGGAACACGGGATGGGCCTTAAGCGGTAACTAAGGTAAACCCCTTTTTCTTCTCTTCTATGCTTTTTTCACCTTCGGTGGTAGTTTTGGTTAATGTACAACGTCTCCTAGAGCAAGATAAGGAGTAGACTCTAGACGTTTTCTTTTTAACCGCGGTTGGAATGACGACATAGCAGTCAAAATAGACAAGTCGTCATTGCAATTAGGTTAATAGACTTGACGTTGGATTTTCCAAGACTACTAACAAATAGTAGGTTTTCCTATTTGGTAGGTTGGGAGGTACGTCAAACCTCCCAAACAATAGCCACTCAAAACAGTACTTCCTTAGCCAAAGTAACAGCCATACTGGGTTGTGCACCAAGCATCAACCTAGGCTAAAATAATACGTGAATAATTCCTATAGCATACGCAGTTAAAGTTAATAAACACAATGCTGTCTTTATTACTAATAAAGACTAGCAGCGGCAAAAAAGGTACCAGGAGGCTAGGCAGAGCGCAAGCATGCTCGTAGCCTACTGTCTCCCCTTGAACAGATTTCCCTTATGTTACGTTAAGTGACTAGGAGGCTCTCTCGGTAAGTCCAGATCTCAAGTATCTGGTCTTGCCCTGGCGCTCCACAAAGGTCAACACAAAGAGGTAGCGAGCATACGAGCAAGAGTAGGCAAAAGCCCTTCGCTCATATACTGCTACACTCGCAAAGGAAAAATATGCACAAGGGTTACAAGCACCTAGCTCCGTCGAAGTCGTACAGGCTTTGACTTGCCATATACTTAACTCAGACAACGACTAAAGATACCTTCCACTGTCTAGCATTAAATAGTAACAAAGAACAACTCAATAATTAGAAGCACCCAATGATAATATGACTCATGTGACTATGACTAATAATCCCTAAAGCTAGTGCAAAACATATAGGTGAGAACTGGTGCTGGTAATACGACTGGCCGACTATGGAAGTCGTATGCAGAACCAGAAGGGATAAGTAATTGAATAAAGAGGAGAAGTAATGGAAAAGAAGAAGTTCAGAGAGAGAAACAGTAGTACAGGGGGTTAGATTGGGGACAGATTGCAAGGGACGTCTAGGACCAAGCACACCATGCCAAGCTCTGAAGAAGACATGCGGCGGGAGCCCCCCCCAGCACCAACACTAGGACAGCGGCACCCAATCACAGACCACTACGTCATGAAAAGCAAGCGTCCTAGGACGCGCCAGGCCCGCCAGCCAATCAAGGCCGTGGGAAACCCCGCCCGAGCGAGGGAGGCACACGTACATATACACACACATAATACCCCCACGCTGCCTCCTTCGTTCTCTCTCTCCTTAACTTCACACTATACATCTTATACACTATCATTGATATAAAATCCTTCCACGTGTCACAGACAAGAATAAAGACCACCACTGATCTGTCTGTGACAACATGAATACTAGGAAAGAAAGAACATCGTTCTACGATTATTATAGCCCATTTCACTGCCCTGGCGAGCGCTAGCGAGTACGAGCACATTCTGGCAAGCTGGCCAGCATAACACCCCGCCCAAGATGTGGGACGTTTTAACCTCAGGTAAACGCCACATCTGACCAGACAGAATGCTCATCAACCCCGCCTCACCCAGCTACTCTCCCCCAAGTTGTGAAAACAAGGCACAATCACAACATAAAACACTTCATTATATAAACAAAATCTACACAACACTTCCCCAAAAGAATAGTATCACTTAACAATATTACGCTCAACGAGCAAGCTTCAACAAGGCTAGCCTACTAAGACAAAATTCAGCATGTCTTAGATTCTTGCTGTAACATACTGCACTTATATACTATCAAAAGAAAGAGTTTTTATGTGAGGTTTTTATATTTTTTTAATAGTGTTTTGGCGGCTTTGCACTACAGGGGCAAGCCTAATTTTTCTCCACTCTCAAACAAACACTGACTGAACGGCGAGGGTTCTCCTTGAAACATACCCTCCCGTAACAAATAATCAGCCACATCATTATCAGTGCCCTTAACATGCCACACATCCAACTTGTGTTCCGGCAGCAAAACAACACCTGACACTGATAAACTGCCCAGTTCATCACAAAACTGGCACTTCTCTTCGCTCTCTCCGGCAACGGGACCTGCCAATAACCTTTCACTAGTTCTACCTTAGTGATAAACGAGGCAGCCCCGATGCGGTCTATGGAGTCGTCAACTCTGGATAAGGTATAGGCGTCTGTCAGGGATAATGCACACACACTCTTGCAATCAACACACACACGGGTCTTGCCACTTAACTCAGGTTGCAAAGTTACTGGCAACGACCACTCACGATATCCCTTATCCCTCAGACCCTTCGTCAATATGTAGTGCAGCTCTGCTTTTACAACAGGCTGTCGAGCAGGATTTATACGGTAGGGAGCCAATTTGAGCCTTGCACTGTCTCCAGCCTCCATGTTGGGTTCTACCCCGTACATCAGGCCTGGAGAATCAACAAACATACGGGCGTACTGCCACAGCCTAGTAAACAACTTCTCTTGACGCTTAGGAACAAGACGTTGCAACTTATCTCGAAGAACAACATGCTCATTGCCCTCCCACAACCCAGCCGAGACTGCAGTTTCTACACTATAGTCTCCCTCCTTCTCCACCTTTGTCCCTAGAACAGCCAGGTCACGAGAGGGACAATCTGTACCACCTGTGCAGTCACTCCCACAGTTCATAATTGCTAATGCTCCCCCGCCGATACCGTACATGCGCACCCCCGCATTCCTTGCGACTACATCTGCCTGCGCAGCATCACCGCCTTCAGCGACATGGCCAGATACAGTCGGTCTATGGTAGGGCTGTTGCATATTACTAGGGCAGCATTGGGAGGCTATGCGACGACCGGGCGCCTCCACTCCACAGCCAACCTCACCAATCTGCTCAATGTCCTGATTCTGACCCCCACCCTTAGCAGCCATGGGTCGACCCTGACCTGACAACCATGCCAAAGCCTCTCGCCCACCTTGAACCACTGAAACAACAAGGCCAACGGTTTACTCACACTCAAGTGACCTGTCAGCGGAACATCGTGCACCGCATGAGTTGTGAGGCCTGGGTGCTCAGCACAAACAGTGGGGTATGAACCGAGCAGGGGCTGGAGCGCTGCACACTGCTGCTCAGGCAGGTGCTCAAGCGCTTCCACAGCCACCTGGCTCGTGTCCCCCGCCCACTGCTCCGCCGAGACATGACAATCCCAACTTTCCTCCACCTGTGCCCCACTCTCCTTCTCCACCTTGGCCGCTGCAGACCAACACAGGGACAGTAGGCTGCTCAGGTGGTTGCCTCACAAACTCCTTTAACAGGTTCACATGACATGCTTCCCCGTCCTCATCGAGTTCAATAGCCCCGTTCCCACAACTCTCAAGAGTAAGATCTTCTAATTGCACCTGGGAATTACTCTGTCGCGGAGTGCCATCATGCCCTACCATGTCACTAGGGGGGACAGGTTCTGGGGCCACTCCGGAGCTCACCTTTGGGTCAAGTACCGAGTCACCAAGGAGTGTCGCTGGGTCCAAACTCTCAACCCGACCAGCCTTGACTTTCTCCTTCCGACCCTTCCTCCGCTGGTCTAGAACTTGGGTATTAGGCTGTGACACCTGAGCGGACTGAGACCTGGTGACAGCACACGCCATCTGCATCACCTGGCACCTCTCGAGCCACTCTTGCCCCTCCCTACTCATGTCGGCCGCCTTCTCGGCAACGACTAAGGGTGGAACCTCGGAAGTGAGCACCGCAAAGTCGTTACCGAGAAGGAGGTCGACCCCCTCAACTGGCAACTTCTCCACAACCCCCACATCCAACTCTCGTGTCACACCGTCCACCTCAACCTCTACTCTGACCAGCGGGTAAGACCGCGTAGCATTGATGCCTTGAACCACCACAACCCGAGCCGCGTTAATAGGCTTGCCAGTGAAATTCTTAACAAGTGTCTGGGAAGCGCCCGTATCACGCAGCAACTCAAGCCTATGCTCCACACCAGCCCACCTCACAGTGCCGTGCCCCCTATGACCACAAAAAACATCTCGGACGGGTGACGAGCCCTCCTGCTGCTTCTGCACCGGCGATGACTTCGCAACCGACTGTTTACCCCGGGCAAACGCGGAAGACCTCAAAGACACGCCAATGTTGCTCACTAGTGACACCACTGCTGTAGGCGGTGTGCTCGGACATGAGCGCGCAATATGCCCCTTCTCATGACACTTGAAACACTCCACTTCACTCTTGGACTTCCTCTGAGGTGAGGAAGGGCCCTGGCCTTTCTTGAACGGGAAGGGTTTCGACTTGGGATCAAAATTGGCACCAGTACTCTTAAATTGGTAATTAGTTGTGTCCTTAATTCGGGGGGGGGGGGGGGTACGCCCCTGGTAACCTGCCTCAGCTCTCTGTGCAGACCCGCACCCAAGAATCAATGACAACCTGAGGTCAGCCATCTTAGCCGCCTCCTGCAGAGCTTTAGGTTGCTTTTCTTTCAGGTTAAGAGTCAAGTCACTGCCAGTACATTTAAAAAATTGCTCTAACAACACTAATTGCTTCACTGCATCAAAAGTAGTTGCCTTCTCCGATCTTAACCAATTTTCAAATGCATCTGACAGCTCTCTAGCGTGTTCCTGGAAAGTACTCTCCTTTCTTTTGGGAACAGCCCTAAATTTCAGCCTATAGGTCTCTGGCTGCAACTCATACGCCCTCAGGACAGCCTCTTTCAACGCCTCATAATTCACGCTGGAATCTAGGGGCAAAGCATCATACGCCTTGAGTGCTTTCCCCGTCAAACGTGACGAAACAAGGGCTGCCCACTTCTCCTCGGGCCATTGGTGCTCCTGGCACTTTTTCTCGAACCGGAGAAAAAATTTGGTAACTCCTAACTCATCAAACACTGGAACCAACTTTAGTAGATGCGACAGGGACTGGTCATGGGGTCGACCCCCCTGGACGACCCGGTTCCTTGTCACCTCTACACGAGTTTTCTCTAGGTCAATATCAGCACAATACCTTGCAGACTCAGCCTGATACTTGAGCTCGGCCTCATGCTTTCGCTGCTCGAGCTCAGCCTCTCGCTGCCGCTGCTGCTGCTCAAGCTCAACCTCATGCTTCCGCTGCTCGAGTTTGGCGAGTTCGAGCTGAAACAACATCTCGGCAGACAAACCTTGAGGAGGGGGTGCTACTATCGGGGACCCACCCCGTGAGCCACCTAGAGGCATACCCAACCGCCAACAGGCATCGGCCTGCGGGAACGTACCCGGCTCCGGAGCCCAAGGGGGCGCCATGATAGGAGTCGAGTGGAATGGGGGCTGGGCCGAACGTGCCCCAGCTCCCGCTCCACCCGAAGCCCCATGCACCCCCCCGACCACACAGGTAACCAGCTCACCTTTCGACAAACCGCTAGTACCGGACAACCCCAAGACCGTGGCTACACACTGCAGTCCGTACCGGTCCAGCCCCGACACCCGGTCCGCCGTCACAGGCTCCTCCAAAAAAATCCGAGCATCCTCCTCATTGTTCACCACCCGAACGCCGTCAACCAACTCCACCTTCTCCACCTCCTCGCCTGTCTCTCGCACTGTGCCCTCACTATACTCAGACCCGTCCAGTGACATGAAAAAAAATCTCAAGTCAAGACATAAGTAGCCAAACTCTCGCGTAGCTTTATTCACAAAAAAATATTCGGAGATGTTCTTGAGTGCAATACTAGGTCACCAATAAACTCCAACAAGTTCTATATATCCTCAAAACAATGTCCACTGCCAACAATGCGAGAAATAAATTCAACCCCAAATGGCAATAAGATTTCTCCACAAAAAAACGGCAATATTCAGTTCACTATATACTGGTCTAAGGTCGCCATTTGTTACGACCGGCACTACGAAATAAACAAGGGCACTTAAGAATGGACTAGATGATAGGCTATTATCTGCAACAACGGTACGCTAATTCCAAACCCTCGAACTATTACGCCGGTGAACAAAACACTTAAACCCTCCAGAGTTAATCTACTGGATAACGGGGTATCAATTAACTGGGTTTTAGTGCACTTCTACAAAGGTTTTCCGGTGACGGCAAAGCCTACTCACAACAGGAGTACTTTACGTTAATAAAATGCTCTCAAGTAATAACAATGCTTAAATAAACTATAACAAGATTTAATAAAGAAATATATGCTTACGTTAACTTTAGTGTGAGTCTGTACTCAACACTAAACTCTTCAATGCTCTATGAAAACACTGAAAGTCTAGTCCTACAGCAAACAGAGATGGAATCTTCTGAAAACGTCTGATGCTCTAAGATGCTCGTTAATATAGAACAGAAATAATGCAGGGGCAGGACACCAAAGCGTGTATCTTAAATACACCAATAAGTAGGATACATATATATAACAAGGGAGTGCAACAACTCTGTGACAGCACTAACAATAGCCACTCAAAACAGTACTTCCTTAGCCAAAGTAACAGCCATACTGGGTTGTGCACCAAGCATCAACCTAGGCTAAAATAATACGTGAATAATTCCTATAGCATACGCAGTTAAAGTTAATAAACACAATGCTGTCTTTATTACTAATAAAGACTAGCAGCGGCAAAAAAGGTACCAGGAGGCTAGGCAGAGCGCAAGCATGCTCGTAGCCTACTGTCTCCCCTTGAACAGATTTCCCTTATGTTACGTTAAGTGACTAGGAGGCTCTCTCGGTAAGTCCAGATCTCAAGTATCTGGTCTTGCCCTGGCGCTCCACAAAGGTCAACACAAAGAGGTAGCGAGCATACGAGCAAGAGTAGGCAAAATCCCTTCGCTCGTATACTGCTACACTCGCAAAGGAAAAATATGCACAAAGGTTACAGGCACCTAGCTCCGTCGAAGTCGTACAGGCTTTGACTCGCCATATACTTAACTCAGACAACGACTAAAGATACCTTCCACTGTCTAGCATTAAATAGTAACAAAGAACAACTCAATAATTAGAAGCACCCAATGATAATATGACTCATGTGACTATGACTAATAATCCCTAAAGCTAGTGCAAAACATATATGTGAGAACTGGTGCTGGTAATACGACTGGCCGACTATGGAAGTCGTATGCAGAACCAGAAGGGATAAGTAATTGAATAAAGAGAAGTAATGGAAAAGAAGAAGTTCAGAGAGAGAAACAGTAGTACAGGGGGTTAGATTGGGGACAGATTGCAAGGGACGTCTAGGACCAAGCACACCATGCCAAGCTCTGAAGAACACACGCAGAGGGAGCCCCCCCAGCACCAACACTAGGACAGCGGCACCCAATCACAGACCACTACGTCATGAAAAGCAAGCGTCCTAGGACGCGCCAGGCCCGCCAGCCAATCAAGGCCGTGGGAAACCCCGCCCGAGCGAGGGAGGCACACGTACATACACACGCACATAATACCCCCACGCTGCCTCCTTCGTTCTCTCTCTCCTTAACTTCACACTATACATCTTATACTCTATCACTGATATAAAATCCTTCCACGTGTCACAGACAAGAATAAAGACCACCACTGATCTGTCTGTGACAACATGAATACTAGGAAAGAAAGAACATCGTTCTACGATTTATTATAGCCCATTTCACTGCCCTGGCGAGCGCTAGCGAGTACGAGCACATTCTGGCAAGCTGGCCAGCGTAACAAAGGATAAAGTAATTAAGATTGAGCGATTCAGCTCGCTATCTAAGCTTCTGAGGGTTACAGCTCTAGTACTAAGATTCGTGAAAATTCTCCGAAGTAAAGTAATTGAGCAAAGGTCGGACTGTACCCCCCCAAGAATAACTGACTTGTCTATAAAGGAAATGGAATCGGCAGAGATATTTTGGATAAAGACCGTGCAGAATGAAGTCTACGGAGATGTTCTACAGTATTTAAAGTCAAATTCTCGCAGTGCAGCACCAAGCATAGTCAGACAGCTTCAGATAACCTTGATAGATGGAGTGCTTCATTGTGGAGGGAGATTTTCTCAGGCGCATTTAAGTGATTGCACAAAATACCCTATTCTGCTTCCACCTAACCATCCGTTCACCATGCTTGTCATCAGGAATACTCACCAGCTGTGTAAACATGGAGGACCTAGCATGACCGTCGCTCATCTTAGACAGAATTGGTGGATTCCACGCTGTAGACAAAGGACTAGAGCTATGTTAAGGCAATGTACTTTGTGTAAGAAAATTTGAGGTAAGTCATACGACCAACCACCACACTCTCCTCTTCCATCATTTCGTACTCAGGTCACTCGTCCATTTGAAATAACTGGTTTAGATTACACTTAGCATTGCTAGTTCGTAATCAAAAGAGAGAAACTAAAGCATATGTAGCATTATTTACCTGTACAGTGACTAGAGCGGTTCATCTAGAATTGGTATCTGATAACTCTACAAAGTCTTTTTTACAGGCTTTCAGGAGGTTTGTGAGTAGGAGGTCAACACCACATCTTATCATCAGTGACAATGCAAGTACCTTTGTAGCTGCATCTAACATTTTGAGGAAATTATATGACGATGCAGAGGTTAAAGATAGCATGCTCAGACAGAAGGTTGAATGGAGATTCATAACACCGCGTGCTCCCTGGGAAGGTGGCTTTTATGAGCGGTTAATAGGTGTAACTAAAGGAATGTTGAAGAAATGTTTGGGACGCTCATTTGTGACTTTTGATGAACTACACACTCTGGTAACTGAAGCTGAGGCTATAGTTAATGAAAGACTGATTTCTTATGTCAGCAATGATCTTCATGATGATGTGCCCATTTCCCCTTCTCACTTGCTTCATGGACATCTTATAACCCCTTTGCCTGTAGTCAGTTCAAGGATTCCTAGTATTGGTGAGGTAGGGCAGACTGTAGCTGATATTGGCCGTCGGATGAAGTATAGAGCTAAATTATTAGAGAACTTTTGGAAGCGTTGGCAAACGGATTATCTGTGTTCACTTAGAGAGAGACACCAATGGAGTAAACATAACTTAAGCAAGGTCTCTATTAATGACGTTGTACTAGTAAAGAGTGCTAGTCCTAGATTGACATGGAAATTGGGGAGAATAGTCCATTTGCATCCCAGTAGGAATGAGTACATTAGAGTTGTAACTGTTCGCACTTCAGCAGGGGAGTTAGTCAGACCAGTATCTCTACTTTACCCAATTGAATGCAAAACTGGAACCCTTCCCTTATATCAGCTGTCTAGCCCACAGAAGGACGATGCCCCTCTAACAGAAACCAGGTGTTTGGCAGTGCAGTCCGCTGACGGTGGCCCATCACCCCAGCTCCCAGGGTCTACTCGGAGACCTCTCCTGGCTGGTCGACCGAAGTCTGATCTAGGTACCCCTTCTGTACCTGGCTCACAGACTAATACTCCCAGAAACCAACAGGCGGCAGTCCCCAGCAGGACCACTCCAGCCGCAACTACTGCAAGACCGACGCGTGGAGCAGCCCTTAAGGCACGCCTATGTTGGCAAAATAATTAATTGTACTCAGTTTAATGTATTTGATCACTGTCAAGAATATTTGTAAATTCTAAAGCTAAATTCATTTGCAAGAAATGGTTACCTATTGTAATTTGAATTGTTATTTAAGACTAAGTTTAAGATTGGACATTTGTGAACATTGTTATACTTCAATCAAATTTGCTTTGATAACTTTATCAATTAAGTTTGTTAAATGCTAGGAATTAATTGCTTTAATTTTTCTAGTTGATGAACAAATAGAAGAATAAGTTGATTTAAGAAGCTGATTAGATTTATGTTAGCCTCCGTGCAACTACGTCACCTTGGCCGCGGGAATGTGGAGAATTTTGGGATACGACTGTACATTCATAAGAATTTCTCGTCTTGCTTTGGAATAGGTATAACTTAGTTGATAGATTATGAACCTAGCTTCGTTTGAGTATCAAATGATTCATATAGCACGAATCCTTACAGAGTGTAAATTAGACGATTCACTCGCATGTATTGATTGTTTCATAGGGTTCATAAATCTTGAGTTGGTTATTAGTAATTCATATGCTTCGAACTTGCTATTGATTCATGATACTTGTAAAGTGAGATAATGAATTGGATTCAGAAGTGATGTAGCAGATATGAATTTTGATAGAGGCAGTTGATCACTAAACGCCACAGCCTGAGGACGAGCTAGTCCGACGGCACAATCAAGGATTACTGTATACTGTATATATTGAGAGCTGTAACTGTATATAATATATGAAAATACTGTACTCCAAGTTTTATTCCACCACGGCTACACAATAATTTCCGGTTTCCCACACAGGACCAACGCCACGTGAGCGGAGGCCTGGGACCTTTCAGCGAGTCTCTGTGTCAATCTAGGAGCAAGAGGCCGCCTGTGGAGCGAATTCGAGGCACAGAAGGAAACAGAGGACATATCAAGGGGGGAAACCCAGCTAAGCAGCCGTTCCCTGGGTGCATATGAATGCAAAGGGCATAAACAACCAGAGGAAAAAGACACGTGGCCGATTCCTGGTTACAGATACAGGTCATAGGGTACATCCAAGAATAGAAAATCCACCTGTGGAGCGAGTTTCTATAGAAAGAGGAAGAGGCAGAGGACACCCCGCCTGTTTGGCGGAAAACGTGTGTAAACACAACGTGGAGTCAAGGCCGAACCTCCCTGTCAGTAAAAAGTCAAGTGTGAGCTACCCGACACCTAATTGGTATTATTATTATTATTATTATTATATGAGATGCCGAAGTCTCCAACCAGGGTGCAGAAACACCATCAAGATCAATCCACACAAAACACCCGGAGGCACTGGAGAGAGACTATGGCAACTTAGGAAAAAATAAAAACATACACTGTATACTGTACTGTACATATACACATATTAAACACAGATAACATATTATGCAGTGGAGGATATCAAGCTTAAATATAATACAATAAAATAGAATAAAATAAGTTTAAAAATTAGAATTAATGCTGCAAAAAAGCATCAACTCTAGACTTAAAAATGGAGATATTAGCTGAATTGACTAGCTCATTTGGCAACTTATTCCACAAGTCAACCATGGCCGGCACAAAACACCGTGAAAACTGTGTAGTAGAAAAATTAACACGGCTCATGGCAAGATCATTAAGATTGCTTGTGAATCTAGTTGCACGAGCCCGGACATAGGGCCCAGGCAGAACCCCATGTAAGGGATGCTGAGGGTTGTTAAAAACTTTAAATAAAAGACTAAGGGCACCAACTTTACGTCGATGACACAGATCAAGAGACAAATTAGGTAGAATAAAACTGATGGAATTTAGCGACCTGTCAAGCAACTTGAGATGGCAGTCAGCTGCTGACAACCAGACAGGTGAGCAGTACTCGAAATGTGGCAAAATAAAAGCATAAAAAGACTTGATAACTGTGGCGTCACAAGCAAATGTTTTATAAACCTTGCGAAGCAGACCAATTTTTTGGGAAATGGAAGAGGAGAAAGAACGAATATGCTTTTCAAAAGTAAGTTTGGGATCAAGAGTAACTCCTAACAAACGCAGAGTATCCAAGTACAAATAGGAGGGGGAATCCAAGACACACAGGACAATCGCCACACGAGCAGAGTCCTGGGACTTGGCAACAGGTCCCTGAGTCCACCTAGTACACTAGAAGGCCGCCTGTAGGGCGGAAACGAAGCACAGGAGGACACAGAGGATAGGAAATCAGCCAAGTAGCCATATCCAGGACCATACATACATTCAAACTTAGACAGGGCACCAACTTCATCAATAACCAAGAAAAAAGGCGATGTGGCCGATTCCCAGATACATATACAGGGTACATCAAAAAGTAGAAAATTCGCTTGTAGAGCGGAATTCTAGAAAAAGATGAAGAGCCAGAGGACACCAGGAGACCCTCGCCTGTGTGGCGAAAAAACGAGTGTAAACACGAATGTCTAGTCAACTTGTCAAGGGAATGTGTCGTCCATGACGTGACTATTCCCCCCCCCCCCCCCCGATCCACCTCGAGGACATCAGTGAGACCGAACGGGGAATGGAGAGAAGAGGGCTGGACACAGGGCAGAGGCAAGGCGTACGTAATGGGAGATGATATCCCATGATAGACGGAGAGACCTCTTGGCCCGTCGGCCTTCCTCCGATGCAGGGTGCGATTCCAGGAGTTGAAGGGCGGAGAGACAAACTTAACATCGGTGGGGGTCGTAGACATCCTTGCCATAGCAGGCCATGTGGAGGCAGCACCCCCGATGGTCCAGCATGGCCGACCGATTGCATGTCAGGCGAAAGCAGGGAGGAGCCGGCATTACGGCACCGAAAAATGGGGGGGAGCGTTACATACCAGTGGAGGTGAGACAGGGTAAAAGTATGAGGCAGTATAGCCAAAATAGCATTTGAAACCCAAGTAAGACAATATCCAGGAAGACGCCAAGTAGCAAAGATAACAAGGAAAGTCAAGTAAAAAAACACCCACACAGTAGACCATAAACACCAGGGCTGGGACAAGCCCATTCGGCAAGACCCAACCCTGGTAAACAGGTCCAATTCCTTTGGGGAAAAAAGACCCCATCCAAAATACCTGAGAACCCTCTGGGAGAGCGGAGGGAGGAGGGGGCGAAGCGGTGGCGGTGTAGGTCTGGCCAGCAGTAGAGCGGGCACCAGCTGGAAGGAAAAAGGTCAAGTGTGAGCAACCCAACAGTACCCTATTAGTGGAAATAGGGGAGGGGAGGGAATCCAATACACACAGGACAATCGCCACTTTGGGTCGAGTCCTAGGACTTTTCAGGAGGTCCTTGGGTCCACCTAGTATACTGGGAGGCCGCCTGTAGGGCGGAAACTAGGTACAGAAGGAGGACACAAGGGACAGGACACAAGGGAGAGGAAACAGCCAATCAGCTGTTGTCCAAGGAGCCCTGTCCAGGTACAATTAAAAAGGGGTATAACAGGGCACCAACACAAAAATCAAGGCAAAAGGCTATGTGGCCGAGTCCTTGACAAGGCACAGGGCACATCAAAAGTAGAATTTCGCTTGTATAGCGGAAAACTAAAAAGATGAAGGAGCTGAGGACACCTGAAGACCCCCGCCTGTGTGGCGAAAAAACGTGTGTAAACACGAATGTTGAGTCAACTTGTCCAAGCTTATCCTTCCTGTGAGCGGGGCCCGTACAGTCTCCAGACATCCCCCCCCCCCCCCCCCCCCCTATGATCAAGTAAACACAGGCAGGGGAAGAACGGAAACAGGTAAAATGTAAGAACAGCGAGAATTTTAACAAGAGCGACGAGACCGAGACCTCCAAGTCAGTTGAGACAAGAGAAAATAGAAGGAAAGGACCTGTGTGGCCAATTCCGACGGCGGTCTGCTCAAGGTAAAAAAACGATTAGCTTAGTTACATAAAACATAAAGGCGAGAATTTTAACAAGAGCGTATAAGCCCATAACCACCAAGTCAGTAGAGACAAGAGGAAAACAGAAGGAAAGGACCTGTGTGGACCATTCCGACAGCGGTCTGCTCAAGGTAAAAAACAAGCCTAGTTTAGTTACACAATACACATAAAAAGAGAAAACACTAGGGCAGCGTCAATCCCTGATTGAAAGAACCTAGTAACAAAGCTAAACACTGCCTGAAACCCCCCACAATTACGTTAAAATAAAATAAAAATAAAAGTTAGGGCAAGCGAGCGACTGACACTGTTACCAGAACCATGTATCCCCGAGTCAAGTAGGCCCGGGGAAACGAAAAGGAACTGACAAAAGGGTGAACCAGGCTTATGAAATACAAGACTACCAACTATGGACATGTTGAAAAACAAGTCAGAAGGGCTTATAGGTCAGTTGAGACCAAAGCAGCATGTTTGAAAGAGAATAAAGGCTGTATGCCCTATGCTCACACAAAAGCAGAAACCTGAGAAACCTCACGCTCAATTCTGCTAAAACATAGACACGCAGTCAGACGAAAAACAAAATAAAACAAAAATGACGCAAAAAGGGAAAAGAAACACAATGCATCACGCGGGAAGCATACATCCCCCCCCCCCCCCAAGTTACGTTAAGGGTAATTTAAAGTGAACATGAACCCAAAAAGCGAGGGTAGAATAGTACACTCAACGACCGCTACGCGATGTTGAGGACCAACCACCCTCGAAGTAAACAAAATAAATAAACACTTCTCCAGCACTCCGCGCACACCCAAAAACACGGCATAAATCCGTAGTAAAGTGCTGCCTACATCACTGAAACATCCTTCTAAAACCTCAACAGCCTGAAAAGGCTCACACTCACTTAGTTGAAGCGAAGGGGCAGGCAAAAACAGGCACTCGCGGAACACATAAAAAAGCGTGTGTCATCGACGGTGTGTGCGAAGAGACTGATACTGAGAGATGGTGAGGGAGGGGCGGGAGATTGTGGAGGGGGGGGGGGAGGAGAATAGAACTAGCAGGGAATGTGGAGGTAGGTCAGGGAAGGGATGGAGGAGGAGGTGAACCTAATAGGAGGCAGGGAGGGAAGAGAAACAAGGAGGAGGATTCCAATATACTGTGCTACTACACTAATATAGATGGAATAAACAGTACAAAGGTAGAATTGGATGATATATTAAGAAAGGATCAACCACAGATAGTCTGTTTGACGGAGACAAAGCTGAACCAGGACTTTGACAGCAATATAGTGTTTAGTGAAGGATATAATATATGGAGATATGATAGAAAGGGAAAAAGGGGAGGTGGAGTGGCAGTATTAGTTAAGAACCCTATGACAGCAAAGTAAGTGGAGTTAAATAATGACAAGGCAGAAATAATGGCAGTTGAACTCAATGATATAGAAGGAAAAAAGCTAGACATAGCAGTAGCTTACATGCCACCAAAGACCAGAGCATGGAGGGAGTTGGAGTTTGAGGAGATGGTCGAGGATATGATTCAGTCGTTGAGAAGATTGCTTTTAAGGAAGAATCGATTGATCTTGGTAGGAGATTTCAACTGTAGTGAGGTTGATTGGGAATCGGGAGATGCAGGGCCAAATCAGAGATCTTGGGGAAGTCGGCTAGTGGAGTTGGTTACGGAAAATGTACTTGCACAACATGTGAAGGAAAATACAAGAATGAGGGGTAATAACGAACCTTCTAAACTTGATCTGATTTTTACAAAAGATCCTCACGAAATTAGTGATATAAACTATCTATGTCCTGTAGGTAAAAGTGATCACCTATTATTAAAATGGAAGTTGACCTCGAGTAATGCCAATAGATTAGACAATAGCTACATAAATGACAGATTAAATTATAGTAAAGCTGATTATGTATCCTTGAAAAGATATTTAGAGGGAGTAGATTGGGATCTTATTTTGAAGGAACAGGACGTACAAGGTAAATATAGTAGATTCCTCGAAATGTATAGAGTAGGAACCAATCTGTTTGTCCCAAGATATAAAACTGGAAATTTTACTAAGCAGAAAGATTGGTTTAATTTGAAATGCAAAAGAGCTTTGGGTAGGCGTGATGCAGCTTGGGCTAGATTAAGAAGAAGGAACACTGAGAGTAATCGGAATAAATATAAACAGGAGAGGAATAGATATGTTAACATAATTAGGCAAGTTAAAATGAACTATGAGAAGAACATAGTAAATAAATGTGAAAGTGATCCTAGATTATTTTATAAATATATAAACAGTAAGTTGAAGGTAAAGAAACAAATTACTAAATTAAGAGTTGATGCTAGGACATATGAAAATGTATCGGACATGTGCGAGGTAATGAATAACAAATTGGGGTCAGTTTTTACTAGAGAGGAAGGTTATGACAAACCACAGGCGGGAGTACTGGAGAGTGGTCTTAGTAAGATTGAAATAACTAGAGATGAGCTGTTATCTGCGATGAGAGGACTTGAAGTAAGGAAAGCTATGGGACCGGATGAAGTGTCTGCCTGGGTTTTAAAGGAGTGTGCAGAGCAATTAGTGGAGCCAGTGAGGGACATAATTCAAGCTTCCTTAGATAAAGGACAGGTTCCTGTTGAATGGAAAAGAGCTAATATCATTCCGATATACAAGAATGGAAACCCTGAGGACCCTCTAAACTATAGACCAGTTTCACTTACTAGTATTGTATGCAAGATTTGTGAAAAGCTAATTAGGAAGAGATGGATGAAAATGTTGGAGAGAAAGAAGATAATAACCCCAAAGCAATTTGGATTCAGAGAAGGGACATCTTGTGTTACCAGTTTGCTATGTTATTACAGTAGGGTGATAGATGTACTCCAAGAAAGAGGCGGATGGGTGGACTGCGTCTACTTAGACCTTTCCAAAGCATTCGATAAGGTACCACATAAGAGATTGTTATCTAAGCTTGAGACGCTAGGATGTGTCAGGGGGAGTTTGCTGAAATGGATGGAGAGCTATTTAACAGATAGGGAAATGAGGACCAACATTAGAGGAACTTACTCATCGTGGCGGAAAGTTGAGAGTGGTGTGCCGCAGCGATCTGTGTTGGCACCTCTCATGTTCCTTATGTACGTGAATGACCTGCCGATAGGCATAAGCTCCTACATGTCAATGTTTGCAGATGACGTAAAAATTATGAGACAAATAACAAATAAAGTAGTTGTGAGGAGCTGCAAGGGGATTTAGATAAAATATACGAATGGAGCACCAAGTGGAAAATGAAATTTAATATAAGTAAATGCCATGTGTTAAATATGGGAAGAAGTGTGAATAGACCAAATTGGGAGTACAGGATGGGAGATAATATAATTAGCAAGGCTGAAAAAGAAAAGGATTTAGGGTTGATTATACAAGATAATTTGTCGCCAGAGAAACATATTAACAAGCTCTTTAGCGGAATGTATGCAATGGCCGGGAATATGAAAGTTGCTCTGAACTACTTGGATGAGACCATGGTAGCGAAAATTATGAAGAGTATGATTAGACCTAGATTGGAATATGCAGCAGTGGTGTGGTCCCCGCATCTAAAGAAGCATATTCACAAGTTAGAAAGAATCCAGAGAGCAGTTACTAGATTGGTTCCAAGTCTCAGAGAACTGCCATATGAAGGGAGGCTAGACAAATTAAATCTACCGAGTCTAAAAGAGAGGAGAGAGAGGGGAGACATGATAATGATGTACAAATGCACCCGGGGGCTGGAGAGGCTGGATAGGGAGGATATATTAATTATGGATACAGGAATAACTAGAGGCCACAGCTACAAAGTAAAAAGACCTACCTGCAAGAACGATATCAGGAAGTTTAGCTTCCCCTATAGATGTATTGACAAATGGAATGGGCTGGAGGAGGAGGTGGTAGGGGCAAGGAATATCCATATTTTCAAGAAATTTTTTGATAAAAACTAGACTGAGAGACGGGACAACACGAGCTTAGCTCAACTCCTGTAAACTACAATTAGGTAAATACAATTAGGTAAATACTGTTTCATGTACTGGTGTAGGCTCATAGAAAATGGAGCATGGCTATGAGGAGAGCAGCTAGATTAAATGGGTAACTATAACAATTCTTTCTCTCCTTCGCTTTCTCTTCCTTCTTTAGTCGTCTCGGAGTGTGTACAACATGCATAGTAGTGAATTGAGGTGCAACTCTAGAGATTATTTGGTACTTCGCGTGAGTACCGATAAATCGGCCCGCTGTGGTAGCGGCTGAGATCATAAGCCCTACGTTGGAAACGTAGAGACTGCTACTAATTTGTGTATCTTTACCTATAATATTTCACGATTTTATGTTATCTATTCCTGTAAGAATATTAATCAGGATTGTTCTTATTTATTAGTGGCCCCTCCATCATTGACGAACATGCCTATTACATAAGGCACCCTCTTCAAACACTCATCCGCCGTAGTTTGAATCTACCGCACAGAGCATTTAAAATTTGAGGAGCCTTCATCATGAGCGCACGCGACCTCACTCATCTATCTATCTATTGCCTGACGCCGTGATCCCCGAAGGGGTGGCCACGAACGAACCGCCCCCATGCACCTCTGTCCCCAGTCAGTCGACGCCCCTCCCCCCAACCAGCACCGCCTTCGTTCATGTAGTTCCTCACTCCATCCTTCCACCTCATATTCGGTCTACCTCTCCCCCTCTGTCCCTCCACCTCGCTCTCGTACACCCTCTTAGTCATTCTCTCGCTTTCCATACGTTCCATATGGCCGAACCATCTCAAGTTGTTCCTTTTCACACTTTCCAGCACATCTACCTCCACACCACACCTCCTTCTTACTTCCTCATTAGTCTGTCTATCCCTCCATGTAACTCCGCACGCACTCCTTAAGTAATTCATTCCACTGCTCTCACTCTTGGTCTGAGTCTCTCAACCAACGTCCATGCTTCGCTTCCGTAAGTCAGTGTCGGGATACCACACTGTCATGCAAGGACTTCTTCACTTCCATACTGACCACCCTATTTCTTGTTACTGCTTTTAGCGTTCCTACAACCCTCTTCCCCTGTTGTACCCTCTCCCGCACCTCTTAATCCATAGTCCCATCTTTACTCAACACACTGCCCAGATACTTAAAAGAGTTGACGATCTCCATAGCCTGACCGTTCAGCTTCACCTCACACTCTGTGACTTCACCCCTTTCGAAGACCATAACCTTGCTCTTCCCCGTATTTACCTTCAAATTCCGTTTTTCGCTCATGGCTTCAGTCATTATGAATTGGGTTCTCACTACGAAAAAACTTCGTAAAAAATAAAAACAAAAAGAAAATAAGAATAACTATTCAATAAGCTTTCCATCATATCGTGGATGTACTTGTGTGGATCTTTTGACCAGACGCTACTGCAGGCGTCATTCTTCCTTCTCTGCTCTGCGCTCAGCCTGCCCGGACGTGTCTCCCCACGCTCCGCGGGTTCCGCATTTGTTGCGTCCCTAGTGAGTTTTTTCTCATATGTTTACTCCGGGATGTATCGAGTAAGATTAGGATATGCGTAGCAGGAGTGTCCTGGGCTAGTTGCCTGCAGTGCAGTGTATTTTGGGTCGTGTGTTTGGGGCATCTATTTCGGATGTACCCTCGTGGTCCTGTTGTGGACAGGTGAACTTTTTCACAGTTAGCTAGCTTTGTGATGCAGGCGGCTTTCATTACGCGTTATTGCTTCCTTTTATCTTTCTGATGAGGTAGCGTATTTTTGCTGACGTTCCCAGCGTATTTTTCTTCACTTAGTGAAGTTTTTTCTGGGTCCCGAGTCAGTTCTTCCCTTTGCCGGAAGTGTTTGCTACAGTGGTGTGTTGGCGGTGGTTCCTGTTGTGATATAATTCAGTGCTTTTTGTTTATATTCCGACATGTTACTGTTATCCGTCTGCCTAGGCCTAACCAGCCTCTCGTAGCTTTACCACATATACAAGCGTTATTGATTTATTTTCTAAATATGTACTACTGTGTCATGTGTGTCCTGGTTTAGTTGTGTATTGGCTAATTCCACGGACTATTTATGTGTCCTGGGTTAGTTGTGTATTGGCTAATTCCACGGACTATGTTGGGCCCGGCGTTAGTTGTGTTTTGGCTACGCCTCGGTCCGGTGTTGCGTTCAGATGGTATCTGGACGGGGTGGGTTTTTTCCCGGCGGGTTTTTCTCGGTTTCACCTTGATAACCCCGGCTGGTTGCCGAGTTTTGGCCACGCGTGGTTTAAAACAGGCTTGTTTCCCCGACGAGTGGGTGTCTGTGGCTCCCCAGGACTGCGTCTCTGGGGTGCCTGTTTCAGGCTCCTTTTGATTCCCGGCGGGTTGGCTGTACCCATCTAACAGTGTTCATACGGACACGTGTTGTTTGTAGTTTTTTCGGTTTTGCAAAGTCAATATAAAACTATGCTGTTGTTGTATTTCCTCCCCGGCGATCTTTTACAAAGAAGTGGGGATAGGAACAATTGGGGTTAACTTTTAAACTTTAAATCACCCGGCGGGTGTAACCTGGAAGGGTGGGATGACCGAATTTGCAAAATTCAGTTTAGTTGACCAGACAATTGAGGGATGCATTGTGTATCGCCTCCTTCAACATACGGCGCTTTAGGGCACAATTGGGGTTAACGTTTTTTAAACTAATATTCACACCCGGCGGGTGCTCCTTGGAAGGATGGGAATAACAAATTTACAATTCAGTTAGTTAACCAGACAATTGAGGGATACGTTTTGTATCGCCGCCTTCAACATACGGCGATCTAAAAAGATACTTCGGGAGAAGTTAGATCTCGTATATTTGTAAGGCTTCCCAGTTTTTTATCTACGAGATAATTCGGGGGCCGGCGTCTTTTTTAGTTTTTTTTTCCAAAATTGAATCTTGAAACAAACACCACCGGAAAGACTTAATCAGTTATAAACGCCATGCTGGTCTTTATACATTATGTCAGAGGGTATTCATAAATCTTTTGGACAAATTAAGATATTCTGAAATCTTTTACTTAAGGAAACCCCACCGCGTAGCGAGCTGTAGTCGTTGAGTATTACGTCTCGTTACCCGGCGGGTTATTTAACACTTGTGTGCGAACATGATTGGGTTAACCTTATGAGCATTAATTCCTGGAAATTTTCTTTTTTTCCAGAGCTGGGTCCCGGCGGGTCTATGCAGAACCTGGAGTAAGTTTCCCACCAGTCTCTGTCATGGCTACCTTTGCCCCGGTTTTTGCTTTATGCATTACGCCCTCCTGTTCAGGTATCCCTATTTTTGCGCACACCCTTTGTATAAAATGTGTTAAAATGTCTCGTTTGGTGTGGGTTACCTTTCCGGCGTTTTTCTCGTTGCTCCGAGAACACCGTTTTTGTTTACCGAGTTTTAGTCAGGATGGCTAAAATAGGTAAGTTACCCCGACGAGTTTGGTCGCTTGAGGGCTCATCAGAAACTGCGTTTCTGTGGTCGAGCCTGGGATCAGGCTTCCTGTGTTATTCATTGCTTTATGCATTACGCCCTCCTGTAATGTCTCGTTTGGTATGGGTTACCTTTCCGGCGTTTTTCTCGTTGCTCCGAGAACACCGTTTTTGTTTACCGAGTTTTAGTCAGGATGGCTAAAATAGGTAAGTTACCCCGACGAGTTTGGTCGCTTGAGGGCTCATCAGAAACTGCGTTTTCTGTGGCCGAGCCTGGGATCAGGCTTCCTGTGTTATTCCCGGCGAGGGGGGCTCCACTCAGTTATCTAGGTGATCATGCTGACACCTGTTGGACATGGTTTTCTCGGCTTTTCAAAGCCATTGAAACAATGCTGTCTGTTTGTTTGGTCTTTCCCTCCCGGCGACCTATTTACAAAGAGGTCTGGGGCAGGTATAATTGGTTTGACATTGCATATAAAACCCGGCGGTTGTACCTTCGGGTGGTTATATTAACGGATTTGCGATTCGCGATAATTTGCCAAACAATTGATTGATACAATAGGGTATCACGGCCTTCAAGACGGCGATCTATGAGGGCTTCTGGGAGAAGCCGGATTAGAGATTAAGATAGGCTTAGACTTTTTATGGGATAAAAAGATGCCTGAATCTTACTAGTGTTTCAAGTGTAAAGGGATACTTGAAAGACTTCATCTTTAATAAAGATATGCTTCATCTTTATGAGGATTCAGAAGTTATGCTTAATTCTTTTGGACAGGTAAAAGATATGCTGAAATCTTTAATAAGCCATTGAAACAATGCTGTTTGTTTGTTTAGTCTTTCCCTCCCGGCGACCTTTTTACAAAGAGGTCTGGGGCAGGTACAATTGGTTTGACATTGCATATAAAACCCGGCGGTTGTACCTGCGGGTGGTTATATTAACTGATTTGCTATTCGCGATAATTTGCCAAACAATTGGTTGATACAATAGGGTATCACGGCCTTCAAGACGGCGATCTATGAGGGCTTCTGGGAGAAGCCGGATTAGAGATTAAGATAGGCTTAGACTTTTTATGGGATAAAAAGATGCCGGAATCTTACTAGTGTTTCAAGTGTAAAGGGATACTTGAAAGACTTCATCTTTAATAAAGATATGCTTCATCTTTATGAGGATTCAGAAGTTATGCTTAATTCTTTTGGACAGGTAAAGATATGCTGAAATCTTCTTTAATAAAGATATGCTTCATCTTTATGAGGATTCAAAGATATGCTTAAATCTTCTGGACAGTAAAGATATGCTGAAATCTTTAATATGAAACTAAAGGACAACGAAAAGTAGTGGTGGAGTGCTACGGTTCGTTGACCGGCGGTTTTGTGGCACATATTTTGTACCATTTTTTTTGGGGTGTAACCCTATGAGCATTAATCCCCGGAAATTTCTCTTTCCAGGGCGGAGTACCGGTGTTGCACCAGGTGACCAGGTAGTTCCCGGGGGCGGGGTAGTTTTCCCCCAGTCTCTGTCATGTCGGCACTTGAACCTCTCATTGCTGTATGTTCAACGCCGTTAAGCTCAGGTATCCCTATCTTATTTTTGAATCATAATAAACATATATATTTTCTATGATTATATTATGATAATATTGTGTTTATTTATAGTAATTTATTTTAATACAATTAAATATAAATTAAATTAATTAGTATACTTTATGATTTTGCTCACCAGCTCTGCTTTCAATGTGTTAATGAGCTATGGGAGCTTTTAATTATCATAAACTTTACGGGACTCGGACGAGGGCTCCCATTCAGAGAGTATACCGAGCTCGCAAGCGAGGGACAGCCACAGCCAAGGTGTATGGCGATACTCACAGTCCTGGCAGGGCAGAACACATCCCTTTGTGACTCAACTAGTGCTGACGTCCACCGGGATGCCGATGTACCATCTTCTATCCCAGTTTTAACATGGCAACATATGGAGGTCCCGGCTTTGGCGGGATCTTCCCATGATAAGCCAGACTTAACGGATGAAGAACAACGATCTCTGGTCTCAGAGATGGAGGTTGAAGAGTCCAGTCACCTTCTAGGCGACTCTCAGGGTACTGTCGAATCTCCACGGAGTTCGTTATCGGCTAGGTATGTACCGGCGGAAGAGATTGATGGACTACTATTGAATGCACTTAATAGGTTCTTTGGCCCTACGCCGGAAACTCCTTTTGATACGGGAGATCCCGCGATGTCGACGATTGTGCGACCTCTGGCTACATCCTTTGCTTTAGCTAAAATACCTAACCATCCTCTTGTATCAGATCCAATTTCCAATGTGCCAGACACAGCAGCTCTCACTACTTCCACTGTGCGAGTCATATCAGACATATCTCCCCCTCCTTTAGACAAGGCGCCAGTCAAAAAACAGGAGCTATGCCTCTTTTATACGGGCCTGATGAGTCAGGGGTAGCAATGTTACGGAAATGTTTTGGATGTTCATATTAAGGACATTCCAAGTTATTATAACCATGACTTTTTCTTCCCACCAAATCCCTCCAGAACGCCATTCTTGGTTCTCTCTTCCGGTTTTTGGTGCCGGCGGAGTCCCCTCTGCTTGGCTGCCACCCCCCAAATAATCAATTTGTGCGAATTATAAGCTCCCTTTAGCACGCCTTCCCCAGCTTACCTAGACCGCGAGTTTAGGTTAAGAGGAAAAGCGTTTAAACTGTTTTCGCAATATATGGTTCCCAGCAAGTAACAAAGTCTCTGTTACGCTCTTCTCAGGCAATAGAAGCCGCGGAAGTAAAAAAAGCCATTGAACTTTCCCGGCGCTTGCTTCTCCAGACTTCCATCCAAGTCTTTAGGAGATATTCGGACGGCCTTATTAGAGGCAGTTCGAGCAAGGCAGGATCTGAGGATGTTCTTAGTGAAGAAACTTCTTGACCGTATTGCAAGCCAAGTAGTTCTGTCTCCAGTTCTAATTCCTTCTTTGATTTCACCAGCAGTTTGGAAGACTGTTTTCAATTTGGCACAAGCATTCAAGCAAGGTCCCCGCAAGCCCTGATGCCCTTGTTAGAACAAGGGATCAGGGTCTGGTGGTATCTGGGCGACTAACTGGTGGTGGCAGAAACAGAAAAGTTACACATCATTCATGTCTACGTTACGTTAAACCATCTCAAATCTCTAGGATTCAAGGTCAACTTAGTAAAAGTCAAACCCTTGTTCCCCCACGAGTATTTCAGGGGATAGGGCTGGTCGAGGACACAGCTTCTCTCACTCTGAGTCAGAGTGTGGACACTCGAAACAGATTTCGCAAAAACTGTTTATGTTTCTCCACAGTCTGACTATGACACAGAGACTTTGGGAATCTCTAGACGGTTCTCTCAACTGGGTTCAGCTAACTGTGAAGTTGGGCCGGTTGTAAGTCTAACGTTTAATCTTGGAGGGCAACACATTTTTCCCACTATTACCGGCGGGGATAGTATGGCCTATCCCAACGTTATTACACTTACTAGCGGTTTGGGCGACGAGAGAAATGTTGCACGCAGTCATGTCATGAACCTCTCCTCTGCCGTCGGTATGGGTGGACATGGATGCGTCAGGAACGATAGGTTGGGGCTTTTAGTCAAACCTCGGGCATCAGGGTCAAAGGTTTTGGTCCCATTTAGAAATCTTCCACATCAATGTCAAAGACTTACTAGTCCCCTTATCTGTCCTTCAGGCTCACGGCTCTGCTTTACGGGGCAAGTCGGTGGCCTTCATAATGGACAATCTGAATGCGGTTCACTGTATTCAGAAACAAGGGTCAATGAGATCTCGGAAGTGGCTAAACGTGTCAGAAAAGATTTTTATACTAGCCAACAGGCTGGACATTCATCTTCACGCATCTTATCTCCCAGGCGTAGCAAACGTCTGGGCAGACGCTCTGTCTCAGAGACAAAGCACAACAGGAGAATGGGCGCTCTTGCGTGTGTGGAGCATTACCATCCACAAGTGGATTTGTTTGCGTCTGAGAAGACTCACAAACTCCCACTGTACCTCACCCGCCGGACGATAACGCCGGCGGGCGGACCTGACGCTCTGATGACGGACGAGAACAGGTTGAGTTCCATTTATCTATTTTCCGCCGCCAGACGCGTCTCTAATGTGCCACGTAGTCAACAAACTACAGGATTAGCGAGGCGTAGTCTTGCTAATCACGCCCCTGTGGCCGGCGCAGTGTGGTACCAGCATTTGAACACGGGGTGCCCGCACCCAGTGTCACTCCCGGTCGGGTTGTTCCACTTAGAACACAATTGGCAACCTAGAAACCTCGCGGACTTGTTCATTATGGACATTCAGGAGGCCAAGTGGCTAGCACCATATGGTAGCGACGTGACCAAGATATTCACGAATCAATATACCCAGTCTACAAAGCGACAGTTTCAATCGCATTGGCAAGCTTTTACGTCTTGGATTCTTAGAACAAAACAAACTGTGCCCTCGGTGGCGTTGGTTGTTAATTATTTAATTTATTTGTTCATGCAGAAACATTTATCTGAAAGTGATTTATGTGGGCAGGTTTTAAACTCCGCCCACCTCCCCGTCAGCTCAGGCCTACATGGTCTCTGGACAAAGCATCGTCGTTATTCTCGTTCCCGTATGTACCAAAGACTGCAGATTTTACAAAAGGGCAGTATTCCTTATGGCTTTGGCTACCGGGAACAGAGTATCTGAGCTGGCGGCGATGAGCAACACACCTAATTGCCTCAGGTTTGATAGGCTTCATGAGTGTATTCACATTGCACCTTCCCCAGGATTCATAGCCAAGAATGAGCACAGTGAACACGTGTTTTCAGAGTTCACGGTGCCGGCGTTAAAAAGGGGAAAGGTGCACCATTTTTTTTGCCCAGTGCAAGCTCTAACCAAATATTTAAGAGTAGCACCTCTAAATCACCAGGGTGCTTTATGGGTCGCAAGTCCGGGTGAACGCTTGATGGAGCGTACACTGACTTCTCTCTTGGTCGAGGACTTTAAAGAGAAGAATCCCGGCGTTGTGGGTAAGACCCACAATTTACGCAAGGGGACAGCCTCTTTACGTTTCCTTAATAATCTTTTGGTGGAAGTTATTAAGTCCACACAGTTGTGGGCCTCTAATCAGGAGTTTTTGACTCGATACCTTTCAGTAGCTCTGAACAAACCTTCCTTGCCATGTATAGCTTTACGGCAGAGGGTCTAGGTGGCCCTTTTAGTCACGTTTTGTTTAATTTCAAGAAAAGGGGGGGGGGGGGGGTGCAGTCAGTGTGACATAGGACACCCTAGACCCCTCCGGAATATGTGTTCGGAACATACGAGCTGTGATACTGTTTGTAGGCATTGTATTATAAAATTTCTCTGTAGTATTCATTGCAGGAAATTGTGCTAAAGGCCAATAGTAGTGCTACAACAATTCTTGTTGTAAGTAGCTTTGGCTGTGAAGCAATAGATTTTTGAGAAATCTCGGTAGTTGCAACTACGACTTTTACTTTTGAAGTACTGTAATTACTTCTGCATAAGTACACGAGTTCAGTACTTCTACGAATGTACAAGAATTCATTTATGTTTGGTTATATTTTAGGAATATATCCACTAGTTAATGGGGTTTATATGTGCACATGTAAACTTATAAGTTTTTAGTATTCACCACTTACTTTAAGTGGGGTGCCTTCTTAACTAGCAGATCTGTGTACAGAGTCTCAGAGTTAACCCTTTTTCAAGCAGGCTTCTTTGAAGCACGCTCCTGCTTGTACCCCTTTTTGAAGATTTAGGCTGTATAAAGTTTATGCACCCGAATATCTCTTTTTTACAAAAGTAAGAATACTATGTGGTTGTTTGATTATCTGCTTTTCTAGAGTTATGATATGATTACGAATGTCCCCCTCCAGTCTTAGAAATCAGGCATGTTCGTCAATGATGGAGGGGCCACTAATAAATTATAGGTTTGACTCCTGTAAGGAGATAAAGAAAACCTAATATTTAGTAGTGGCCCCGTAATCATTGACGACTGGGGCCCTCCCGACCATCCCCTTCCCATTCGTTGATGTATTAAGGATTTTGGTTTACTTGATATGTCAGTGAAGGAAGAATGACGCCTGCAGTAGCGTCTGGTCAAAAGATCCACACAAGTACATCCACGATATGATGGAAAGCTTATTGAATAGTTATTCTTATTTTATTTTTGTTTTTATTTTTTACGAAGTTTTTTCGTAGTGAGAACCCAATTCATAATGACTGAAGCCATGAGTGAGGTCGCGTGCGCTCATGATGAAGGCTCCTCAAATTTTAAATGCTCTGCGCGGTAGATTCAAACTACGGCGGATGAGTGTTTGAAGAGGGTGCCTTATGTAATAGGCATGTTCGTCAATGATTACGGGGCCACTACTAAATATTAGGTTTTCTTTATCTCCTTACAGGAGTCAAACCTATAATTTATTACATTATTATCAATGCTATTAGAACAGAGATCGGAAGAGGACTGTTTATTTATGTAAGAAAAGAGCTCAAGGTTAATGAGGTGGATATGAGACAGCAGTATTGTGAGTATTTGTGTATTGAAGTAAAATGTGCAAGAGGATCAATTCTAATTGCCTCTATATATAGAAGCCCAAATAATAGTAGGGAAGCGGCTCGCTTGGTGTAGTGACTAGCGTCTCGGACTCAAATCGGACTCGGCGCATTAAAGATTTTTCACAAGCACCGAGTCGTTACCATCCCTCATGAGCAAAGGGATGGGATAGTAGTACAGGACCCCAATGGAAATACGCCTAATCGGCCTTATTGAGCTATCCTTAGCTGGCTTAGCATACGCTAGCTTTAAGAACTATTATTATTATTATTATTACTGAAAGCAATGGAGGAAATAGATAATAGAGAGAACAAATATAAGATTTTGATTGGAGATTTCAATTTGCCAAGGATCAACTGGGCAAATTGTACTACTCCAGTGGGACAGTGTAGCCTGGAAAACAAGTTTATAGAGAAAGTGAGAGATTGTTTTTTAACGCAACATATTACAGAGATGACAAGATATAGAGATGGGACGCAGGGGAGTGTATTTGATTTGATTTTTAGCAATGAGGAGGATATAGTGGAACATGTCAATGTGGATAGCCCTATAGGTCGTAGTGACCATGCCTGTATAAGCTTTAGTTGCAATATTAAAACAGAGAGGTATAATAGAAGCAATACAAAAATATACATGTATGATAGAGCAGATTATGAGCTGCTGAGACGGTGTTTGGACATTGACTGGGGGGAATACTTGAACGGTGAAAACGCTGAAGGAATGTGGAGGAAAACTAGAGTCAAACTGGAGAATGCTGTATCCAAAAGTGTACCAGTAAGGGAATATAAGGATAAAACAAAATTGAGGAAACGAACGAACCCAGAATTGCCAATGAAAAGAAAGCTTTGGACATTGATTAGAAGAAAGAAACGATTGTGGGAAAGACTAAAATTGTTAAAAAAGAACAGGGGGTCTAGTATAGAAGCTAAAGAAGTGGGTCTGGAACGCAGACAAATAAACAATAAAATAAGGTGGGAGACAAGGAGGGGGGTGAAGGAGAGGGAGAGAGATTGCTAGAAATGTGAAGGATAATCCAAAAATATTCTGGAAGTACATTCAGGAAAAGTTAACAAGAAGAGTAGGGATCCCAGAGCTGGTAGGGGGGTTGGATGATGGGAGTAGAGTGGACACTGATAAGGAGAAAGCAGAAGTGCTGAGGAAATACTTTGGGGGGGGGGGGGGGGGGGGGTACTAACAGTGGAGTCGGATGATGCAGTGCCCATCAAACAGGCACCGGCACTAGAACTAATAGAGTTTTCCCATGCTAGAATAAGAAGGGCTATAGAAAAAATGAACAGAAGTAAGTCGCCGGGACCGGATGGGATACACCCAAGAATCATAAAGGAAGGAGGTGAGATGTTGGTAGAGCCATTGAAAATTATATTTGAGGTATCGTTTAATACAGGACAAATCCCGATGGACTGGAGAGAGGCGAACATAACAGCTATATTTAAGAAGGGAAAGAGAAATGACCCAGGAAATTATAGACCAGTCAGTTTGACAAGTGTTGTGTGTAAACTAATGGAAACGGTAATTAGAGAAGGAATAATGGAGCATATGAAATCAAACCAACTTTTCAGTGGGAGACAGTTCGGATTCTTGCCGGGGAGGTCGACGGTACTACAGCTAATTAAGGTGGTAGATGATTGGATGCAAATTCTAGAGGATGATGATGTAATAGACGTGGTATATTGCGATTTTATGAAGGCCTTCGATAAGGTCCCACATAAAAGGTTAATAGAGAAAGTTAGAAGCTATAATATAGGGGAGAAATGTGTGAAATTGATAGAAGCTTTCCTGAAAGATCGGAGACAGAGGGTACTGGTGAATGGAATAGGCTCGGGATGGAGGGAAATTACAAGTGGGGTACCTCAGGGATCTGTGTTGTTGTTGTTGTTGTTGTTCCCTAAGCTGCCTGGCCAAACAGCCCTGAGTCCCTGAGGAAGGCCATGGCCATGATCGGGCTTTCCCACAGAGCTCTCATTGAGTGTAGATTGTGTTGTTGGCGTAAGTGGTTGTGTGAAATGCAGTCTTCTATGATGTGTTTAATGGTATGAGGTGCTGTGTTACATCCCGGGCAGGCGTCGACAACGGAGTCATCCAGTCTCTTCCGATAGCTCAGGAGAGCTGGATGGTGTCCGCATCTCAGCCTGGCCAGGTGGACTCTGTCCTCGCGAGGAAGGGAGGATTCGGAAGGATGAATTTCGGGAGGTCGTGCATGCAGCTGCGTGTTGTCTGTGAGTGAGTGGATGGATCGGTGAGAGATATGAGTATGGATGTGCTTCTGGAAGTTGGTTCGGGGTGGGCAGGGAGGGAGAGAGGACAAATAATTGTGTGTGATACCATGTGCTGGGTGTTGCTTTAATATTTCTTGGTGTCTGTGGGTGTGTTGCCATGTAGTTTAGTGGGTGGTCTTGGTTCGTGGAGGCTGCTGCCAGGAATTGAGTGCCTCTCATGTCCAGATGGTCTTTGACTTTGAGGATTTTGGTTTCTTGATGTAGGTGATCTGTGGGTGCAGTAGCTGTGCAGCCTGTTATGATCTTCAGGGCTTTGTTTTGAATAGTCTGTAAGGTCTTATAATGTGTTTCAGCTAGGTTAGAAGCCCAGGCTGGGCTTGCGTATTCCATCACTGATCTTATGTATTGTTTATATACTGTGGTGGTAGTTTCTTTGTTGTGTCCGAATTTTGTGTGAGCAAGTGACCTGAGGGCGTTAAGTCTGGGTGTCAGTTTCTTTTTAATGTTTGTGGTGTGCTTTTGAATGTATCATATGTTACTCCTAGGATTTTGGGTGTGTGTGTATGTGTTAGGGGTGTGTTGTTTATGGTGAGTTGAGGGATGTATTCGTGTTCTCCTGTCCAGCTTGTGAGCAGGGTTGCGGTGGATTTGGCTGGGGCTAGATTAAGTCTGTTTGTAGTGCACCAGCCATGTAGTGTGTTGAGATAGGGTTGAAGGAGATCTGTTACTCTTTTTGGGTCATGGTGTGTGTATGTGAGTGTTATGTCGTCTGCATAGGAGGCTAAGTTTATTTGGGGCGTATTGGGTGTAGTTATATCGTACATGTACAGATTGAAGAGTGCAGGCGATAGGACGGATCCTTGTGGGACTCCGTTTGGAAAGTTTCTGATTTTAGATGACTGACCGGCAAAAGATACGTGTGCACATCTGCCTGCTAGGAAGTTGGCCAGCCACCTTTTTGTGTTGTGCATGTTTGTGTTGTAGATTTTGTTTGTTAGGTTGTGGCGGGGGATGGCATCGAAGGCTTTACTAATGTCGAGTGTGGCTAATAGTGATCTGTGTGGTGGTCTAGCTGAGTTGATGCCGTCAAAAGCTCTTTGTGTAAGGTCTGTGAGAAGTGTTTATGGAGTGCAGTGGCCTAAAGCCATGTTGTGTTGGAGCTAGGGGTAGGTCAGGTGTAATTAGTTGTAATACTAGGCGTTCCATGACTTTGGAGGGGGAGCAAAGGAGTGTGATGGGGCGGTGCGAGGAGGGTAGCATGGGGTCTTTGTTGGGTTTGGGGAATGTGATGATGATACCATGCTTCCAAATGTCTGGTATTGTGTTGTGTGAATAGCTGTAGTTTGATATGTTAGTGAGTGCTTGTATGCCTTGTGGTCCCAGGTGTCTGAGGTGTATGTTGCTTATGTTGCCTAGGCCACAGGTGGGTGAGTGCTTGAGATTGTTGATGATATGCTTTGTCTGGTGATTGGTGAAGGGTGTATAGTCAGGGTCTGTGGGGAATTGTCTCTTACGTCGGATGACACGTCGGTCGTCTTTGTGAGGTTTTAGGTGGCTGACATGTGAGAAGTGATTGATGAGAGTGTTTGCTTGTTGTTTACATGAAGGAGTAGTCTGTTGTTGTGATTGCAGCATGTGATTGTGATCTGTGTTGCTGTTGGAAAGTGTGATGCTGTTTAGTGTTTTGTAGAGTTTTTGGTGTTCGTTTTGTGATCAAATGTTTGTAGGAAGTTATTCCAATTTAGTTTTTGTTGTTCTTGTATTTTGTTGTTAGTTTGGGTGTTGAGTGCTTGAATTTGTTGTGTGATGTCTTGTGTGTGGGGTGCTGGGGAGTGTTTCAGTATGTCGCGTTGTCTGATGAGGTTTTGAATTTCTGGTGTGAAGTTGGGGTTGTGTCTTTTTCTGTTACCTCTTGGAATGTGTTTCTTGTCAGCATTTTGGATAGTTTTATTGAGTATGTGTACAGCATTGTTGATGTTAGTGATGGGTGTACTGTTTAGAGTTGTTAAGTGTTGTTCTGTCTCATTTGTGAATGCTTCCCAGTTAGCTCTTTTATAATTGGTGTATGTGTGTTTGTGGCTAGCTGGGGTGAGTCTGGTTTTGGTGGTGATAATGATCGGGAGGTGGTCGGAGCCTAAGGTTCCGACCACCCTCCAGGATGTTGTGGGGGCGAGTTCTGGGGAGCAAAAGGTGATGTCTGGAGATGATGGGTTATAGAGGGCTTGGTGAGGAATATGGGTATGTTGATGGATGTCGTTAAGGATGATGAAGTTATCGGTTTGGTTTTGTAGTACCAGCCCTCTGTCTGTGTCGGGGTTGTCGACAAACCAGGTCGACGTCTTGGCGTTGAAGTCACCACCCAGGATGATGTGTGGGGTGTGTGGGGTGTTTGTGATGTGTTGTAAGTGTGGTCTGTATTCATTTGGTACTGTAGGGGATGTTTGGGGAGGGATGTATGTGTTTATGATGGTTATGTTGTTGTTTGTTTGTTCCATGGTGGTTATGGTTGGAGGAGGGATTTGGAGTTGCCAGTGCGTATTAATTGATTGTATTTCTGTTGTGTTATCATTTGGGGGGAGGAGGGATTTGGTTTGTACACTGGTTACTATGTATGATATTTCTTTGTGTACCAGGGTGATGAGTCCACCGCCCCCGCCGACAGCCCGGTCTTGTCTGATGGTGGTGAAATTATGAAATGTGGGTGTTTTTTGTGTTGTGCGGAGTTTTGTTTCTTGTAAGATGGCAATGTGTATGTTGTGTTGTCTAATGAAGTGTGAGAGTTCGTGTTTCTCTGTGTTGATGCCATCTATGTTCAATTGAAGAATGTTAATGTTATGTGCACGATGTATGTTGGGTGATGCTGCATGAGGATGGGGTGGGGCTGGGGGTAAGGGAGGGGCTGGGGGTTGGGATGGGTGAGGGGGGGGTGGGGATTGGGGAGCAGGAGATGGAGGTTGGAATGGATTAGGATGGGGTGTGGTGTGTTGAGTTGAGGATGTGGATGGTATGGGAAGGTTAGGTGGGTTAGGGAGGAGAGGTGGACGGGTTTTAGGGGGGGGGGGGGGGGAGTGGATGATATGGGAAGGCTAGGTGGGTTGGGAGGAGAGGTGGACGGGTTTTAGGCGAGGGATTTGACTGGGAGAGGGAGGGGCATGAGGAACAGGTCCAGGTGTTCGTGTAGTGTTTCTTGGAGGCAAGTGTTGTACAGGTGAAGTGGGTCCAGTTCCTGCATGAATTGCAGAGAACTGAACCCTTAGTGTGGCGACTCGAAGTGATGGGTTTTGAGCAAGTTGGACATATGTATGTGTACGTGGGATCTGTGTTGGGACCACTACTGTTCGTTATATTTATCAACGACTTACCTGAAGTTATAACTAATGGAAGTGAGGTATACCTGTATGCGGATGACACTAAGCTGTATAGAAGAGTGAGGAGTAAGGAAGATGTGGGTATGCTTCAAGGAGATGTGGAGGGCATGAAGGGATGGTCTGAGCATTGGTTAATGCCTTTTCATCCAAAAAATGCAAGTACATGCGGATTGGGACAAGCAAGATAGACAAGGTAGGATACAGTATGTATGAAGCGATGGAGGAAGTGAATGCAGAAAAGGATATAGGAGTAGTGATAGACAATAAGTTAAATTTCTCAGAACATTTAGCGGAAAAGATAAACAAAGCCAATAAAATTGTAGGGCTGATAAGGAGGACATTTGTGCCACTTGACGAAGAAATCTTCAGGAATCTCTATACAGCGCTGGTTAGGCCGCATCTGGAATATGCGAACCAGGTGTGGGCTCCATATATGGTAAAGGATATAGAAGCAGTGGAAAAAGTGCAGAGGAGAGCTAGCAAGCTAGTACCAACGTTGAAGAACGCGGGCTATGAGCAGAGGTTGAGGACACTGGGACTTCCGACACTGGCATACAGGAGAAAGAGAGGGGATATGATACTTTTAAAATAGTGTCAGGAAAGTATGATGAGGATGTGTGTGAAGGTATCTTCTTGATGCGGGAGGGAACAAGAACGAGAGGACACTCTAAGAAAATTTACAAAGAAAGAAATAGGCTTGAGAAGGCAAAGAACTCATTTTGTGATAGAGTGGTAAATGAGTGGAACGCACTGCCCCAGTATGTAGTCGATTCCGAATCAATAAGGGAGTTTGAAAGTAATCTTGATAAAGCATGGGAAGACAAGATTTGAAGTTTGATTATAAAGCAAAAATACAGAATAGTAAAAATGTTGCGTCTGCTACCGCCGCCGCCAACACTGTGAACGACCGCAGCAGTGCAAGTACTGGTACTGAGCTGGATACACAGGCCTAGTTTGCCTTTTTCCAGAGGATCTACTGTAAGAAACTGTAAGAATATGTTATATCGAGCTCATTTCTATATAGATGAGACTCGATCAATTCATTCTATGCTTGTACCCTAGCTAATTAAGAAATAAAAAGTGTGTACCGAAACTGTGTATTCTGTGACATTGGTGGTGATTGATATGAGATTTATGATATTAAAGTAGGTTGTGTACCAGTTGAGTAATTACAGTTCTGAGCTTTCCTATGGTGGAAATAATTAACTATTATAAAGCGTGCTAAATTATAGCGTCACATAACAGTAATAGTACTAAGGGTGATTTTCCATACTATGCTATAATATTTTTGTTGTTTGCTTTTGTTTATTGGTTACACATTTTTTAGATTTTTGCCAACAATTTCCACAAAATATATTTACCAAAAATTCCTATTCACAGATATAAAAAAAAAAAAAAAATCAGAGCATAACTTTGAAGAGAAAAGATTCCTCTTGCTCTCAGTTTTTGTTTTCATCAAAATCAACCCAAAACTAGCTGAGAAATAGCAATTTGAATATAAAAAAATCTTACGTTTTGAGATACGGGCCTTTGAAGGTTACAAATAGTAGTGGCGCAGCCCACCAGGGGGGAGGGGAGAATGCGCATAACTCAGTAATTATACAAAATTTCTGCATGAATTTTTCTCACAATACTGCCAAAAGTATTGCCATTTATCAGGAAATTTTTAATTTTTTTCCCAGTCTGGCGAGCTAGACGCTCCCCTTAACCGGGGAACGGTGAGAGCACTCTTAAGAGGTTTTGGTAGGCAAAGGCGACGAACCTCTTAACCATTTGGCTGCGGCTATGTTTGGGCTATTTAGGGCATATTCAGGCACTCCTGAATGATAAATCAAGCATCTGCATTAAATGAAGTGTATTCTGCTGAAAACTAGACGAAAATAGCTTCAAAATGACACCAGAACGGGCCCCGTACGTGGTCTGGTTCACCCGCCGTGGTGCCAGTGAAACGCGGGAACCCCGCTATTATGTAACACTCGCTCGCTTGGCTACACTGGTGAGAGAGACAGAGAGAGACCCGCGCGAGACACAGCCTAGCTCAGCGAGCCGCTCGGTGCTCTGAGGGTCGAAGGTGGGCCCCTCACGCTCCCGCCCACTGACACTTGATTTTTACGGTTTTTACAGGCTTTTAAAGCCTGGAAATTGCTGTAACTTGCCAGGACGTTCCGGAACGTCACCCGCAGCGAAAGGGTTAAGATCCAAGGCCTAAACAACATTTGTTTTTAAAAGGCCCCATTAGCATTCAAAACAAAGGAATGTGTGATTAAGTGAGATAATTCCCCTCCATACCTCCTATCACTTCTCCACATGTGTCAAAAATCCCTCCTCTCCCCCTTCAAGTATCACCTATTTCTCCTCTTATTCCCTTGTTTATCGGTTTATTTACCGCGCCAACATCTTCAATCCGGTTCTAAAGCGTGTTCCTGCGCCTACCGAGTGCGTGGTGTGAGAGATCAGTTTGCCTCTAGGCTTCGGAGAGGGAGGGTATACGTCGCGTCCGCCTCACATTTCATGACTGGACGCTCGGCAATAATTCGTGATTTACACCCCCCAGATGCTATTCCCACTTGTTTTATTGCTGTTACTTGTTAATATCTTCATATTAAACGTAAAATAGGCACATATGAATAAGTAATAACAATATTTATCGTAAAATTACGATTTTAGGCAGGTATGAAGATTAATATTGTCGCCTGGCGGTAGGATGTTCAAAACATACAGCTCGCGCTTACCGGGTTAACCCACTGGGCACCAGAGTCACAGCGTATGCGTAGGCAATGTATGTAACCCTAAACCCCAGAGACGCATAGGGTGCGTCACAGTTATTTACTCCGGTCCTATGGCACCTAGAGGGCTCAGATTTGCATGGGAACTGCGTAAGTATCCCACGCAACAATGCTGATGGTTGAAAACCCTTAAAGTCCAACCGCATGCGCACGAGCGCACAAACACTTGTTTTTTCCTACCCATTTCCCTATGTTAATTCCGACTTTCGGGCACCCCTTAGGACCCCTTAATGACCTAGGGGATTGTTTTTTGTGGTTGTTCCTTCATTTCTAATCCATTCCAGGTGTTTTCTGGAAAAAAACGTTTTTTTGACAACCTGCTGGTCCTGGAGTGTAGGCCTACATTTATATTATATTGCCTGCGGCTCAGTGGGTTAATAGAGTTCCCCCTAGAGTTAGCCACAGGTTCAGGTGTTGGTGTATTGTTTATGCGAGGTGAATGTAGTGCAGCGTAGGTGGACCCAATGGTTGCAAGCATTGCATTTTATTGAGTAGTGTCATGTTGTGATTTGTAGTGTGCATATGTAACAGGTGTATATTATGGGCCCAGAGTTTGTTTCTATGTCTCCGGCTAAGAGTAGTAGAAGGGATGTGAGCGCCGGAGGGCCACGTCCCTTTACAGAAAAAAATTGAGATCTCCCTCTTTCGAGAGATTTGATGGCCAGGGGCCACATCTCCCCTTTAGGGGAGGAGGTCCTCGATCCATGGGTCCAGTGTCCCTCCATCCACAGTACCCTCCACAATAGGTGGTCTTCATGTAATATAGTTAAAAACTGGCGTCAGATATTGAATGTGAAACTCACTTGACTGAAATAATTAAGAAGTGCACATGGGGTACCTCTCAATAGGTAGAGTGACAGTCTTGTAACTAAGTACCTGTAGTCCCGAGTTCAATCCCAGCAGTGGGGCTTGTGATATTTGTGAGAAGACTAGTTCAGTATCCAACCCAGTTTGGTTACTAAAAATCAAAGTTAGATAACAGTCCAAAAATAACCCCCCTTACATTTCAATACAGTCTATCCTCCTATAACACGAATTCCTACAACGCAATCCTCCTTTAACACGAGGGGGGAGGGGGTCTAGATAAATTGTAAATTTATTCAGTTAATTGTGGCCATGATATTGTAGATTCAAACAGTTTCTATGGAGTGAGGAACTACATGAACGAAGGCGGTGCTGGTTGGGGGGAGGGGCGTCGACTGACTGGGGACAGAGGTGCATGGGGGCGGTTCGTTCGTGGCCACCCCTTCGGGGATCACGGCGTCAGGCAATAGATAGATAGATAGATAGAAAGTTTCTAACTAATTTCTCTATTATATATTTATACATTTTGATATATTCTAGGAACTAATATATTCTAGGTCATTCCTAGGACCGATCGGTCACTTTTATTTACCGCCGTATTGCCGCCATATGTATGCGCGATCACATAGAGCGAATTTCATGTAGTGCGAGGGTCGGATCGACAAATTTGTCTTCATTAGTTTTAAGGTAAGTGATGTTTTTTTTATATTTGTTAATAGTTTGATGATATCTGGTAGGTAATATACAGTAGGTGTTTTTGGTTAGCAAGAAATTCGGAAAAAATTGGCAAAATGACCCATATAGAATTATCTCCATATACTGTGTTATTCCTACAGCGCGACGGGCTCTGCCGCCCATATAGTCGCGTTATAGGAGGATGAACTGTACTAGTTGCTCCACTCACGTGACTCCCATGTATCTTTCTTGGCATTTGTCCTCATCCATTCTCTGAACACAAAATATATGAAACTCGACAACTTAACCCCAATCTCCCGTCACGCTTTAACTCCCAACCAAGACCGCAGGGCAACCGCCAGCACAGTGCCAACACTCTACCTACTCAACATTACCCTCAACTGTATCATCACTACCACAGATCATATCGGTGACCCAAGTAACACAACATGCAACCAGAACACCCAAAAAAGCAGGAAGCTCTAGCAAACACATCGACAATGAAGTAACAGCAATGAACAAGAAAGACAAGAGAAACCCCCCACCCCCCACAACACGACGCCGCTGCACAACAAATCAACCAAACCTACTACAACACAACCCAACACTATCGGCGACCCAGGTAGCTCAATATGCAACCAGAACAGCTAAAAAAGAAGGGATCAGTCGCAACAACATCAACAATAAAGCAGCAACAACGGCCAAGAACAAGGACAACATCAAACAACAAATACAGGTAGGGGTGGGAGGGGGGCAAGGGGGAGCCACAACCTGTCCCCATCTCACGCGCTCACACACCAGTAACAGCCGCTCACGGCGCTCAGCTGATCACCACACTGCCAGACGTACGATGAACAGTAACAGGAAAATATGTATAGTGTGCGATATTGGATTCAACAAAAGGAGTACAACTTCACAATGTAGTAGTTGTAATGAAACAGTACACGATCGATGTACTTACGTTACTAGCAGAAAAGAAGTGGGATGCGATATATGTAGGGAAGTAGCTATTAAAGGTCCTAAAATAATTTGTGAAATATGTGAATCACTCATAACAAGAAAACAAAGGATCCTAAACTGTGTTAAGTGTAAAACTGTAGCTCACATGAAGTGCATCTCTAAGAAGACTAACAGTGAAGAACGGGAATTCCTATGCAATATGTGTGCCTTGCATTCATTACCGAATATTAATGTAAATGAACCAAGTATTAACAACTCAGAATCCAGCCAGGACACATTCAAAATCAAAGATGAATACAGAGTGTTCACCAACAAAGGGCTCCATCTTATCCACATTAACGCCAGATCAATGTACCATAAATTGTCAGAAATAAACTTGTTAGCTAATAAGGCCAAAGCTTCAATAATTGCAATCACAGAAACCTGGCTGGGTTCAAGTATAAACGATGGTGAAATAAACATTCAAGGTTTCAACATGGTTAGGAATGATCGCAATAGGCAAGGGGGAGGAGTATGTCTGTATGTAAAAAACAACCTCACACACACAACTATGACCGACCTCCATGTAGAAAATCACGAAGCTCTGTGGATCGACCTACACCTGCCGAGGACAAGACCCATCACAATTGGGGTGTGCTATAGGCCACCAAACGACACACAATTCTTGACCAAATTTGAACGAACTTTGTCATCGCTAGACCCTCGGAATGAATCCATTATACTAGGGGATTTTAACCTGTGTTACAAACAATGAAATAATAGGCTTGTACGAGAATATAGGCACATACTGACAATGCACAATCACAAACAACTCATCAAAACCCCCACACGTATCTCTGAGAACACTGCCACAATATTAGACCACATAAACTGTAACAGAGAGGACAAAATATCCCAATCAGGGGTTATACAGACTGGGATAAGTGATCACTTCGTCACATATTGCACACGGAAAACCACAAAAATTACCCTAGAGAATCACAAGGTTATCAAAACAAGGTCACTCAGAAACTACAACAAAGAAACATTTCTGGACATTTTATGGAATACAGACTGGTTTCCAGTGTTTGGAAGTACAAACGTTAATGACGCATGGGTTGGCTTCAGAACCATCATCACAAACATCCTAGACGAAATAGCTCCTCTGAAAGATATACGAATTAAAGCAAGGTCAGACCCATGGATCAACAATGACATACTACACCATCTGGAACACAGAGACAATCTGTTAAAAAGGCTAGTGAAACATAGACAGGATCAAGGTCTGAAACATGAGTTCAACAGGGCCAGGAATAAACTAAGTAGAAAAATAAAATCAGCGAAAACTAATTATTTCCACAATAAGGCAGAGGAATATCAGAATAACCCAAAGAAACTATGGAGGCACCTAAAAACAACAGGCTACAGCAACAAGGCAAGGGATTCGTCTAACACTAATATTGCTCTCAAAATTAATGATCAGGTTTGCCACGATAAACGACAAATTTCAACACCTTCTTCACCTCCATAGCAAACACACTTGCACAGAACCTACCGCAACCTCTCAATAAATACACGACAACAATGGCCACCTTTCAAAATTTCTACAGAGATAAAGGCATACGCCCGAACACATTTGGATTGCAAAATGTTATACCAAAATACACTTTTGACGAGCTCTCTAACCTAAATGTACATAAAAGCACAGGACCAGACAAAATTCCTGCCAAATTTCTACGAGATGGAGCCATTGGTATAGCAGGTCCCCTAACCCACATCATCAACCTGTCAATTAACACCAACACTGTACCTGCTGAACTGAAGGAAGCTATTGTAACCCCTCTATTGAAGAAAGGAAATAAACTAGAAGTTGGCAACTACAGACCAGTTAGCATATTATGTATTGTATCTAAAATCCTTGAAAGAGCGGTATACACCCAAATTGAACACTACCTCAAAGAAAATTATCTATTTTATAAGTTTCAATCAGGTTTCAGATGCATGTACTCGACTGACTCCTGTCTCATCCACTTAACAGATCACATTCGTAAAGAAATGTCTAAAGGTAACTACACCGGTATGGTTCTTCTTGATCTATAAAAAGCGTTTGACACAGTAGACCATGATATCCTATGTAATAAACTACAAGCAATGGGCATTGGGTCTGTGAACTGGTTTACATCTTATCTTAGTGGTTGTTGTTGTTGTTGTTGTTCCCCAAGCTGCCTGGCCGAACAGCCCCAAGGCCCCGAGTAAGGCCAAGGCCATAAACGAGCGCCCCCACAGAACCCTCCCTGCCGACCACAATAAAGCCTGGGTGACCGAAGCCACTCCATGGCGGGGAGCTGAGAGGGTGCGTAAACGCCCGGGAAACCAAAGCCCCACCCAGGGCCCTGTGCCCCTCAGCAATTATGAAGAGAAAGTGGAGGGGCAAAGGAATAATGTGACGCTTTAGCTTCCAATCTTGGTAGATTGGGAGGTCAATCCACGGAAGAGACGCCGTCACTTGAGATTTAGAAAATATATAAGTAAAAGGAACAGTCAGAGTAAGCTATGGGTATGGCAGAGATCGCTCAGGTCTCACTCTGATAGACCAGCCCATCGCCATTATCTATCCTATCTTAGTGGTAGAACACAAAGAGTCAAAATTGATGATAATATATCTGATCCTATGCCAATTAACTGTGGGGTCCCGCAGGGAAGCATCCTTGGTCCCTTACTCTTTCTCTGTTATGTGAACGACATGGAACTGAGCGTCTCGTGTAAATTATTACTGTATGCTGACGACAGCGTGCTTCTGGTTTCAGGAAAAGACCCAATAAGTATTGCCACTTCACTTTCCAAAGAACTAGAATCATGTAGTGAATGGCTAGTGGACAATAGACTATCTCTTCTGGGCAAGACGGAAGCCATCTTATGTGGGACAAAACGCAAACTGAAAGACATTGTGGGCTTCTCGGTCAACTGTAATGATATTTCTATAACAACAGTGTCACAAGTTAAATATCTCGGACTAAAACTGGACTCGAGTTTGTCAGGTGAAACAATTTTGGAATCTATCCTGTGTAAGTGTAGAGCACGTATAAAATACCTGTAATAATATAATAATAATAATAATAATACTTTATTTCAGACTCACACAGTACAGAGGGGACCATACTGGGGTCCATATATACCTTACAGTAACATAAATATATATAAATATATATAAGCTACTGTACATAGGCTACATAAAATAAAAGAAATTAAATAATACCCAGCTTGCTATCATGTAGTTCACAGCACTGCCTCAACCAAAAACAGTGGTCATCAAACTACTGTGTTACCAAAACCACTGTCCTAATTGTGTACAGTACCATGCCTCACATCATTTAGCTTCCGGTACAGTATGTTGCTACAGTACAGTATAGGAATATCGGTACTGTACTGCACTATGAGGATCAGTACCGGTATGCTAATTCTGTAGAGTAGCAGACCTGAAATCATTACTTAAGGTTAAATATAGAGCAACTTCCTCCAGTGTGCCTGGATCCTGGAGGTGTACACTATGCTTGGAGTTTGTAGCATTTTAATGATCCTGTTCTCAGAAGTGTTAAGGCGCTGAATGAATTTATATGTTAGCTTTCTAATGAGTGATTTGTAACAGTGTAAGTTCATATAGGCACATAGCGTACTTGTACTCTCATATTTTGAGAGCCCCAGAAACATTTTCATGATATTGTGATATGAGATACTTAGTCTATTCACTGTAATTTTCTTATAGTTCCACCATAGTTGTGCTGTATACATTGGTGAGCAGTAGGAGTTGAACAATGTTATTTTTGTATCCCATGTGCACATATGAAATTTTCTTAATATTGAATTTCCCTTCATGTAAAGTTGCCTTCGCTGACGACCCATATCCTCATCATCTGAGCGATCACATGAAATATAGTGTCCTAGATACTTTACTTTACTTACTTCTTCTATAATTTCTTCATACAAATGGAATTTAGGTAGCTTTGATTTCAATAGGTTAGATTTAAATATTATGATATTGCTCTTTATAGGATTAAATTTGACTGAATGTTCGATTCCAAATTTTTCACATACTCTTTTAATAATTTATCCAGTCCTGCTCCAGAGGGCGCGATTAAGGCTAGGTCATCAGCATACATGAGATGATTTACAATGGTGCTGCCAATACAGCACCCAGTGCGAGTCTTGTTCAGCTCCAGAATAAGATCATCCATGTAGACGTTGAAAAGATACGGAGACAATATCCCCCCCTGCCTAACACCATTGGTTACGGCGAAAGAGCCTGACAGGATGTTGCCCCATCTTACACACATTTTTTGATTAGCATACCACAAAATAAGTATCCTAACAATATAGCTAGGCACTCCCCTGTTAACTAATTTTTCAAATAAGGTTTTGTGACACACCCTATCAAAAGCCTTACTTGCATCAAGAAAACAAGAGAAAATTGAGCTATTTAGTTTGTTGTATGTATCAATCACTTCTTTCAGCACATATATGCATTGGTCTGTGCCGTGATTTTTCTTAAAGCCAAACTGATTGCTGCTGGTGACAATATATGCAGACATTCTTTCTAGCATTATCATTTCAACTACCTTACTCACCACACTAGCAAGTGCTACTGGGCGGTAGTTGTCTTTTGCTGTAATTTTACCTGATTTATCTTTAATGACAGGAACAAGTATTACGGATATCATAGACTCCGGCAGGACACCATGCGTAAATAGACTGGTGATGCAAGAACTAAGTTTATCTATTAACAACTTATCTGCATATTTAAGATGTTCTGCATATATACCATCCAGCCCACAAGCTTTGTTTAGGTTAAGTTTTCTTATGGCATTCTCAAGATCACTTTCAGTCACTTTAATGTCTTCATAATTACTATCTTTCACATATTGAATTGCACCATTAGTAGACCTTTGGTTTACACTGTTAAGTAGTTCCTTAAAATGAGTTTTCCATAAGTCAGCAATGTTCTCTTCACCCGTAACCCCCTCAACACTGACAGGTAATGGTGTGTTACAATTTTGCATGGATCTGATGTCCTTCCAAAAACAGTTAGTATCCTTTTCTGCCAATAATAATAATAATAATAAACGGTTTATTAAAGAATGGCAGCCTCATGAGCTGAAAATACACATTTTACAATTTAGTGGATGAACATGAGATGTACAGATATGAGGATGGTAAGCTCAGTTTACAAACAAAATAAATAAATACAATAATGGTGCATGTGCAGAATACAAATTATCATAAAATAACCATGAGAGTAAGTGATATACAGTACATATACACATTTATATACTTACTCATATACAGAACATACGTATATACACGTACGTGCGCACATACATATACATACATATATAGGAACATAAGAACATGCAGTAAGTGTGCACATGTCCGTGTGCACATGTCCGTATACACAAACGCTCACGTATGCACACAAACACATACATACAGAAACTGTGTTGGTAGGGTCAGGGTAAAGAGTTGAAGGGTAAAGAGGGTGCAGCAATTCAAGTCCGTTCAGGTAAGGTCAGGTACAGCCTACTACAATGGGAGGTTAATCCTCGGTAGTGTAGGTGTGTTGTGTGTGTGTGTGTGTGTGTGTGTGTGTGTGTGTGTGTGTGTGTGTGTGACAGAAGGCGAAAGAGCTGGGCGTTCCATTGTTAAGGGTGGAAATACATGGATGAAGATACGCGAACACTTAATAGATAATGCTTATGCATAGATTTATAATCAGAAGTTGCGCTAGTGAGCAATATGTTCTCGCTCATATGTACGTATATTTACATACATATGTGCATATGACCATATAAATACACGTACAGTACATATATATATTATATACCTTATATTCTCAACCGGGCTCGAACCATTGACAGGACATACATATACATACATATATGCACATTACATGCATATATGCTCTTCTCTTATCCTACCTGATACTCTCAGCCGGGCTCGAACCACAAACAGTATACACTATAGACACATATATATACATAAATAACGCATACATACATACACATATACGCACACATACATACACATATACTGTACATACATAGATACACATATACATATATACACATATACATAAACAAACTCAAGCAAATACATACATAATTATATTCTAATACACACACGCACACACACTTATGCATACATTATTAAAGGTGGGCGCGTATATATGGTGTGACAGGCCGTTGTTACACATTATTAATAATATTAACAATGGTTGGGATAGGACTATTTTTATATCTGTCAGTTCTTGCTCTTATTGGTTGGAGTGTGTTGAAATGACGAGCTGCACGTGTTGGTCTAGGGGCGTCTGGTGGAAGTAAGTTTCTGTGTCGTGGGTGAACAAGCAGCTTAGATGCAAACTGTTTGAGTGTGTTGTAGTGGTGGGTTGAAAGTGCAGGTATGCTAAGGGTGGTGAGAGCTTCCTCGTACCCTGGATATGTGCCTCCCAGGATGATCCTGCATGCCCTCCTCTGAACTCTCTCCAGTTGACGTTGTTGTGTTAGGGTTAGAGAGGAGGACCAGGTGAGCTTAGGGAGTATGAAGGTGTTATATATACTCTTCAGCTCATTCTCCGGCACCCCCAGGGATCTCAACCGCCTTAGCATAAACAACTTGTAAGTGGCGGTCCTGACTGTGGTAGTTACATGTTTCTTCCAGTTCAGTTTGTTGTCCACAGTGATTCCGAGGAGTTTGGTGGACTCAACAAGCTGAAGGGGATGAGGACCAATTGTGACAGTGGGTGGAGGAAGGTCGGTAACGGAAGTGTTGATGTGCATGACCACTGTCTTGTCATGATTGATAGTCACATGATAGTCTGTGGTCCAGGCTTGAAGACGGTCGAGGACGTCTTGTAGGGGGTCATAGTTAGGGGAAGTGTTATCGACAGTAATGCCGACTGTCGAGTCGTCCACGTACTTCCAGTGGAATGGGGTGTCCTTTAGGGCATCATTAATCAAGATGAGGAACAATAGAGGCCCCATCTTTGTGCCCTGTGGGACTCCACATGTGATGTCTAGGAAGGTGGAGATGAAGCCTTGGTATCGCACTGCTTGTCGTCTGTCACTAAGGAAGTCGGTCAACCACGCAACCAGGGTAGGATGTAGCCCCAACTTTATGGCCTTGTTGATGATGATGGTGTGGTCAACAAGGTCAAATGCTTTCCTGAAGTCAATAAAGGCAAGGGCGAGGGAAGTCTTTCTCTTCTCAAGATTTGTGTAAATATAATCTAGGAAGCTAATAAGACAGTGAGTGGTGGAGGAGGTTTTTACGTTGCCAAACTGTTGGGGATCTATCAAGTGACGGATTTGTGAGTAAGCCCAGGTGAATACAAAGTCCTCACAGATTAGACTAGGGATGGGCGTAATGGCAATTGGTCTGAGTTCATTAACCCGGCAAGCGTGATAGGCCTCACGGAAGGCTTCCTATAGGGAACGCGATAGGCCTCACGGAAGCAAGACCATAAAAAAAGCCTTCCAAAAAAAAAAAGGGCCTATCAAAACAAAGGATTTTGTCTCTAGGTGAGATAATTCCCCTCTAGTACTCATCCATGTGTTTCTCACCCCTCCCCATCCCCTCCTTCCCCACCTTATTCCCCCCTCCCCCCCCTCCTCAATTATCACCTATTTATCCTCTTATTATCATCATTTATCGGTTATTTTTCTCTCCTATTATGTGGGTTGCATAAAAGATCGTTATGCAACACCCAGACACCGGCACACACCGCCCCGCTCGTCTCAGTTGACTCCCAGACAGCGAGAGGGGAGGGCTGCCTGTGGCTCTCTCTCGCCTGAGATTATGACCGGGTGGCCAATATCTTCGTTTTTCACCACCCAAATGCTTTTCCCACTTATTTTAGCACTCTTGAAGGTTCACATATACATCATATATGTAAAATAAAAGCATACCGAAAACAAATAATGCTTTATATTGTAAATATAACGAATTCTGTCAGAATCCAGGGCTAGAAATGCACAAATAACTACCCTAGCACCTAGGTCTATATCGCGCTTGTCAGGTTAAGAGAATGTGGGGAGGGGGTTTTGGGGATTGGAGTGACGTATGAAGTTTTCCAGTCTGCAGGGCATTTACTTTGCCTTAAGGAGGCATTAATTATCGAGCAAAGGGGGGTGACAAATTCCACCGAAAATTCTTTGTATATTTTCATGGGTAGGTCTACTGGGGTTGTTGATCTTTTTTATTTGAAACTGGAAAGCTTTTTGGCCACTTCAAATTCTTGAACAGTTACTGGGGGGGAAGGGGATGGGAGGAAGGCGGGGAGGTTGGTGCGGTCTAGTTTGGGGAGGGTTTGGCAGATGGTAGAGAAGTGATTATTTATCAGTTCAGGTGCATCTACACGAGGGACATGGGAAACACTAGAGACAGGTGGGATGCTTGCCAGCGGCGACCAAAAAGACACTTTGCCAAGCACTTGTTCAATGTAATTTTGACTATTCTGTGTCATCCTGGTACTCTGCATCATCTAAATCAGCACAGCACAAACTTCAGGTCACTCAAAATAAAATGGTTAGGTTCATGCTGAACCTAGGACCCAGATCACATGTTGGCCAAGAACAACTTCAGTCACTAGGTATGCTCAATGCCTCTGATAGGGCCAAACAAATCAGGCTCACTAATGCCTTCAAAATTTTCTATGACAGAGCTCCGGAGTATCTTAAGAGTGATTTTGTTAAAGCAAATGAGAGTGGACATAATACAAGAAACAGGATGTTTAATTTTAAGGTCCCGAGAATCCAAGGACAGGGTAAGCAAACATTCTTCTTCACTGCCATCAAAGACTGGAACGACCTACCCCAGTCAGTCCGTTAAAAGAGAACACTGTATTCCTTCAGACGTAGCCTGAAGGAACACCTGAACCGGACAGCTGCGAGAAGGGAGCACCAAGCTTATGTCTACTACTAAATACGACATAAGCGGTAGGCAAACCAAACTGATATGATTACTGATTACGAAGTACTGATATTTACCATAGGATGTAAGGTTTCTTAAAATATCCCCCTAGAAATACTTTCTCTAAAGTATCTATTCTTTTATCCTCCCCTTTTCCCCAGCTAACCTAATCCCACAAGGACCCCAATGGAAATACGCCTAACGGCCTTATTGGGCTATACTTAGTTGGAATTATGCAGAGCTGGTACATGTCATATTTGTAACATACTATGTGGTACCAACTCTGTAAATTGCTAACTGAATAAATATCATTATTATTATTATTATTAACCTAGGAAGCGAGGAGCTATGGTATTTGAAACGTCCCGCCAGGCGAAGGTAATTTGGTTCATTCCTGACTAAAATAGTAATTTTACCATAAATATCGTTATTACTTATTCATATGCGCCTATTTTACGTTTAATATGAAGATATTAACATGTAACAGCAATAAAACAAGTGGGAATAGTATTTGGGGGGTGAAAAAGATGAAATATTGCTGAGCGGTTCATTCATGAGAGAAGAGCCGGCGCATCCACACTGGCTATTTGTAGGTGAAGTCTCTCTCTCTTGCCACGATCTCTATATGCGTCCAACACGACCTTGAAACCGGGTGAGGGATATTGGCGCGGAAAATAACTGATAAACAAGGGAATAGGAGGAAAAATAGGTGATAATTGAGGAGGGGGGGAAGGGGATGTTTGGACACGTGGAGGAGTGATAGGAGGTATGGAGGGGAATTATCTCACTTAATCACATACAGTCCATCCTCCTATAACACGAGCTCCTACAACGCAACACGAGGGGGGGGTCCCGAATTACCTAAACCTCTTATAACCCGAGCCGAAAACATATAACGCGAAATGGCCTTGCCGAGTGCTTCAAATCCGGCGCCTCCTCTTACTGCGCGACCCCCCCCCACCTACAGCGCGACGGCAAGAGAGCTTCGGAGCTGGCCCAGCTGGGTTGACGGCAAGCTGAAACATCTCACTCAACTTACTGTTTCTTCATTCTAATTTAATTCGGTATATTTATTTATCCAAACATGATCTTATAATTTACTTGCCTATTATTAGGAAGTAGAGTAATAAGAGCCCACAGTAACGAATATCCAATTGTTGATAATAAATTAATGTCGGACAGTACGTTTGGTTAGATTTTGTCCACGAAACAACAACAAACCCCAGCTGTGACTATGCTTGGCGGTGAATGTTATTCCGATGAAATGGAAGTTGTATAGCCTAGCCTATATATTTTTTAAGCTAAAAAAATACGGAAAAGTGGCAAAATTGGGGGGCCCAGTCCCATATAGAATTATCTCCATTTAAAGTGTTATTCCTACAACGCGAAATACCTACAACACGAGGCGCAGTGCCGCCCCTAAACTCGCGTTATAGGAGAATGGACTGTACTGTATTGCTTTGTTTTGAGTGCCAGTGGGATGTTTTGAAAGGCTTTTTTTTTAGGCCTTGGCTCATTTGAGGACGCTCGCCTTCGCTCACTACAGACTCAATTGAGGACGCTCGCCGTTCTTGGTTAAACTGAAAAGCATGTGAACACAGCAAACAATACATTAACCCCTCAAACCCGGTTGGGCTCTGAGGCACCCATAACAAACGTGGCCCGCGGACCCCGGAAGGGCTCTGAGGCTCCGGCAGCTTGAAAGCCTGTAAGCTTGTTTTGAAAGGCGTCCGTCCGACGCATATAAACACAGCCGGTTGGCCCGACGCCGCGCACCTCCGAACACAAGAAGGAGAGGCGTAGTTTGTTCTTGTGTGGCTGTATGTTGTCATTTCAGTAGTGAAAAGTGGCTAATATGGCTGACATCGCCACAAAGTTCTCTCTACAGAAATTGTCATCACAACTGAACCAGTTGACTTAGAGAACTCTACTCAACGCCATTCTACAGGTACGAAACACATCTACGCTTGGGGATGCGCGGGAATGCGGAAGCAGTCAAAATAACAAAGATACGGTAGCCTAGGCGAGACTTTTTTTCGGCCAAATCCCCCGGGTTTCGGGGAATATTTATAGAATACATAGCCGAGGCTGGAGGGTTAATTAAAGTCTCAACACCAATTAACCCTCCAGACCCGGTAGGGCTCTGAGGCACCCATAACAAACACACTCCGCGCTACCCGGTAGGGCTCTGAGAAACCCATAAGCTTGAAAGCCTGTAAGCTTGGTGTGCGAGGCGTCCGTCCGACGCATGTAAATAACAGCTGGCTGGACTGACGCCGTGCATCTTCGACCACAAGAAGGAGTGCGTCGCTTGTTCGTGTGTGCCTGTATGTTATTGTTAGGTAGTGAAAAGTAGTGTAAAGTGGCTGTTTTTGCCACAAAGTTATCTCCAATGAAATCGTCATCACAACTGAACCAGTTGACTTAGAGAGCTCTACTTAAAGCCATTCTACAGGTACGAAACACATCTACGCTTGGGGATGTGCAGGAATGCGGAAGCAGTCAAAATAACAAAGATACGGTAGCTTAGGCGTAGACGTTTTTTGGCCAAAACCCCCGGGTTTCGGGGAAATTATAGAATAAAATAGCCGGGGCTGGTTAAAGGCTGGTTAAAGCAAAACAGAATCGCAATACATGAAAATTTAAAATTAATTTAGCACAAAAATATATTTTTTTAACACTAATAGTTAAAAAACTTTGTCTACTACCTGGCCAGCAGAAAGCTCCATGGACAGCACCTCTACTATTCCTGTCATAGAAATGGTCTCCACGGGCCTAAGCGCTCGTCAATATCAAAAGAGAAATTCAAACGTGTGGATCATAGAGAGACACTTTGTACTAAGGAGCAATGATTTATTGAAAGAAAATGGAACTGCTATGTTAATTAGTAAAGACAATTACAGTAAACCCCCGCTAACTCGGACTCTTTTTAGTCGGAAACCCGCACTTCTCGGAATGGCATCGGCCTCTCGGAAATGTCCCTGTATATCTCGGAAATTTCCGAGTTGGGCGGGATTTGTGTCCGGTTTACAATGTTCTCTCACTCGGTTTTAAGTGATTTTAGGATGAATTGAAGCCTGTGCCTTTTAATTATTGTGTTAATATTAATTACAGTACTATGTACTGTACTGTCCCTGAAAACATAATAAGGTTCGTATTTTGTGTGTGATACCGGTACTGTATTAGGATGAATTGAAGCCTGTGCCTTTTAATTATTGTGTTAATATTAATTACTATGTACTGTACTGTCCCTGAAAACATAATAAGGTTGGTATTTGTCATTAATATGATGAATTTCACAAAAAAAAAAAAAAAAAAAAAAAAAAAAAAAAATCTCAATTTTCTCTGACGCGGACTTTCCTCTTGTAATTCGGAATTTTCCCTCTCTTAAGTCGGTCATAAGTCGGACTTCGGACATCTCGGAAAATCGGGTTTCTCGGAAGTGGTCTCCCCCCAATTAGTCCGAGTTAGCGAGGGTTTACTGTACTACAAAAATACATGAGCAGACAAATAATTCAAACAATAAAAGAAAAATACAAAATGTATGCTTGAACAAGTAGGCCTACATAAAGTAACAACCAAATATATACAGCATACTAACAATGTGGTCACCGGGAATATACAGTATGGTAAACATCATGTGCTAATACACATCCCTTGTAACACACTACCCTTAAACTTAATACAGTCAAATTAAAATTATACTGGCCAGATTAATTTAATTTGCACCAAGGCAGCAGGTTACTCAATATTATTAGCAAGGTTATGTGGTGCAGAATATCTATCTATAAAGGCAAACAATAAAAGATACCTGACAACACATAAGAATTAAGTCAAGATACATTACTTGAAATTATCTAGATCAACATATATTTAATAATATGGTCACAATAATTAACTTTAATAATATGGTCACATTAATTATTGTAATACTTGTTATTAGTGATAGGCTGGATCTGTTAGAGTGAGGGTTGGTGTCCTCTTCTTCCCATAGCCAGTTTCTAACTTTACCTTCTTCATCATTCTATTTTTTTTTTTTTCCTGAGAGTAGTGAAGGCAGTGGAGCCATAATGGTGTGCCCCATGGTTCCCTAGTGTCTTACTCTCACAGCCCACAAGCACAAGTTGGCCTTTCTCACTCTGGCGTAAGGATGCAGTGACCCCACCGCCCGCCACTTAGGTAGTGCAGTCAGCCTCTGTAGCCGTTACAGTGATCTCTTATTACTGCCTTGTTATTGCACGATTAAGGCTGGTCTGGTGTGGAGTTGCCAAGTGCAAGTGTTTCAGGGGGACTTTGTTGAGTCTTGCTGAGATACTGTTAGTGCTATACCAACATTGGCCACTGTGATGACATGATGGGACTGTGTTGTGACTTGTGGCAAGTCTTTATTGTAGTGGACTACAGTAAAGAGACTAAAACCATGCTCTCTGTGGATGAAGCTGTCTTTAAACTTGTATGTGTTATGTGTGTGTGGATGTATTATTGATTTTATGTATCAATTTAAAATTTTTAACTCTTTCAGTGCGGGCATAATTGCCCGAAATTACCTTCATTTGATGCATAAGGAAGAGCCAGAACGTAATACAATAATATATCCGTGAAAGTACAATGAGCTTTCCAATGACACCTGAATCATCCCTGTACAACATCTGGTTATCTTGCAAACAAAGGCCAAAATTGGTAAAAATTAGCCATTTTTGCTGATTTTGCTATGTGTGACGCTGCACATGAGTGAGCGAGAGTTCTCTCAGAGCTCAGTGTGTGCCCGCCTCCTGTGCCCGGCAGTAGGAGTCCCCATGCGCTTCCTGCAACAGCTGGCCTCTCTCTCAGGGCTCATAATAGCCTCAAAATAGCGCCCGTCATAAATTATGAAGGGCACCGTACAGTAGGGGTTAAAACCTCTGTTAATAAGTACTGTGCGCTGGGCTAAAGTTGAAAACAAAACTGACCAGCATGCTGTAAATAAAAAAATATATATTGAAGCCAAGAACAACTGAAGGGCATGAAAACTATGATCTACATTACTGTAGTACTTTACTCACACAAAAAGTAATAGGAAAACCTCCATGCTCCTCTTCATGGCAGAAGAAAATGGGGGGGGGGGAATCAATTTTACTTAATGGGAGAGGGTAACCTTAACTGACATGTTAAAAGCCCTGGAGGAAAGCTGACCGATTTCATAAAGGACTGATTTTCAGGTGAAAGAACACTGGGGGAAACATTTACAGGCTATAATTCTTAGTCTAAAGTTGAACAAAGGATTTCAATGTGTTTTTAGTGCAGACAAAACTTGACCCTTTTGGTCAACTTTGCCCCATTGGCTTTGAGCTAAGATTGCTCCTGAAAGAATTAGTATTACCATAAATTGTCTTTTCCATATGAAAATGTATACATTTTTCCAAAGTTTATTTAGCCAATTTAAAGTTATGCATGATTTATTTGTCACAGGGACATATGTTATAAAACGTAAATTTTTGTTAGCAATTTTTCTCCTCACTTTTAAAATCCTTATCACTGTATTTATTGAAGTAATGAAGCAAGTTGATTTACAAGAAGAAAGTACATCTATTTCTGCACATTTTGGAGTCAAGTTATTTAATTTTGGAAAAAAACTTTTGACGATTCTGATTTTAACCCTTTCACGCACATATGACGCAGAGGTTGCCAGATTAGCAATAAGAAATAGAGTCCTCTCACTCTTATAATTACCTCTCCAAAATTAGTTTTCTGCCCACAGCTAACTCAAAGACAACTGCAGAGGTTGAAGTAACTAAACTAAAGGTTTATAAATACCCCTGATGGTAACAAAGGCTTTAAAGTATCCCTAATAGGCTCAAAATTGCGTCATATGTCGGAAAGGGTTATATTAATAGATATTTATTGAATGTTGTTCAACTTTACCCCAGCGCACAGTAGCCTTTCCTACCCTCGTACCTCTCAGCACATGTTCCCACATGCCCGTTCAGGTCACCACCTACGACTGTATTATACTCCGAGAGGCCCGAAACTACACTAATAATGTAGATCCAAAAGGCCTCTTTTTGCTCTGTTAAATTCAACCTGTGGTGCATATGTCGATATCACATTCACAATTCCTTCACCAACTTTCAATTTCAAAACAATCCATCGACTCTCTTCAGTCACACTATTCTCCCACTCCTCTGATACCAGTACACTCACTCCTCCTTTCGCTCTTCCAGATTCATCCCCCTTCCAATATAACCAGTATCTCTTGTTTTTTCCAACTATCCGCGTCGCACCACAACACTTTCATCGGGTTTCCTGGGCACAGCACACATCCACTCTTCTATGTTCAAGCTCTTCCACAACCATTGCCAGTGTGCCACCATTAGGCAATTGGACTAGAATAATGAAGTCCTGTTACAACACTGCCTACCATGTGAACACTATGGCAGACTCAGGTGTGGTGCCAAAACAGCACCCAGGAAGGACTAGTAGAGTCCCCTGTGGTACCCATCCGCTCACCACCAGCCTTGGCAGTGTCACACCAAGCCAGCATCAATAACTAGGCTTCATTATAGAGTAATGGCTGTTGGTCCACAAATCTAGCGCCATTCCCCCTATTAGTCGCCTTACATTACATGCAGTAGGATGCTTGGGGCATATTCATATTTTCCTCCACCACAGATGAAGGCCCCATACCACCTGATAGGGGGGGGGGGGGGGGGGGGTGTTAAAACAATTCATGTAATTATTTTCCATTCCAGACCCTCCACTGTACATGTTTTCCAGATACAGTAACTGTAGTGAAGCATCACACTGAGTAAGTGTGCCCTCAGGTTGCTCTTGGTGGAGAAGGACCACCACAATCACTACAGGCAAACTGTTTCACTCTCAGGTTTAGAATATTCATTGTGTTTGCAATTTTCAAGCTATTAAAAACAGGAAAAAAACTTGTCCCATGACCCCTTTTGAAGTTGAAAGAAATTGCTCTCCAGGCCCTACTTTAGGCTAAAATAGCAATTTTTTTGGTTGGAAAATATCCCAGCCAAAGTCCAGTTTCTCTTAAATTACAAGCTTGCTTACACTCGCCAAGAAAAAAATTACACCTGAATGAGATATCTGCGTGTTACTGGGGGGTTACTGTAGCGAAATATCATGTAGTTTAAGTATATGGGTCCTGAGATGACTCTTGGTGGAGAAACGACGGCCACAGTCACTACATGTAAACCTCTTCACTCCCAGGTGCAGCTTAGAGTGATGGGTCAGTCCACTTTTCTGAGTGAAACATTTGCCACATTCATCACAGGAGAATTGTTTACCATCCGTGTGGGTTGACAGGTGGGTGGTCAGGTGGCTCTTCAGGGTGAACCTACGCTGACATACCTCACAGGCAAATTGTTTTACGCCCTTGTGAATCAGCATGTGGGTGACCAAGTTGTCCCGCCGAGAGAAACTTTTCTGGCATTCTGGGCATTGGTGATCTTTCACCCCGGAGTGTGTTAGCAAGTGGGAGTTCAAAGCCGCTTTCTGTCGGAATTTTTTGCCGCACTCTTCGCATTCGAACGGTTTGGCTCCTGTGTGGATGAGTAAATGCGTTTCAAACTTACCCTTGTGGTGGAATTCTTTGTGGCATTCAGAACACTTGTGTGGCTCCTTAGTGGGTTTTTTATAAATTTCAGTGACTGGATTGTGAATCAACATGTGCTTGGTTAATTTTGTATCATTATGGAAGAGGAGGAAACACTGCGGACACTCCCTTCTTCCCTCTCGAGTATGAGCAAGCAGGTGAAGTTTGAACTGTCCCTCGCGCTGAAACTCCCGCCCACATTTCCCGCAGACGAAGCTCCTCTCTTTGTCATGAATTAGGATATGCTGCTTCAAATTAAATTTCCTAGCGAAGCTCTTGCCGCAAACGTGACAGGCGTAGCTCCTGTCTCGGTGGGTATGGGTGGAGAGGTGGTTAGTGAGGTAACCTTGGTGGCTAAACTGTCTACCACATATTTCACATGCAACTGCTTTGACACTTGAGTTTATAGTATCATCATCGTTATCATTACTCAAGCACTCGATATTATCATCACCATAACATTGAAATCCCTCAACCTCATTATAAGATATTAATCCTTCACTTATATATTTATCATTAAATCCTTCACTCTCATTATTACATATCAATCCTTCTTCACTCTTATCACTATCGAATTCCTCACCTTCATTCTTATTGTAACTGGTTAATTCTTCTTCACTCGCATCTTCATCCAGAAATCCTTCGATCTTTACATTACAAGTAATTTCTTCAGCCTCACCTTCACATACAACTTGCCCCACCTCATTTTCACTACTACACTCATTCATTCTCCCTTTCTCTTGCTTTTCCATTGCACCTCTTTATATTATTTCAATTTTATTTTAGATTCACTTACGTAAATAAATAAATCGTTCTTCCAATTGTAGCTCAATATAAGACTGTACTGTTTTCTTCTTACAACTTCATCCCTGTGTCGGTACTAAACATTATTCCACTTTTCTTACTTACACTTCAGTAAATTATTACAGATATATATATTAATCACAATAATATTTCTGATGCTTAGTATTGTACATTTCAACATTTTCCAACATAACCTATTGAGATTTGTTAAAAATTAATAATAAGCACAATTTCACTTGACTACCACTAATATATTTTCATAATTAAACAGACATTTGTTTTAAAAACTTGCATTGGCATTACAAGAAGTTTATAAACTTCATTAATATAATTTCCTGGTTAACACATTCTATGAGATAGTCTGTGCAAGTTATATTCATATTTTTAAAGAGTTAATTTTGTGTAAAATTAAAAAAAAAAATCACGTATAGATGATCTCAAGCCACAGAATTATTTGTTCAGCTTGTACTTCTCAACGTTACCTGCAAAAAAAGAAAAGCAAATATATTATTGAGTCTACTAGGTTTTGTTGTTATAATTTTGTTTTTCATCAGGTGAAAAATTCAATCCCCTAGCAACTGATTTCTCAAAGCTTAATGGGATAATCTGACATCACTTAATGTAGTTTCTTTATTCATGCAAAGTTTAGTAAATTTACCAGAACGTCCCCGACTTCCCAAATTGACTAATTCCTTGAACGTGACTACAGTGCGTTAGTATGTGTGCGATTAGTTTGCTTGGGAACCAGATTAACTTGCTCATGTAGTGATGTACTGTACACCCTATGTGGTGGATTGGGAGGTTTGACGTACCTCCCAACCTACCAAATAGGAAAACCTACTATTTGGTAGTAGTCTTGGAAAATCCAACGTCAAGGCTATTAACCTAATTGCAATGACGACTTGTCTATTTTGACTGCTATGTCGTCATTCCAACTGCGGTTAAAAAGAAAACGTCTAGAGTCTACTCCTTATCTTGCTCTAGGAGACGTTGTACATTAACCAAAACTACCACCGAAGGTGAAAAAAGCATAGAAGAGAAGAAAAAGGGGTTTACCTTAGTTACCGCTTAAGGCCCATCCCGTGTTCCGTCATGTGCAGATCCCTGTCGAACGTGCGCATGAGCGACCCTCTCTTGTCATCACATCTCACGTCAGCAGAAGAACACGGATGGGCAGGGGTCCGGCGTGAGGGAGGGTATTATGTACGTTGGATTTTCCAAGACTACTACCAAATAGTAGGTTTTCCTATTTGGTAGGTTGGGAGGTACGTCAAACCTCCCAATTTGTTAGTAGTCTTGGCAAATCCAACGTCAAGGCTGCATAACAAATAGGAGGAGGACATCCAAGCCCAACCTACCAAAAAACCAATGCATAAAACAAAATTACGAATGACAAAGACACAATTTAAACAAGAGAGTTTAATAAAAGAGTGAAAAACTGAGGAGTAGCTAAAAAGAACAGTTTTAACACATGCCCGTCATTCATAGTAATGCAAAAACATAGACTTGTCTGAAACCAAAAAGGTACTGTACCCAAAATCCCTTTTCTTCAAAAACCAACAAAAAAACTGAACACAAGAACAAAACACAAATTTCAATGTGGCAAAAACACTTATGTACTGGAACAATACCTAATCCCAAACTTGCAATCCATTGTTGCAAACCCGTACACCCCCCCCCCCCTTTGTCAAATAAAACAAAGGAAAAGAACGAGGGACAAGGGGGGAAGACCAGGGATGTTCGCCAGAGCACCAGGAAACACGACCCCCGAGAGCAATCACCGGCCGAGGGGGTCGAACACTGGACACGGAGAGGTAGGAGGAGATGAAGGAATGGATAGAAGACCACAAAACCGCTGAGGCGATGGCAGGTAAGGATCGACGTGGCAGGAACCGGAAGGAGGCAGCGAAGGATCTGACATCGTGCGCAGAACCCCTACAAACAGGGTGACAGGCACGAACGGGCCGACAAACGTGGCGGCCCATCTGCACCTGCGAGAGCCTCCCACCTGTCCGAGGAGACACCCACACAGCAGTACCCGAAGGCGGCGCCACAGACGCAACAGAGGAGTGCAAGGCTGACACCGGGCACAACACATGGCGAGGATGCCCACGCCGTAAAGCCTGGACGGCGAAAGGCTGGAAAACGGGGGCCTCCCTCCCATGCGTGGTAACAAAAGGAGGGGAGGAGGCGAACGAGATGCCATGCAAGGACGGGGAGAATCGCACGCAGTCCCGGGGCCGTGACAATGCCGCTAGTGCAGACACCCGATCCCCAGTGGCCAGAGCGACAAGGAAGAGTGGACGCCCGAGCAACGGAACCGGCGTAGCGGCCCTTGTATACGTGGGTGAAGCCAGAAGGACCAGAGCCCGCCCCAGATCCCACTGCGGAGGGACCTGGCGCGGAGGCGGTCGATCCCGGAAGGCAGCCGTCAGGAAGGAATCCAGCTCCTGTGGCGGAACGACCAGCCCAGCGACGGACCCAAAGACCCCCCGGACGGCAGACAAGTGGGTACGTATAGCGTCGACTTGAAAGCGACGTGTACGGAAGAGGTGAAACAAGGAGCGTAGGACGAGGGAAGGAGAGCCAACCGGCAGGCGAGTGGCCTGTAGCCACCTAGTAAAAGACCTCCAGCGGGACCCGTAAGTCCCCCAAGGAGAAGACGGCCAGGAACGCTGCAGGAAGCCAGTCAGGGCCCGGCCGGGGACCGGGAGCCACCAGGCCTCATGAACAAGCACGATGCGAAGGCCAACGAGGTCCGCAGGTCCCCAACCTAGCCCAAGTGGAAGCCGGAGACAGGTAGAGGGACCGGACTCGGGCACCACCGCGGCAACCGGGCGGACCAAGTCCGTGCCGGCCACAGAGGCGCGAGGAGCCAGACGCAGCCGTGGTACAGCCGCAGCTTCGCGAGGACTGGGCACATCAACAGAGCGTCTGGTGGCGGAAAGATGGATATCGACCGCCACCTGTACCAGGCTACCAGAAAAGCGTCCAGACCCCCCCCGGAGTGCGAGGCCGGAGGGAGAGGTCCAGAGGCAACTGGCGCGGCACCCCCGATGCGAACAAGGCGACCTCCGGAACACCTCAGGAAGCCGCGAGGTCGGCGAACACAGTCCGTTTCATCGCCCATTCTACAAGAACGTCCTGCCCTCTCGACTGGGCGGCCGCCCACAGGGTGGCAGGCCCGGGCAGGGAGGAGGCATGCAAGGAGAAGGGGTGTCGGTCCGCGAGGAAGAACAACTCCACCGAGACCCCCAATAGAGTCAACGACCTGGAGGACCCCCGCATAAGGAAACAGGGGACAGCTTGTCTGAGTGTCCAACCCGAAGGCCACCGACTTACCCCGAAGGGCCAGCACGTGGTCCCGCAGGAAGAACAAAGGAACCAACAGTCCGAGGGCATAGACGGGTAAGTGGAGGGAGACCCACCCATCGGCCGGGAAGTGGACGTCCCAGGTTCGATCGGGAACCTCACCCAACCTCGCTCGACGTATCTGTGGCTACCCAGACCGTCGGCGGGGGGGCGGTCCAGGGCACAGCCGCAGAGAGCGAGCCCCGAGCAACCCAGCGACCGAAGTGTCTGCGAACGGTACGCGGGAGCGGCAGGAGCCGATCCATAGGGGCAACGGAAACACCGCGGTGCCCATGAGGAGGAGGCGGCGTAGCCAGAGGCTCCCTAAGGGAAGGGGCAGAGCGGCCCAATGCAGCGAACCCACGAACGAGTCCCAAAGCCACCCCGGGAGGGAGACCGAGTGCAACACGGCGAAGACCTTCCACCGAAGGTGCACCGCGGCCGGCAGACCCCGGGTCACCGTAGCGCCGGACAAAACCCATGCGAGACCAACCCATGGCACGGCACGCGACGGGGTCAAGCGTGACTTGGGAACATCGAAGGGGAACCCTAACCGTGCGATGTTGCGAACGACTGTGAGGGCGTCGCCAATGCACAGTCCTAGGGCGTTGGAAACTACCAACCAATCGGCCAAGGAAAACAGGATCTGGAGCCCGCTCCTGAGGAGAGGACCCAGAGCCTGCCCCACCAGTGCGGAGAAGATCTGCGGCGCGATGTGGAGACCGAAGGGAAGGCCGTCGAACAGGAACACACGATCGGAAGTCCGAACGGCCAAGAATCGCTGGAAGCGAGGATGGAGAGGAACGAGCCAAGACGCATCCTGGAGGGCCAGCGACACTACCCACGACAGAGGGCACAGGGCCAGGCGTACCAGGGGTACCGGCAGCATCCGAAACCGTGTGTGCACGATGTGCCCGTTGAGGGCCGACAGATCCACCACCGGTCGCATCGCGTCGCAGTTCGGCTACGGTACCAGAAAGACACGGGAGAGGAAAACCGGGTGACCGGCGGTCAACTCCCTCGACGCTACCCAGCTCGGGCATGGAAGTGAACACGTGGGCCACCTCTGAAGAGATGGGCCGGCGTCGGTGACAAGAACGGAGTGGGGGTCTGGACGTCCACCTCCAGGTGAGACCCCTCCGCGCAACCCGCCGCCCCCAACGTCCCTCGCGGCTACCGAGGGGCGCAAGGGCGAAAACAACCCGAGGGAGCACCCGAGAGGAGGGGAGCGACCCGGTCGGCCAGGCGAGAAGGAGAACAAGGAGGCCAACCCAGAGAACTACACATTGTGTTGACGTGGAGGTACCCCCGGTACGGGCCGTGCAGGCATGAGCGCCACGTTGACCTCCTCTACCCCCCCCCAACCTCGTCGAAAAGGGCGGGCCACCCCAACCCCAGGCCGTCGCGGGGCTGACCCCGTCGAAGGGCGGCCGGAAGTGGAAGGCCGGCCAGCCCCGACACGGCGGGGATGAAAGGGGCAAGAACAGAAGTGCGAGGCGGAACCGACGCACTGGCCTGCAACGTCCTAGTCCTGCGCCCGTGCAAGGCGGCAGCACTTGCAGCAGCACCCCGAAGAGGACCGGCAGAAGGACGGGACTGAGAAGACCCCGCGCGCGACACAGCGCGTCGGTGCGTGACGTAAGCAGGGTCCGCAACGACACAGCGCGTCGTCGCGTGTCGGAAGCAGGGGCCGCCGACAGAGAAGCGTAGCATTCCCAACCATCCTGCTTAAAAAACCCCGACGTATATAGCGCAGAGTACAACAAACCCTGACGAATATCCAAGGGGGCCGGCCGGCAGAACGAGGACCGTACCGTCGGGCGTTGCCGAGTTGCCGCGCACAAAACCGCCTTCAGCTCGGGAACCAAAGACACCGCGAGCCGAAGGTGGACCCGCTGAACGCGGTCCAAACCCTCGCGAAGATCGCCTGGCGCAGACGCCTCGAAAAGCCGCAGGTGGTGAACAGACGTCTGGAGGGAACCTAAAGACAAGACAATAAGTCCGTCACCCTCTGTCGCAAGGGAAAACCCTTGGCGACAGAGGGCTGATCCGGGGGAGAGAAGAACGGGGTAGCAATAGAACAAAGTTCAAGAACGGGCGCGCTCATCCAGGACCAGAACGCGCCGTCCAACCCGCCGACAGACACAAGAGGAGGCAAAATCAGTGACGACTCCGGGGGAGGGACTGAAGGAGAGCCGTCGACGGATCGGTGTGTGAAGTCGAACCAGGCCTCCAATGGGAGAGGGTGACCGAGCATGATGGCTAAGCCAGGCGTACCGGCGTCGCACAAACCTGTCCCATAGGAGGACAGACCCGTCAACACAGCCAGGGACTGAACAGCCGGAAGGATGTCAGGGCGGCTGAAGTCTGACCAGAGCGTAGGCCTGCAGAAGGGAGGGGGACCGTAGCAGGGGTAGGTAGGGTGAGGCGCTGAGGGTGATTCACCGCCAAGAAGCGCGAGAAGAGGGAGTCTTCCATCGACTCCAAGCGCCCGTCGAAGCGTGACACAACCCAGCCCTGCATAGCCGACAATCGATCCGAGAGAGGCGACCCCCCCCCCCAGATTGGTCGGCCCGCATGGGCGAGCGTGAGCGAGACCCACGACACGAACCAGCAGCGTCGCGGCCCAAGGAAGGCGAGCGACGACGGTTGTGTCGCCGTTGAGGGACTTGTCCCCGATCACGAACGGCCGAGGGGGAAACAGCACCTTCCCCCTCTTCCAGCGACACGTCAGCTCCTGAGAAAGAGGACCCCGAAACCTCGCGAAACCCCACCGAGGCAAGAGGAGGGGTACCCCCCTGGCGAGACGGTAAGTGAAGGTCAGGAAGAGAAGAATGAGGAGGAGCAGGATGACGGGAGTGGGAAGGCCGGCCGGGTGAAAGGAGGCCAGAAGGAGCCGCGGGGGGAAACAGAGCAAGGATCCCCGGGGCTGAGATAACAGGGCGGCCCGACACCGAGGCGGAGGAGGGAGGGACCTCCACCGTGGGACGAGACCGTGAAGGAAGAATAGGCACTGAAGCAGGTGAAGTAGGAGAAGCAACGACATCCAGGCGGACCCTCCTGGACAGTGTAGGAGGAGGGAGCAGAGGGCCAGCTACAGCATGAACAACCGCGCGCGGAGAGGACAACGTAAGAGGAAGTCGTCTGGGCTGGGGAAGCGGGCGGAAGGGAGTAGAGCCCCTATCCGTAGAGGCCAGGGGAGGGCGCACAGGGACAGAGCCACTAACCCCGGCCTCAGGGCGAGAACCATGACGAGGGCGATGGGTGTCGTCAAGGCGATCAGAAGGACGACGAGGGGCAGTAGAGGACGGACGACGAGGCGAGCGAGAGCGTGGACGGAGCTGGGGAACCCCCCGACGATGGGACGACTGGCTGCGGGACCCAGGGGAGAGGGCCCGAGCAGGAAGAGGGCCAGGTGAACGGCCTTCAGTCGGGTCAGGGATACCCAGGGCGACGCGGATCCGGTCGGCAACAAAGGCCGGGGAACGGTGGCCCACAGTCCTAATGTGGCGGGAGACCATCGTCCACACCGACGGAAGGGAAGCAGAGGCCACAGCCGCCGCCGAGGAACCAGGGCCATGGTGCAGCACATCCACCTGGGCCAGACACGTGCCACACAGAGCAGGGAGGTAGGCCGTAGAGGACACACAGAGCGAGTGGCGCAAGCAGGACTTGTGGCTCTCCAAGCACGGGGAGCGACAACCAAGGCGAAAGCAAGGCAGCCTACCTGCACTAAAAGAACACACACCATAATCAGCACGGCGAAGGAGTAAGTGGAGAGAATGTCCAAGAAGAACCAGGGAAGGAGCATGGGGAAACAGGAACACACATGCAAACAGGTATCCGTACTCACCCTAAACTGGGAGCACAGAGGTAGGTGAGGAGGGCGGCCGAGGCGGAAGAGCACTAGCAGAACCTGCAAAGATGGAGAAAGTGTTAACCAACACTCAACATCTTACATGCAGGGCCTATAACACCAGTAAAGTGCATACACCAATATAGTATCAGGCAAAAAGATGACATAAAAAAAGTCAATAGTGAAAGCCAACTACAGTATAATCCCTTATAACCGTATTTCGTACTACCGAAAATCTCAGTCAACCGTACATAATCATCCTATTTTCCTAAACTCTAATAACCGTAGAAATTCGGGATCCAACCGTAATTTCAAACAGACCGCTCTCCCGTTCGTGTGGGGCGGCAATTTTACGGCCCAACCGCAAGGTGTCGCACCGCGCAGCCTCCCGCCTCCCTGTGTTGTTTCGGCGTCATTGTATCTCACCATTGTCCGTAAAATTTGCTCGTGACGCTCCGTGTTTATCGCTGTGAATCGCCTATCATCTACGCTATGGTGCCTCCGAAATCATCTAAATCAACGCCTAGTATACTCAAGATGTCGATAGGATCTTCAAACAAGAGGAAAAGGGTTGTACTCACCATTAAACAGAAGATAGAAATATGTCACAAGATGGATGCGGGAACCAGTAGGACGACATTGATGCGCCTGTATAATTGCGGTTCTACAACGCTTTATGATATAAGGAAACAAAAGGACAAGTTGCTGAGCTTTGTGGCCAATTCCGACGTTAAGAAGACCTTGGAGAAGCGGCATACAATACGAGAAGCCAAATTTGTGGAGCTTGACAAAGTGTTTTACGAGTGGTTTTTGGTAAAGCGAGCCGAAGGATGCCCTACGAGTGGTCCAATAATCATTGAAAAAGCAAGAGATTATCATGAAAAGATGGGCATAAAAGAAGAGTGTGGCTTTAGTGATGGCTGGCTAGTGAAAGTGGATGACAAAAACCATTTGCTGATATGGATAGTGGAATAGGCCTACTGGGGAAACCACTGAAAAAAAAACGAACCAACATGCCTACCTCTGTTGGTGGTTTGGAAATGGCAAAACCCTGGATTACAGCACTACCTCTGCATCACCCTGGATTACAGCCTACCTCTGCATCACCCTGGATTACAGCACTACCTCTGCATCAATCTTAAATGGTGAGTTAAACACTTTATTTTGTGTATTCATTGATTATTTAATGTAGGCTAGGCCTACTAGAGATTTGTTTAGCTTGCCTGCCATGCTCTTCTATGTTAGTAAACATTTAATGGTTAGTTAAACTTTGGACTTCCTAGGCATCCTAGAAGCCTAGAGGCCTAATTCCTAATAAATAAATAGGCCTAGGCTAGGCCTAGTAAAAAAAATAAAAATAGGCCTAGGCCCTAGGCCTAATTTTCGAATATCCGAAATATTCGTATTTCCGAAATATTCGTATTTCCGAAATGTCCTGAGATTCGTGATTTTCGGATATAAGGGATTATACTGTATTACCGCAAATTTGTGGGCCAATGGAGGCATAACCGTACCGACACCACCCTCCCGCAATTTTGCGGGACCCCCCAACGATCTCCGCAAATTTGCGGGGAGCCGAAACGTCCCAGAGGACCGAATCGAGCTCCCGCAAATTTGCGGGACCGGCCGAGATGGTCCGGCGCCGAAAAAAGCGAGAGGAGCGTCTAGGGAATACCAAAAAAGGCCACAAAAATGCGTCATCTCCTTATGAACTCCAAGCAATGATGGCCATCAAGCTGAGCAGTGTCTTCCTTGAATTTATCCTGACTCAACCGGTAAAGGGAGAGGCAAGGAAGACACACCAGGGGAGAGGAGGCACATCCCCCAGGAACCACCCAACCCACAGAGATAGAGCAAAGCCCATGAGGAGAAGTGGCAGGGAGGGTGGTTTCGCACAAACAGGGGCCCCCGTGAGGTACCCCTGGATTGGGCAAAAGACTATGAAAGGATGGAGGTGAAACAGGAAGAGAAAACAAAAACCAGTAAATGAAACTGGTGAGAAAAAGGGTGGCCTAGCCGTGAGCAGAGAATGTGTCAGGGGCGAAAAACCCTGTGGTGTGAAAGAGGGGCCCCCGTGGGGTACCCCTGGAGTATCACGAACCACCTGTCGCCCAGGCCCTTGAGACACAGTGAAGGACTCGAAAGGGGGGACTCGGGAATAACGCTAATAATGCGGCCGACACAAACTCTACAAACAGCACCGCCACCAACGAAATCTCAGATTGTTTACCAACGGTACACCTAGGCTATGAAAAAATGAAAACTCATAGGGGCATAGCAATTCCTGAATGAGAAAACGAGCTAGGCTAAATTAAGCTAAAAGCTAAACTATGCCCAGACTAACAGGAAAAAAGAATATGAAAAGAGAAAGAATGAAAAACATATACAAGGAACGCCAGGCGCCCCCGTACCTTCGGTAGGCTATTTCCACACGCATCTCCATTATACACACTTAGGAGCCCATTTACGTGTGCCCTAGATCACGTAACATCTGTCTAACAAAAAAGAAGGCCAGATAAGCCGAAACGAACCTAAACAGGGTGAATTAAAGGAGCACAACAAAAGCGACTTCATTCAATGGAGCGCGTGAAAAAATGATGACAAGAGAGGGTCGCCATGCCCACGTTCGACAGGGATCTGCACATGATGGAACACGGGATGGGCCTTAAGCGGTAACTAAGGTAAACCCCTTTTTCTTCTCTTCTATGCTTTTTTCACCTTCGGTGGTAGTTTTGGTTAATGTACAACGTCTCCTAGAGCAAGATAAGGAGTACAGTAGACTCTAGACGTTTTCTTTTTAACCGCGGTTGGAATGACGACATAGCAGTCAAAATAGACAAGTCGTCATTGCAATTAGGTTAATAGCCTTGACGTTGGATTTGCCAAGACTACTAACAAATTGTGTTCTTTTATTTATAAATAATTATTTTACTTAAGCGTTGTTTCCACATAGCGATTTTGTTTCGTTGTTTTGTCTTTTTACTGTGTTCGTATACGTTTTGGTTTGTTTATTTTGCAAGTTTTACATTATAATCACTATGTTTCGGTATCAAAATATTAATAGGATTTTGTAATTTACAACATATTTTGCTACACAATAATTTTAATAGCCGAGCAATCTAAGGGAAATGGCAATTTACTGTCAGCTTAAAAAAAAAAAAAAAAAAATAGTTTACAATAGTCCCTTGCGGTTAGCATTCATATTACTGTAGTCTGGCAAAATCCTCCCTAATCGTAAGGCCCAGTGTCTATGAGAAAAAGGCCAAAGTAGTCTGGCTAATTGGTAGGAAACAGACAGTCAGCATAAATGGTGTTAAGTCAGAATGGGGAGCAGTCAAAAGTGGTGTCCCCCAGGGATCTGTATTAGGTCCTCCGTTGTTTGTTGTATACATAAATTACCAAATTCCATCCCCCTCACACAAGGTAACGTAAATGATGAAGTTGAAAATGTTCTTGACATATACAGTATATATACAGATTGTTAATGAACAGTGCACACTTAAAATACACCACAAAGTTGACAATTTTAATTTAACGTAATAAACTTTCCTTTCCCTTGTAGTAACATCGATACTAATATAACTTATAATTTTTTAAATTCCCAGCTGATAAGATTTTGTAACATTTGCACTAAAGTAGATGACTTTTGGGCTAGAGCTAGCTTACTATACAGACTCTTAGTAGAGAGGTTTTGAGGCAAGTAAATTGTTACTAAATTTAATCTTTTTAAGGTCAATTATTGTGACTACTGTATTCTAAAATTTGACATCAATAATTTTAATCAAGCATTTTTAACTTTAACTTCCTTGTATAACCTCGGCTTACTTTTTGTCTGTATGTATTATTTTTTATATATATTTTTTCTATTGTTATTATTGATTTTTATAATGAATTGTTCTTGTTAAAAGAGTACTCTTTGTTTAAATCTGTTGTTGCTCCTCCTTATTTTGCAATTACAGTATTTTTATTATTTTTATTTATTACCGGTATATTGTATCTATACATTGTCGATAGTATCAATTGCTTGCTTTTGCGATTTCCTTAGTTTATTTGTACGATAAATGTAGGTTATTTGTAGGGTAGTAATTGGTACGGGTCACTTGAGGCATGCTATGCTTACAGGTACCTACCCGATAGCACTGTCATTAGTGAGTGTTGTATGTTTTTTGTATTATTATAGATATCTTGTCAAATTGCAAATTACCTTATTATAAAATTTGATACAAATTGTAGTTTCTTTATTCACGCAGAATTTAATCAAATTTACCAGAACGTCCCGTACTTCCCAAACTGACTAATTCCTTGAACATGACGATAGTGCATGGTTATGTGTACGATTAGTTTGCTTGGGAACCAGATTAACTTGCGCATGTAGTGATGTACACCCTATGGGGTGGATTGTGTTCTTTTATTTCAAATTTTATTTTATTAAGCGTTATTTCCACATAGCGATTTTGATTAGTTCCTTTGCGTTTATCTTGTGTCGTCCCAGTTTTGGTTTATTTTGTTTATTTTGCAAGTTACACATTATAATATATAGTAGGATAACTAAATTCACAGACGATACCAAAATGGGGAGAAAAATAGATTCAGATATCGACATAGAGTGCCTCCAAAGGGATCTAGATACCTTACACGAATACATACATAATACATAAAATGTTAAGACGGAGTGCTCCAAAATACGTGCAGTTTCAGTCTCTTGTCCTAATGGCGGCGTTCCAGGCAACCCTGTTAAGGGCTGCTTCACTTGTCAAGTTCTTTAATTCGAGATCGGCACATATACTGTAGTCCGATCCCAGGTCTTCATCAGTCCATCCCTTGGTGAAGCTCCCTCCACAATCACAGACCTGCATCTTTTCACCCAATTTTGTTCATCCATTCTCTCCACATACCCATACCATCACTATCTACTTGTACGCATCTCCTCGCTAATACTCTTTATACCCAAGCGTCTCCTCAGCTCATCATTAGTTATTCTATCCTGCAGTTTGGCCCCACGCATCCATCTCACTATTCTCATCTCATTACGTTCCATTTTGTTGACATCCTCTTCTTTAACGGCCCATGTTTCTGAGGCATACATCATTGCACTTCTAACACATGAGGCATACACCTTTTCCTTCAGGGGGAGAGGCATTCTTTTCATACTCGAATTTGCAGCAGTTCTCTGAACTTCCTCCAGCCACGTGTAATTCTAGCGACAGTGGCAACCTCGGCCCCACCACTGGCAGAGATGGTATCTCCTAGGTAACAAAACTTGTCCACCAGATCCAATGACTCATTTCCAAAATTCACAGCCACGGGATCATCATTTAACACAAGCTCGCCCCTGCACACTACGCACTCACATTTCTCGATTTCTGACACATCCTTCGGCAGGGGTCCTTTTATTCTACTACAGCGCTTACTCCCATGGTGCACCCAACATCGACCGATAAGGGTGCGTTAGGGTGTGTGTGTCAACAACGTAGGGTCAGAGAGAGTGGTGAGTCATCCCCCACCTTCACAGCCAGTGTAACACTGCCTTTCTTCTGGGAGAGATGATGTAATGGGTAGGGAGGGAAGGGGAGATGGCTGGAGGTGCTTGTAGGTAGGGGGATTAGGGAGAAATTTGTGGGAGTGAAGGGGTGTTTGGGGATGGAGCTTAGTTCATTACAAGGCCAATAGAGCTGAAATTTCACAACGGAAAATTTGATTGCTTGGCGCAAAACATGCTGACGCCATATGACGTCACCCGGGATGCTGCCTATTAACCTTATTGACAGAGTGAGGTTCCGGTCTCATATCCTAATGGCGGCGCTCCAGGCAGCGCTATTCAGAGCTGCCTCACTTGTCAGGTTTTCTTGAACAAATAAACCTGACAAGTGAGGCAGCTCTGAATAGGGCTGCGTGGAGCGCCGCCATTAGGACATGAGACCGGAACTGCACTGTCTTAAAATTGCTGTATGCATATATATTAAAATTGCATATGTATATATATGACACCATATGGCAACACATGGCCTTAAGGGGTTAAGGGGTTAAGGGTGTCATTGGGTATAACATGTGTATATACGTGTGGAACTGAAAATCTATCGAGACTCGCCTGTGTGTACAGTCGACCCTCGCAAATTCGGACTAAAAGAGACTGGGCCTTGTCCGAATTCAGGAAAAGTCCGGATTCAGAAAATAGTGTACGGGGAGGGGGGGGGGGCACACACGCATACACATACGCACACACATTATTAATATTAATAGCCTAGCAGTAAATAAAAGTTACGTAATATACAGTACTGTACAGTACTCACCTTATCCTAAATCTTCTATTTACACTATGTACAGGGGTTGATTGAAGGGGGTTAATCAGAATCCGAGGTCGAATCCACGACCATTGGATCATCCACCTCACATCCACATCCACTACTGGGACCCGGCTGAGGCTCCTGGGTGGTGACTGGCCGGCGATGGTCGGGGGCACTACTGGGACCCGGCTGAGTCTCCTGGGTGGTGGCACTACTGGGGCCTGGCTGAGGCTCCTGGCTGGTGGCACTACTGGGACCCGGCTGAGGCTCCTGGGTGGTGGCTAGGGTGGCGAAAGAAAGAGTGGATTTTCGTCTGCCTACCCACTTGGTGCTGCTTCAGTATGATTGCCTCCCTGAGTAAACGTAGCTGGGTGTAGTGTGACGCTACCTCAGGAGTGTATTCAGTGAAGGCAATCAGGTCGTCCACACTGGCCCTCAGTGACGATAGTTTGTGTCGGTTTACTGGTTCCTCTTCCTCGTCACTGCTCTCTTCTTCTGCTTCTTGGCTCTGGATCTGTTCTGCGATCTGTTCAGGAGTGTAAATTTCATGCCCTGGTACTATCTCTGCCTCGTCCAGCCAATCTTGAACATCTTCCACAGTGACATCCTTTTCCCCAGCATTCCTCAATAGGTTGTGGAAATCAGCAGCCGCATCATTACCAAACCCCTCAAAGTCGTTGGGATCATCTTCGGCATGAAGGAATGGTTTCCAACAGTTGGCTAAGGTGGAAATTTGTAGGCTATCCCAAGCAGAGCAAAGATTGCAAATAGCAGAGCGGATGTTATAGGCTTTGATGTTAGCCAGTGTGCGTGCCCGACGAGTGTCCTGTACTGAGTCGGACTCGTCCTCCAGCACCACCAGGACTTCATTGAGGTACTTCCTGGTATATTTCCTCTTGAGGGCGCTAATAATGCCCTGGTCCATGGGCTGGATAAGTGCTGTGGTGTTAGGCGGGAGGTACACAACTTTAATTCGCCCGTCAGGTGAGACCAATATATCAGCGCTGGGGTGGGCTGGGGCATTATCCAACAATAGAACTGCCTTCACTTCGTCTCTGGGGATGCCCAAAACTTCCACTTGATATCTGATGACAGCTGGCACGAAGTATTCGAAAAACCATGCAGTAAAAATAGCGCAGTTGAACCAGGCTTTCTTGCTGTGGTAATACTTGGCTGGCAGTTCTGTTTCGATGTCTAGGTTCCTCATTGCATGTGGCCTCTTGCTTTTTCCCACAATCGCCAGCTTGAGACGGTGCATGCCACTGCCATTTCCCCCACACAGGGCTGATAATCGTTCCTTGGATAGTTTCTTTCCTTTTGTTTTCCCCTCATGCTTCGTTACCTGGGTATTTTTGGGCATAGAACGCCAGTAAAATCCAGTCTCATCGGCGTTATATACTTGAGAGAGGGTTAGGTTCTCTTCCTCCACAAGCTTATGGAAACGAGCACGGAAAGCTTCTATCCCAGAACTCTCTGCACTCCCACTTTCCCCATGAGTTTTAACATTAAACAATCCATGTCGATTCCTAAACCGCCATAACCAACCATCACTACCCTTAAAGTTAGCTAGGCCTAAATTTTCAGCCAGCTTCAATGCGGCGGTCATAATCTCCACACCCCGTACATTCACGCCACTAGACCTCTCCTGAAGAAACCACTTCAGTACAGCTGCATCTAGCTGGGAATGATCAGCTGTGGTCATATTTTTCCTTGGTCTTGCTTTGCCAGTTTTAGATTTATTGCCTTCGACACAAAATTTAGCAGCATAGTTCTTTAACTTGTCCTTGGTCTTACGTATATCGGAGACGGTTTGCTTCTTACACCCATACTCCTCACAAACCTGGAGCACTGTACGACCATTCTCAAGCTTCCTTATCAGTTCTAGCTTTTGTTCTACACTCAGAGTAACCTTTACCCGCTTGACAGTCTTTTGAGGCTTGGGGGGCATGGTGGCTGGCAATGAAAGTCGATAATAACTTCACAAACACCTTAATAACCAGGTACAGTAGTCGCACGGCGGGTTGTAAACAAGCTTGAATGACTAGGCGGGAACGGGTGGCGTCACCCGTCGCGAGAGCCACCTACCGGACAAAATTTTAAGTATTCGGACAAGTATGCGTTACGGTACGCACTACCGGACGATCGGACCGGACTCCGGATTGTGTCCGGATTGTTGAAAGTCCGGATTGGTGAAGTCCGGATTTGCGAGGGTCGAGTGTACTAGTATGTACCAGGGTACATACTTTGAGGGACTATGATAGATACTTGGTGTGATGGGGATGTATAGAGAGATGGGAGGCGTTACTAAGAGTGTGATTCCCTCTCTGTGGGTGCCCCACCGTCATAGTCATTGTCGGCCAGGGGAAGATTGTCAGCACCTGCCTCTCTCTCCGCCTCCTCCATGACAGCATAAAAACCTTCATAGTCGAGTGGCATGTCCTCTGAGTATGTCATTCCCACGCATAAACTCTCTCCACCGCTTCCTTCCTTTTATCACTCCCCGGGCGCCTAGGCGGCTCGTCTCCAACCCACTACCACTCCCAGGTACCCCTATATTTAACAGTGACTCCTCAGTCAATGAATTCATGCCATAATTCATATTTGGTGCTCTGACCTACTAGGGAAGCCCTTCATAGGGAACATCCCGCTCGTTATTACTAACCAAATACAGTCGGCTCCCTGTATCCGCGCTCCATACATTCGCGATCCTTGCTATTCGCGGACACCCCTAAATATCCCATTACTCGTCATCCGCACAAAAAAACAGCAAAATACCAGCTATTCACGGATTTGAATCGGGCGGGTCGGTGCGCATCCCGATTCTTGCTTTGGTCGGCCATCTTGCATTATTGCGTGATGTCAACACAGCGTCCCAGCTGAGGCAGCAGTTCACAGACCAGTGTTGGAAAAGTTGAAAACCACCTGTTTACAAGCTTTTTTCTGCACTAACCTCTTATCTCCCGCATTTATTAGGGCCTTTAGAGCATTCAGTGATAGGGACAATGGGCCTGATGGTACTCATGATGGAAATAAATGCCCGGGACCATCAAAACAGAGAGCAAGCGTACCGACGCTGTTGGACGAAAGCGGGCAAATTATGCCGATGCGTAAGGCTATCCTCGGCCTAATGACTGATTTCAAATAAAGTTTGTGTGGTAAATTATATCCTCATAATATGTACAGTATTAATAAGTATTCTCCTCAAATAATATGTAGGTCAAAATAATGGTTTGAGGGTCCAAGATGGCCGAGTCAGGTACGAGCTAAGCCTATTTCCCATTGAAATCTATGTTGTTGTTGTTGCTGTTCCTCCGGCTGTCTGGCCGAGCAGCCCCAAGGTCCCGAGCAAGGCCAAGGCCATAACCGAGCGCCCCCACAGAACCCTCCCAGCTTACCACTAATAATGCCCAGGTGACCGAAGCCACTCAAAGGCGGGGAACTGAGGAGGGTGCGGAAACGCCCGGGAAACAAAAGCCCCACCCAAGGCCCTGTGCCCCTCAGCAATTATAAAGGGAAAGTTGAGGGGCAAAGGAAAAATGTGACACTTTGGCTCCCAATCTGCCAGGGTTGGCAGTAGGGAGGTCAATCTACGGAAAAGATGCCATCACTTGAGATCTAGAAAATATATAAGTAAAAGGAACAGTCAGAGTAAGCTATGGGTATGGCAGAGAACGCTCAACTCTCATTCTGATAGACCAGCCCATCACCACAAATATATGTTATGAAATCTATGTTAAATACACTCCACGTATCCGCGTTTTCAAGTATCCGCGGACCGCAGTCAGTACCAGTAAGGCGTGGATACGGGGAACCGACTGTACTTATATCATAGGTGACATGATTAATTCTCTATGGAATGTCATGAATTGTATGCCACTTAGAAAATATAATAAATATACTGTAATACTGTATATACAAATATTAAGCATGTTGTTGATCCCCAGAATGTCTGGTCGAGCAGCCCCAAGGTCCCAATTAAGCAAGGCCATAACCGAGCGCCCTCAGAGAACCCTCCCAGCTTTACCACTGAAGAAAGCCCAGGTGACCAAAGCCGCTCCCAGGCGATGGGTTGAAGAGAGTGCGGAAACGCCCAGGACACTGAAGCCCCTCCCAGGGCCCTGTGCCCTTAACAGTTATGAAGAGAAAGTTGAGGGGGAAGGGGAAAGATGAAGAGTTCTATCTCCGAGAGGCAGCGGGTGAGGGGATCATCAGCCCATGGGCTTGCACCCCTGGGCCAATGCCCTCATTGTCCGCAACCCACCTTGCAGTGCCACCCAATTGGACGATCTCGCCAGCACCTAGAAGGAAAAGTTTTCTTCTTATCTTCATAACAGAAAAATATGTGTAATGGTAGATGGCCTTTATTCTCAATTTCACTCAATAAATGCTGGTGTTCCCCAGGGATCAGTTTTCGCCCCAATTCTGTTCCTCATTCATATCAATGATCTCATATCTACCACTCATAATCCAATACATTCCTACGCAGATGACTCAACACTCCACAGTTCCTTCACATTTACCAATTCTTTCACCCAACCCGATCTTATAAATTCAAAAATAAACACTGCAATTTCTCTGAACCAGGATCTTTCTAGAATTAATGGATGGGGACAAAAGAATCTAGTTTCCTTTAATGCACAGAAAACCAAGTACATTCAATTTTCTAACCGACAGAATCTCACTGACTCACATATTTTTTAATGATGTAAATATTCCCACTTCCCCTAGTATTGACATTCTCGGTGTAACATTAACTACTAACTTGAGCTGGACACATTATGTTAGAAGCATTGCTAAGAATGCCTCTAAAAAACTGGGACTCCTGTACAGAGTTCGAGAATTCTTCACTGACGAGCAGTTGGCCGTGATATATAAGTCATGTGCGTTCTCAGATGGATTACTGTTCACCTCTGTGGGGTGGAAGTGGAGTGGTTGCATTGAGGCAGTTGGACAAAATTCAAAATAAAGCTATTAGATTAATCAATAACCCTGCAATCACACAGGACCTTCCTACATTATCCATACGAAGAAACGTTGCATCCCTTGCATTATTCTACAGATATTTTCACAGCAATTGTTCCGAGGAACTTGCTTCAATTGTGCCGCCTCTCCACATCTTTCCCCGTAGAACTAGGGCAGCTGAGAGCGCCCATGAATTTACACTTTCTCCTCCACAATGCAGAACTTCTGCTTATCAGAATTCATTTATCCCCAGAGCTACTACTCTTTGGAATTCACTTCCCTCGAATTGCTTTCCACAAACTTACAATCTACAAATGTTTAAATCCAGTTGTTACAAACATTTTATGAATGGAGGATGCCTTTAGGCACATGGACCTTTTTGTTTTATCTGTGGTTTTCCTTCCTCCGTTCATTGTCTCTTTAAAAAAAAAAAAAAAAAAAAAAGTAGTACAGGAAAAGAGACAGACAGAAATGGCTAAGGTTGGGTAGAGGATGCCAAACCTCACTCTGGATAGGACCAGCCCTCACCCTATTAAGCATGTTGTTGCACTTGTCTTTTCGCAGACTCACGGCGTCACCTGGCTCAAAGCTCTCTTCCTCAACGAGCACTCACAGGGTCAACATCACTGTTCAGTGTCTCCGTCTAGCTCCCGCCAGCTTTGAGTTTATTCACAGTGAGTTTTTGTATCATAAATTGTCACTGATTAGCCATGCTAGGAATGTATTTCGGCCAGTTAAGCCACCGATGTTTTAGCCGTTTTTCTCCGCGAGCACTCTTCAATTAGGATGCCAGACAGGCCCATAATGAAGTGGTCTACCTGCCTTATTATTTGTGTAGCATTATTTCCTAGCTAGTTTTGTTGAATTGGAGGCTTATGTTTAGCCTAGTTTTCCAGATTCTTCAAAGTTTTTAGGTTCCGCACGTCGGCCAGTGGGGTCGTGCGGGGGGGCTTCTTCAGCATCTGGGTTTGAGTATTTCTATTCTGCCATATTCAACATGGTGGTTCATTTTATTCCAACGTCTTCTAGGGGTGCTCCTGCATTTCTGTGTGCCCAGAGATGTCGGTTGGTTGGTGTTTTATTGGTAAGGGTAAACCTACGCTCTGCTACCTGCCCCAACCCATGCTAGCGTCTAGCCTGCCTCCTTGCTAGGGAATTATTTGAGCTTTATACTTTCCAGTATTTCTCGCTGTAACCTTATTAATTTTTAATTAGTTTTAAGTGAAATTACTTTGTCAATTGCTTACAACTTGTAATTGTTACTTGTTGCTAAGCACATCAAGGTATCAGTACACTTCAGGAGTCACATTATTATATTTATTAGTGGCCCCTCCATCATTGACGATTATGCCTATTACATAAGGCATCCTCTTCAAACACTCATTTACCATAGTTTGAATCTACCGCGCAGAGCATAAAAAATTGAGGAGCCTTCATCATGAGCGCACGCAACCTCACTCATGGTTCGTCATTATGAAATTGGGTACTCACTACGAAAAAACTTCGTAAAAAATAACAAATAAAAAGAAAATAAGAATAACTAATCATAAACTTTCCATAACTTCGTGGATGTACTTGTGTGGGTCTTTGACCAGACGCTGACTTCAGGCATTATTCTTCCTTCTCTGCTCTGCGCTCAACCTGCCCTGACGTGTCTCCCCACGCTCCGCTCGTTCCACATTTGCTGCGTCCCTAGTGAGTTTTTTCTCATTTGTTTACTCTGGGATGTATCGAGTAAGGTTAGGATATGCGTAGCAGGAGTGTCATGGGCGGGCTGCCCGCAGTTCAGTGTATTTGGGTCGTGTGTTTGGGACGCCTATTTCGGGCGTACCCTCGTGGTCCCGTGGTGGACGCGTGAAACGTTTTCGCGGCTAGCTAGCCTAGTTATTTAGTTGGCTTTAACTACGCGTTATTAGGCTTCTTTTTATCTTTCTGATGAAGTTGCCTTATTTGTTTGTTTTCTGACGTTCCTAGCGTATTTTTCTTCACTTAGTGAAGTTTTTTCTAGGTCCCGTGTCAGTGCTTCCCTCTCCCGGGTTTATTTCTTTGAGGTGTGTTGGCGGCTGTTCCTGTTGTGATATAATTCAGTGCTTTTTGCTTTTATTACATGTTTAAGCGATACTCCGTCTGCTTAGGCCTAGCCAGCCTCTCGTAGCTTTTTTACATGTGCAAGTGTTATTGATTTATTGTATAAATATGTACTACTGTGTCATGTGTGTTCTGGATAAGTTGTGTTTTGGCTTATTCCAGGCACTATTTGTGTACCTCCGATGGCATCTGGTTGGTGTGGGTTACCGTTTCCGGCGGGTTTTCTCGATTGCTCCGTGAAAATCCGGCTGGTTCTCAGATTGCGTCTGGCGGGTTATGGGTTGCCTTTTCCGGCGGGTTTTCTCGATTGCACCGAGAAAATCCGGCTGGTTGCCGAGTTTTAATCACGCGTGGTTAAAATAGGCTAGTCTCCCCCGGCGAGTGGTGGCTTGAGGGCTCTCCAGAACTGCGTCTCTGTAGTGGGGCCTGTGTTCAGGCTTACTGTGTGTTTCCCGGCGGAATGGCTTTACCCGATTCAACTAGGGGTTCATGCGGACACCTGTTGACTATAGTTTTTCCCGGTTTTGCAAAGCCGTTAAAAAACTGGGCTGTTTTGTTTGATTAGTCTTTCCACCCCGGCGATCTTTTGCAAAGAAGTGGGGATAGGAACAATTGGGGTTAACTTTTCTATTAATTTTCACCCGGCGGTTGAACCTCGGAAGGGTGGGAATCACGGATTTGCAATTCGGTAGGATTAGCCAAACAATTGAGGGATACAATTGGGTATCGAGACATTCAACTTACGGCGATCTTTGAAGGCTTCGAGAGGAGTCAGATCTAATGATTAACCCCTCCAACCCGGAAGGGCTCTTGAACGCCCATAACAAACTCGGCCCGCGCAACCCGGAAGGGCTCTTGAACGCCCATTGCTTGCGTGAGTGCTTTCGAATGCCGCGCGTAAATTTTTGGTATCGTGGGAGGGTAGGTGGCGCCACCAGGCGTAAACTACGCCACAGCAACAGTATCTACCCCGACGCCATCATGGACAGTACGCCAAATAGTGATTCCGCTGTGTCCGATACCGTGCTTCCTACGACGCCCGTGCTAGTTCGTCGCGCCTTACCCCGACGCCATCGCCTAAATGTGTTATCTCCCGGAAGTATTGAGACGACATTGAGACTATATGAGCATGCTGATGCCAAGTATATTGTTGATGATATAGTCAGTGACGACTTCAGTCATTATAAGTCGAGTGATTATGGCCATGAGAGTGACAAAGAAGAGCAATTCCTGGGATTTGCGAGAGAACATGACAGTGATGAGAGTGATGAAGGTGATGTACCAGTTGTTGAGGAAGCTGGTTTACCTAAAGACAGTGACCTTGAGAGTGTGAGTGAGTGGGAGAGTTCAAGGTCACTCACCAAATTTCGCATAAGTGACACGACGCCAAGCCCTTCCCCAGGTAAATCGCCTTTCAAGCTACACTTATATAAGCAGAAAATACTTGAGAAGGCGGCCGCGGCAGCTAGGGAACAAGCCAAAATACTTGGTGAGGATGAGGCTGTGAGTGAGGGTGAGCGTGGTGACCCTTCTCGCCCGCCATTGTCTCCCTTATCTACCCACGCCACCCAAGATGACCCGGATGCCCCGCATTCTTCCCCACCACTGCCAAGGGTTGAGGACCCCCCACTTTCGGCCTATTTGCCTCCTAGGTCCCCCGACAGGAGACATACTGCTGCCGAAAAGGGGAAAGGCAGGAAATATACCAAAAAATTAAGAAAAGTAAGAGAGTTTTGTTCGAGGCTCCCGCGGCGTCCACCCCTGCCGGCCCCAGCCATACGCCCCCGCAACTTTCCCCACGGTCCTCCCCACCTCTCCTGCCTTCAACATGTCTTCCTGAAGAAGTCTTTGAGCTCGCATCACCAATACCTGGGCCTAGTGACAGTGAAGCATTGCTTTCTGTCACTCGTCGCAGGCCAAGGAGCCCAGGACCTCGGGGGGACACAGCCTCACCTGCCACTCCTTCCCCACCTCGCCCACCCGCACGCCGCCCACGCATCACTCGTTCCCCGCCAGATTATGTGGGGGCCACTGATGATGAAGGGCACCTCTCTGAAGACTCTGGCCATGATTACATAAGTCCACCGTCAGGGCAAGATGACCACTCTGACGATGACTATATGGACATCGACGACCCTCGACCCATCCGCTTGGCCCGGCGTCGTGCTGCCCGTCGTGCTGGCCGCCGCCCTGGCCGCCCTAGGGCGCGCGCCTCCCGAGTTGGCCGTGGGCGTGCTGGGCCACCAGCTGGAGCTCCTCGTCAGCATAGACAAGACCCATTCTACGTTTTTCAGTGGCAAGACGTAGTTGATGGGGATGGATACAACCCTGATGTGACAGCTTTTGATGAGGTACTGGAGGGTTCAGGCATTACCCCCAATTTTCCTGCAGGCCCCAATGCTCCACCACACAAACTATTTGAGGCCTTCTTTGATGAGGAGGTGGTAGGCTATGTTGTCAAAGAGACAAATAAGCAGCACCAATTCCAGGTCCACTTTTTGGGCAAGGTGACCAAGGGCCACATGAGGCAGTGGACCCCAGTGACTCATAAAGAGTTCATGGTGTTCCTGGCACTCACCATGCTAATGCCTCATGTCAAGAAGCATAGGTTGCCTGACTATTGGATCACCAATGATCTGATATCCACCCCTGCCTTCGGGAAATATATGTCTCGCGACCGGTACCTTGATATCCTCGCAGCGCTCCATCTTGTCACCAACACCGACGTCCACCTCGGTGACAAGCTGTGGAAGATTAGGACGTTGTATGAGATGATGCGAGAACGCTTCACCTCCTACTTCAAGCCCTTCCGCAAGGTCGTCATTGACGAGTCTCTTGTGCTGTTCCGGGGAAAACTCAGCTTCCGGCAGTACATCCCCTCAAAAAGACATCGCTTTGGCATAAAATTCTTTGTGCTGTGCGACTGCCAAACTGGCTATGTCCTGGACTTCCTGGTCTACAGCGGGAAGGAAGGGGACTTGCTTGTGGACCCCCTCATTGGCTTTGGCGGAGCAGTGGTGCAAGCCATGCTGGACCGCTACTTTCATAAGAATCACGTCCTCTACACGGACAATTATTACACGTCCCCCACTCTCTCACAGTACCTGCATGAGCGCAAGACGGGGACTGTAGGCACAGTACGAGGGAAAAGGAAGGGCATGCCACCTTTCCCACCAAAAAAGGTGATGTGTTCAAGAAGAAGTCGGGGCCCATTCTGGCTATCCACTGGCACGACCAGCGGAAGGTCAACCTCCTGAGCACCATCCACAAGGGGGAAATGGTGGAGACTGGCAAGGTGGATCGCCGCACCCAGGCCAGGGTGACCAAGCCCGATGCTGTTCTGGACTACAACATCAACATGAGGCTGGTGGACAAGTCCGACATGCAGATAGGCTTCATTGACTGCCTGCGTACCTCGTGCAGATGGTACAAAAAGTTCTTTCTGCATATGGTGGACATGTCAGTTCTGAATGCCTACAATATATACAAGCTTCGGAATGTGAACACACCCATGAAGTTCAATAGCCTGCGGAGGTTCCAAAAGCAGGTGTTGACGGAGCTCCTGGAGAAGTATGGTACGCCACAGAGGGCAGTGGCACATCCTGGGCCCGCCGTTATTGACCGCTTGCAGTGTGCTCAATACTTGATTAGGCACAGGCTTGGTTCCCTGCCTCAGAATGAATCAGGAAGAACGCAGCAGAAGCGGTGCCATGTCTGCTACAACAGCAGGGTGAGGCCGAGGTCAGGTAAAAAGTCAACCATGGAGTGTGTGGAGTGCAAGGTGGCACTCTGTGCTTTAGAGTGCTTCTTTGATTACCACTCCAAGCTGGAGTTATAATAATCATACTGAAATTGCCAAATAAAATGACAATATGTACACTATATATATACTGTAGGCAAAAAGTGGAAGAAAACCAATTTATTGTTATACAAAAGTCATGTATTATGAGAAAATTGATACAAATACAATTACACCATAATAATATGTGAAAGTGACACATATGTATATACCAAGTGACATTCATATGATTAGAACCTATAGAAATATATAAATCAGTGAAAAAAGACACAATAAATTGTATATAAAACGTTTACAAATCATATAACTAAGTGAAAGTGACACAAGACCTAATATTTGATGGCCAAAGTATAATAAACACCTGTGATAACGAATAATCAGTGCCTAATACAACAATAACCTACCTCAATTACTAATAAAATGTACGGTATCGAGTGAAAATGAGCATTATCAGTGACAGTGACACTCTCTAAAGCATATTTGTCAAAGTGAAAGTAACACAAGACCTAATATTTGATGGCCAAAGTATAATAAACACCTGTGATAACGAATAATCCGTGCCTAATACAACAATAACCTACCTCAATTACTAATAAAATGTACGGTATCGAGTGAAAATGAGCATTATCAGTGACACTCTCTAAACCATATTTATCAAAGTGAAAGTGACACAAGACCTAATATTTGATGGCCAAAGTATAATAAACACCTGTGATAACGAATAATCAGTGCCTAATACAACAATAACCTACCTCAATTACTAATAAAATGTACGGTATCGAGTGAAAATTAGCAATATCAGTGACAGTGATACCCTAATAAACATACTTTATATAATTGGCCTCAAAATAACTATAAAAATATCAAATAAACATCACATTCTCAATATCAAACACTAAAATCGTCTAAGGGAGATAAATACTTTGGCGCGACGAGCGGCTAGGTGCGTCGTAGCCATGGCCGGGGCGACGCGTCCGAACGCGGGAAGAATTTTCCGCCGAAAAGCACTCGTCTTCCCGCGCTCACCATTATGCAACCAGAGGGGCTAGAGACCTCTACTCAACGCCATTCGACAGAGGAAGGTTTGTGGAACATTATTATTTTTTATTCATAACATTACATGCCATATTCATTGAATTACAGAGGAGTTAACATAGCCCAAAGATCGTCAAAACATCCGGTACCACAGCACAGTCGCGAGCTATAGCCCCCGGGGCTGGAGGGTTAAGATGGGCTTAACCTGGTTAACTGCGTTATAATAAGGAGGCCGGCGTCTTATTATGGGTTCCCGGTGAACTTTTTATCACAGGGAAGACAGCGTCATTTATAAAGAACTGCTCATCTTTATAGCATGTCAGAGGATATTCTTAAATCTTTTGGACACGTAAAGATATTCAAAAAAATCTTTACATATGAACCTACAGGGTAACGAGAGGTAATAGTGGTGTATTACGTCTCGTTGCCCGGCAGTTCATTAACACTTGTGTTAGAACATTTTGGGGTAACCTTATGAGCATTAATTCCTGGAAATTTTCTTTTTTCCAGGGCGGAGTTCCGGCGGGTCCACAGAGGACCAGGTGAGGCCCGGGGGGAGTTAGCTTTTACCCAGTCTCTGCCATGGCTGCTCTAGCCCCTGTTTTTGCTCTTTGCTCAACGCTCTCATGTTCCGGGATCCCTATTTTTGCACATACTCTGTGCATTCGTTGTGTCAAATGCTTGTACCGATCAAGGGGTTTGTGGGTAACGAAGAATTATACCTTTTGTAGTCAGCTCAGTATTAAAGTATTACAGCACGACAATCTGGCCGCGGCGGTTGTATTACGCGAGGTCAGACAACTTCTTACTAATTATGCTACTACAGTGGCTCATAAAGCACTGCAGTGTGATAACGTAATTCTATGGGACCGTTTGTTGGTTCAGCACCCCCCCATTAAACGTCCTCCTTCCCGAAGTAAAGTCAATAAGTCGGCAGAGACTGGGCTGGGTAAAGGGCTTCTTCCCTCTCCCGGCAAATCTAAGAGACCGCGAGAGCCGTCTCCCCCGGCGACAGCTTCGGAGTAAAGATCTAGGTCCAGGTCACGGTCTCCTCTCAGAAAGCAGACACATAGTCACTCGACTTCACCTTCACGGAAGAAGAGTAGGACAGACAAGACCAAGGACAGTTCTAGTGATACATCGAAGTCGAGGCGGAGTCACAAGTCTTCTAAGAAAGAGTCTCATGCACGAAAGTCCTCCCGGCGTTCGCCGGAGCCTCGAACCTCGCTTTCTGCCTCTACTCCCGACATGTCTCATGTCCAATCTGACAGGTCGGAAGTGGAGTCAGAGACTGTGGTGGGGGATATACCGGCGGACAAGTTGTCCCCAAATATTATTCCCAGTTCCAATATTCTCACTTTAGATTTAGAGGGTTCTCCCGGCAGTGATAACCCGCTAGAGGGCTCGAGTGAGGGCTCAGTCATTGGGGTGGGGCCTGGCTCACAAGTGAGTTCCGGCCAAGACCGGGGAGTTTGGAGATACTCCCAGCCATGGAGGGATAGCTCACTTCCATCTCAGGCAACACAGGTAGTGGCTGAAGTCCACCGGGACACGGAGACCCCGTCTTCCATCCCTGACTTAACATGGCAACATGAGCCTAGCCTCGGCGGAATCCTCTCAGGAGGGACCGGAGGCAGGGGATGAGGGTTCTATTATTTCTGAGGTGGGAATTCATGAGTCTAGTTCAGTCGTAGATAACTCTCAGAATAGGGATGCTTCACCTAATAGTTCTTCCTCTGCTCAATTTTTCACGGCGGATGAGATTAATGGGTTACTAGCGAGTGCTTTAACTAAGTTTTTTGGCCAGCAACCGGAGCCTCCTATAGTTGGTCTGGGAGCTTCCACGCCAACATCGACTGTCCGACCTCTGGCTACTTCCATTGCTTTGACACAAATTCCGCTCACTCCCCTTGTATCACCTACTATTGTTACTAGGCCAACTTCGGCGGCACTAACTACTTCCAATGTGCGAGTAGTAGCAGACGTAAATCATCCCCCGTTAGACAAAGCCCCGATCAGAAAAGGGGCTATGCCACTCTTATACGGGCCAGACGATTCTTGGGTATCATTGGTACCAACAAAGCCAGAGGTAGCACAGTCCACTATGTCAGGGGAGCTTCCGGTACCACGAGAGTGGGTAATCCAAGGGAATAAATCTAGGAGGTTAAGGGCTCTAGATATGCTGGGAAATGTACTTGATGTTAGTATTAAGGCCATCCCCAACTATTATCATCATGATTATTTTGTATATTCTTCTACACCTGCCCTACCCCCTGCGTCAGCTTCAAAACTATTTTCGGACTGGACAAAACATGACGGGTTCAATGATATCAAAGCGCTGTCGGCTCTAACACCTGAGTTAGGTTTAAAGACATTCACAGACTCAGCCGCGAATCCAGTTTTGAAGGTGGAGCAGTTGGGTCCGGGACCTTGGGTGGACTGGGAAGTCGAGGCGCAAAACTTTGCAACTACATTCACTTCTAAAGCTTCACACCAAATTCCACAAGAAAGCCATTCTTGGTTCTCTCTCCCGGTATACTCTGCCGGCGGAGTTCCCTCTGCTCTATTTGCTTTTTTAGCTGCCCCTAAAATTAATCTATGCGAGCTTAAAGATCCCTTTTCTACACCTTTCACTGCTCACCTAGACGGGGAGTTTAGGCTACGGGGAAAGGCGTATAGACTATTTTCTCAGTATATAGTTACGCAACAGGTAGCAAAGTCAATGCTAAGATCTGCTCAGGCTAGCGCAGACACAGAAGTCCGAAAGGCAATCGAACTGTCTAGACGCTTGCTTCTCCAGACTTCTATACAGTCACTGGGAGATATACGCACGGCCTTGTTAGAGGCGGTGCGGGCAAGACAATATCTAAGGATGTCTCTAGTCCGAAAGCTCCCGGATAGGATTGCAAATCAAGTAATAATGTCCCCAGTTCTAACTGCCTCTTTAATGTCCCCGGAGGTGTGGAGGACGGTGTTTAACATGGCTCAGGCCTTGAAGCACAGTCCCGCCCCGTCTAAGAAACCTGCTTTCACTTTTACCAAGCCCAAACCAGTCGCTAAAGCTCAGTCTGGTGGGGCAAAATCCTTTCATTTGCCTGAATCCTCTTCCACCCAAGGTCAGTACAGATACAAGCAAGGAAAGTCTTCAGGTAATCATAAAGGACAGAGGTATCAAAGGCCGGGCCAGGGCCCGTCTCCAGCCAAACCCGGCCAGTCGTCTAAACTTACACCACCACCACCACCAAAAAACTAGGGTCTCCCTCACTCCCAGGGCCAATCTTCCGGCGGGTGGATCAGAGGGTAGTCCAGCCGGCGAACCCTTGTCTGCTAACTGGGTCGTTCCGGGCGACTCATCGCGCATGGCCTTTAAACACATGGGCGAGGATGGTGGCACGCAAAGGCATCACCTGGCAGTGGCTCCGGCGACCTCGCTTACGTCAGCCGACAAAGGCAAATTTTGTTTCATTAGAGGTGGAGTCACTGATCCAAGAGATGGTGGCCAAGAATGATATCATCCCGGTTCCTCAAAATTACCCAGTTTTTACATCCAAACTTTTTCTGGTACCAAAAGGGAGTGTTCAGATGAGGCCGGTCGTAGACCTGTCTTATCTGAACCTCCACATTCACAACGTGTCCTTCCGGATGCTGACAGTGAATCAAATCAGGCTAACACTTCCGCCGGAAGGGTGGATGTGTTCTTTAGACCTGACGGACACGTATTGGCACGTCCCGGTAAACAAACGGTTTCAACGTTTTCTGGCCTTAAGAATCATGCATCAGACTTATGTCTTTCAGAGGATGCCGTTCGGTTTAAACCTAGCACCTCGCATATTCACGAAATTAGTCCGGCAAGCCCTGATGCCCTTGTTGCAACAAGGGATCAGGATTTTGGGGTACCTAGACGACTGGCTGGTGGTGGCGGAGACGGAACAGTTATGCATCAATCATGTCAACATAACATTAAATCATGTAAAATCTCTAGGATTCAAGGTAAACCTGGTAAAGTCAAACCTTGTTCCCTCACGAGTGGTCCAGTGGATAGGGCTGGTCTGGGACACAGCTGCTCTCACTCTGAGTCAGAGTGTGGACAATCGAAACAGGTTTCGCAAGAAACTGTTTCTGTTTCTTCACAGTCTGACTACGACACGGAGAGTCTGGGAATCTCTGGTCGGCTCTCTCAACTGGATTCAACTAACTGTAAAGTTGGGCCGGTTGAAAGTCAAACGTTTAATTTTGGAGGGCAACAAATTTTTTCCACTATTGCCGGCGGAAACATTATGGCCCATCCCAAAATTAATACACACCTTACTAGCGGTCTGGGCGAAGAGGGAAACATTGCACTCAGTCATGTCATGGACCTCTCCTCCGCCGACGGTATGGGTGGACACGGATGCGTCAGGCACGATAGGTTGGGGCTTTCAGTCAAACCAAGGGCATCCGGGTCAAGGGCTTTGGTCCCATTCAGAATCCTCCCACATAAATGTCAAAGAGTTACTAGTCCCCTTGTATTTCCTTCAGGCTCACGGCTTTTCTTTGCGGGGCAAATCAGTGGCCTTCAGGATGGACAATCTGAATGCGGTTCACTGCGTTCAGAAACAGGGGTCAACGCGATCTCGGAGGTTGCTAAACGTGTCAGAAAAGATTTTTGTACTAGCCGACAAGCTGGACATTCAGCTTCACGCTTCTTATCTCCCCGGCGTAGCGAACGTTTGGGCAGACGCTCTATCTCAGAGACAGAGCACAACAGTAGAATGGGCACTCAAGCAAAACATTTTCGACCTAATGATTGCGAAGCCTTACCGTCCACAAGTGGATCTATTTGCGTCCGAGGAGACTCACAAACTCCCGCTGTACCTAACCCGCCGGACAACCACGCCGGCGGGAGGACCCGACGCACTGGTGACGGACTGGAAAGTGTGGAGTTCCATTTATCTGTTTCCGCCGCCAGACGCTTCTCTGATGTGCCAAGTAGTAAACAAACTACAGGATTATCGGGGCGTAGTCTCGTTAATCGCGCCCCTGTGGCCGGCGCAGGCGTGGTACCAGCAATTAAAAACGTGGTGCCCGAACCCGGTGTCGCTCCCGGTCGGGTATTTCCACTTAGACACGATTGGCAACCTAGAGACCTCGCTGACTTTTGCATTATGGACATTCAGGAGGCCAAATGGCTAGCTCCGTATGGTAGAAACGTGACCGATAAATTCATGAATCAATACACACAATCTACTATGAGACAGTATCATTCGCATTGGCAGTCTTTCACTTCTTGGATACTCAGGACAGAATAATCCGTGCCTTCGGTGGCTTTGGTTTTTAATTATTTAAACTATCTGTTTGAGCAGAAACGTCTATCTGTAGTAACGTTAAAGAATCACTTAACAGCAATTAGGATGCCATTCTTTGACCTTACAGGTCTAACCATACCATTAGCGGAGGAGACAGGTTTCATGAGGGCATGTTTTAAACTCCGCCCACCTCCCCGTCAGCTCATGCCTACCTGGTCTCTGGACAAAGCGTTGTCATTACACTCGACCCTCCATTTAACGGACAAATGCGTGCAAGCACCTGTCCGTTCCTGCTAAATGTCCGTTGCTGCTAAATACTGTCCAGTCCGGATGTAATCCGGAAATTCCTTGAGAAAAATTTGGTGTTGAGTACAGGTGTCCGGATCGTGACTTTAACTGTTATGCATCCTTTTTTTTACTGTACCTGAAATAAATCCTGGTAATCCCTTGTGCTACACCCTATTGATAATGCAAAACTATTGAACACACTTAAAAGTGTATATTATTTGGTCTCTATATAATTTGTGAATCATTTCCGATATGATAGAATTAAAGATTTTATTTTCCACCAACTCATAATCAGCAAAAACGACACAAATGTCAATTAAAAACATGTTATAATATTTCCCCATCATTTTGTGTATACCGTGGGAACAAAAAACAAAAATCTATCAAACGTAAATCTCCCGTCTGGGAAGCTCGGCGCATAGACGGAGGGGAGGGTTGAAATATTTTGTTGACTATCTCATTTATTATTCTATCTATGTGCTGGAAGGATATTATATTTTTCAATTCCATCACATTAGAAATTATTCAAAGATTACAAAAAGTCCAAATAAGACATAGTTATGTTAATGTATAAGGGATTTAGGTAGATGAATTAGAGAGATAGATAAATAGAAAGAGTGTATATCGAGGGACAAAACAAAAAAAAAATCTATCAAACGTAAATCTTCCTTCTCTGCTGGCACGGAGGGGAGAGTTGAAATATTTTGTTGACTATCTTATTTATTATTTATCTATGTGCTGGAAGGATATTATATTTTTCAATTCCATCATATTAGAAATGATTCAAAGATTACAAAAAGTCCAAATAAGACATAGTTATGTTAATGTATAAGGGATTTAGGTAGGTGCATTAGAGAGATAAATAGATAGAGCAACGGACTTTGCTCCAACTTTTTTATAGCAACGGACTATGTCCGTTGCTGGGTCCATTGTCCGGCCTACATTTTTTGACCGTTGCCGATATCCGTTAAATCGGAATCCGTTTAATGGAGGTTAGAGTGTACTTCATTCCCGGCGGTACCAAAATACTGCAGATTTTGACTTACTTTTAAAAAGGGCAGTATTCCTTATGGCTTTGGCTACCGGGAACAGGGTGTCTGAGCTGGCGGCGATGAGCAACACACCTAATTGCATCAGGTTTGGTAGGCTCAATGATTGTATTCATATTGCCCCTTCCCCGGGGTTCATCGCCAAGAATGAACACAGTGATCACGTGTGTTCAGAGTTCACGGTGCCGGCGTTAAAAAGGGGAAAGGTGCACCATAATTTATGTCCAGTGCAAGAGCTAACCAAATATTTGAAAGTCGCACCTAGGAATCAACAAGGTGCTTTATGGGTATCAAGTACGGGTAAACGCGTAATGAAACGTAAACTGGCTTCTCTCTTAGTTAACGTCATTCAGGAAAGTAATCCCGGCATTGTGGGTAGAGCTCACGATTTACGCAAATGGGCGACCTCTTTAAGTTTCCTTAAGAATTTTTCTGTTGAGGACATAGCAGCCACGCACCTCTGGTCCTCTAATCATACTTTTTTGACTCGATACCTTTCAGTAGCTTTAGACAGGCCTTCCATGCCATGTATAGCTTTACGGCAGAGGGTCTAGGTGGCCTCTGGGTCACTTAGTGTTTAGATGAAGAAAAGAGAGGGGGGGGGGTGCAGTCAGTGTAACATAGGACACCCTAGACCCCGCCAGAGTACATGTGCGGAGCTTACGAGCTGTGATACAGGTGTAGGTGCTGTGATATAAAATTTCTCTGTAGTATTCATTACAGGAAATTGTGCTAACGTACAATCATAGTAGAACGACAATGCTTGTTGTAAATAGGTTTGGCCGTGAAGCAATATAAATTTAAGTAATCTTAGTAGTTGCGGCCGCAACTTGTATTTGTAATGTAAGTACCTCTGCAGAAGTACAAGAATTCAGTACTTCTGCAACAGTACACGAGTTCCTTTTATTTTTAGGGTATAATTTTAGATATATATCCACGAGTTAATGGGGTGCACATGTAAACTTTGATGTTTTTATTTTTCACCACTTACTTTAACCCTCCAACCCCGGCTAGGGTAGATCGTGACTGTACTCTGTGACCGGGGGTTTTGAGGAATTTTGGTCCATGTTGATTCACCTGTTACTCCTGAAATACATGACACAAAGTTATAAAAAAAAAAAAAAAAATTTGCACAAACCTTCATGTGTAGAATGCCGTTGAGTAGAGGTCTCTAGCCCAAGTGATTGCATAATGGCGAGCGCGGGAAGTGGAGTGATTTTTATGCGGGAAAATCTTCCCGCGTTCGGATGCGTCGCCTTGGCCCAGGCCCCGGCTTGGCTAACCTACTGCGCACTTAGCCACTCGTCGCGCCAGAGTTTTTACCTCCCGGAGGCGATTTTATTTATTGATAGTGATGTTATTATAGTTATTTGGAGTCCAATTATATAAAATATGTGTATTAGGCTATCATTGTCACTAATATTTCACATTTTCACTCGATACCGTAGTTTTTATGAGTAATTGAGGCTGGTTATTGTTATATTATGCACTGATTATTCGTTATCACAGGTGTTTATTATACTTTGGCCATCTAATATTAGTTCGTGTGTCACCTTCACTTTGGTAAATATGCTTGAGAGAGTGTCACTGTCACTGATAATGCTCATTTTCACTTGATACGGTACATTTTATTAGTTGTTGTTGTTGTTGTTGTTGTTCCCCAAGCTGCCTGGCCGAACAGCCCCAAGGCCCCGAGCAAGGCCAAGGCCATAACCGTGCGCCCCCACAGAACCCTCACTGCCGATCACAATAAAGCCTGGGTGACCGAAGCCACTCCATGGCGGGGAGCTGAGGAGGGTGCGGAAACGCCCGGGAAACCAAAGCCCCACCCAGGGCCCTGTGCCCCTCAGCAATTATGAAGAGAAAGTTGAGGGGCAAAGGAAAAAATGTGACGCTTTGGCTTCCAATCTAGGTAGACTGGGAGGTCAATCCACGGAAGAGACGCCGTCACTTGAGATCTAGAAAATATAAAAGTAAAAGGAACAGTCAGAGTAAGCTATGGGTATGGCAGAGATTGCTCAGTTCTCACTCTTATTAGTAATTGAGGTAGGTTATTGTTATATTAGGCAGTGATTATTCGTTATCACAGGTGTTTATTATACTTTGGCCATCTAATATTATGTCATGTGTCACTTTCACTTAGTTATATGCTTTGTAAACGTTTTATATACAATTTATTGTGTCTTTTTTCACTTATTTATATATGTTTTCATAATACATGACTTTTTTATCACAATACATTGTTTTATTTCCACTTGTTGCCTATATACATACATATTGTCAGTCTTTGGTACTTTCACTATGATTATTAGTTAGTACTCCTGCTTGGTGTGGTACTCAGCAAAGCACGGTATAGCACATAGTGACACCTGGCACTCCACACACTGCATGGTGGTCTTTTTATGCTTCCTCGGCCTCACCTGGCTGTTCCAGCAGACATGGCACCGCCTTCTGCTAATGGTGACTCCATCTCGTTCCAGAGGCAGGTAACCGAGCTTGTGCACATTTAGATACTGTGCACACTGCATGCGGTCCTGAACGGGGTGCCCAGGTTGTGCCACTGCCCTCTGTGGCGTAGCATACCTGTCCAGGAGCTCCACCAACACCTGTTTTTGGAACCTCCGCAGGCTACTGAACTTCCTGGGTGTGCGCGGATTCCTAAGCCTGTAGATATTGTAGGCATTCAGCATTGACATGTCCACCATGTGCAGAAAGAACTTTTTGTACCATCTGCACGAGGTACGCAGACAGTCGATGAAGCCTATCTGCATGTCGGACTTGTCCACCAGCCTCATATTTATGTTGTAGTCCATTACAGCATCAGGCTTGGTCACCCTGACTTGGGTGCGGCGATTCACCTTGCCAGTCTCAACCATTTCCCCCTTGTGGACGGTGCTCAGGAGGTTGACCTTCCGCTGGTCGTGCCAGTGGATAGCCAGAATGGGTCCCGACTTCTTCTTGAAGACATCGCCTTTGTTGGTTTTAGGAGGGAAAGTTGGCATGCCCTTCCTTTTCGCTCTAACTGTGCCTACAGTCCCCGTCTTGCGCTGATGGAGGTACTTTGAGAGAGTGGGGGACGTGTAGTAGTTGTCCGTGTAGAGGACGTGATTCTTCTGGAAGTACCGGTTCATCATGGCTTGAACCACTGCTCCGCCAAAGCCAATGAGGGGGTCTATTTCCACGTCCCCTTCCTTCCCGCCGTAGACCAGGAAGTCCAGGACATAGCCAGTTTGGCAATCGCACAACACAAAGAACTTTATACCAAAGCGATGTCTCTTTGAGGGGATGTACTGCCTGAAGCTCAGCTTTCCCCGGAACAGCACAAGAGACTCGTCAATACAGACGTTGCAGAAGGGCGTGAAGTATGACGTGAAACGTTCTCGCATCATCTCGTACAACGTCCTAATCTTCCACAGCTTGTCAGAGAGATGCATGTCGGTGTTGGTGACAAGATGGAGCGCTCCGAGGATGTCGAGGTACCGGTCCCGAGAGATGTATTTCCCGAAGGCAGGGGTGGATATCACATCTTTGGTGATCCAATAGTCAGCCAACCTGTGCTTCTTTACATGAGGCATTAGCATGGTGATTGCCAGGAACACCATGAACTCGGGATGAGTCACTGGGGTCCACCGCTTCATGTGGCCCTTGGTCACCTTGCCAAAAAAGTTCACCTGGATTTGGTGGTGCTTGTTTGTCTCCTCTATGACAAACTCAGTAACCTCCTTATCAAAAAATGCCTCAAAAAGCTCATGTGGTGGAGCATTGGGGCCTGCGGGAAAACTTGGGGTAACTCCTGAACCCTCCCGTACCTCATCAAAAGGGGTTACATCAGGGTCATTCACTTCATCAGCAGCCACATCCTGCCAGTTGAAAATATAAAATGGGTCCTGCTGGCGACGCTGACGAGGAGCTGCAGCTGGGGCAGCACGCCCACGAACTTTGGCGGCGCGCACCCTAGGGCGGCCAGGAGTGCGACGGCGCCCAAGCCCAGCCCGGCGGCCAGGGCGGCCAGGAGCACGACGGCCCTGGGCCAAGCGTCTGGGTTGAGGGTCGTCGATGTCCATAAAGTCATCGTCGTTGTCGTCAGAGCCGTCATCTTGCCCTGACGGTGGACCCAGGTAATCATGGCCAGAGTCATCTGTGAGGTGCCCTTCATCTTCCGACCCCCCCTCATAATCTCGCGGGGAACGAATGATGCGTGGGCGGCGTGTAGGTCGGCGAGGTGGGGAAGGAGTGGCAGGTGAGGCTCTGTCATCTTCATGCAGAGGTTCGGGGCTCCTTGGCCTACGACGAGTCGTAGACAGCACTGGTTCAGTGTCTGTAGGTGCAGGTATGGATGCGAGGTCAAATACATCGTCAGGAACCTCTGTTGTAGGCTGGAGAGGTGGGGTGGACCCTGGGGAAAGTTGCGGGGGCGTATGGCTGGGACCGGCAGGGGTGGAAGCCGCGGGAGCCTCGAACAAAGAGCGCCTACTTGTAGCTCCTTTTTTCACATATTTTCTCCCTTTTCCCTTTTCTGTAGTAGTATGTCTCCTCTCGGGGGAAATAGGGGGTAAATAGGCCGAAAGTGGGGGGTCCTCAACCCTAGGCAGTGCTGGTGGTGGTGGGGAAGAATGGCGGGCGCCTGGGGCAACTTGGGTGGCGTGGGTAGATAAGGAAGACAATGGCGGGTCAACCTCACCCTCACGCTCAGCCTCACTGGCACCCTCACGCACTGCTCCCTCACCAAGTTTTAGGGCCTCTTTCATGGCTGCCGCGGCCGCCTTTTCAAGAACTTGCTTCTTATAAAAACGTATCTTGAATGGGGATTTAGCTGGCGAAGGGCTAGGTGTCGTGTCACTCAACCTAAACTTGGCAGTCGACCTAGTGCTGTCCCATTCGCTCACTCTCACTACACTCTCATCACCTTGCACAACTATATCACGTTCAGTACTATCATCACTTTCATCGTCATGCTCAAATCCAACAAATTGCACGTCTCTTTGATGAATTTCGTCTAGATCGTCTAAATCTTCACTATAGTGCGACTGATAAGACTCGGAACTATCACTGCCCAAGTCATCAACACTATTTTGTCCTTCACCACGTTCATAACTCCTCAAAGCTATTTCAATACCTCCGGGAGTCAACGCATCTTGTACGTGCCTTTGCGTTAGGGCGCGACGAACCTGGGCAGGCGTCGAAGGGAGCATGGAATCGGACACAGGGGAATCACTTTTTGGGCTAGTATCCATGTTGGCGGCAGGGTAGAGACTGTTTTGGTGGCGTACATGGTGTCTGGTGGCGTCACCTAGCGACCACGGAACGAAATGTTTACGCGCGCCATTCGAAAGCACATACGCAAGCAATGGTACAATGTTGTACCAGCCGGGTTCCTCGGGTCAAAACATAATGGTACACACGTGTACCACCCGGGGTTGAAGGGTTAAGTGGGGTGCCTTCTTAACTACCAGCTCTGTGTACAGAATCTCGGAGTTAACCCCTTTTTTGTCCAAGCAGGCTTCTTCGAAGCACGCTCCTGCTTGTCACCTTTTTTGTATATTTATATGCTGTATAAAGTTTATGCACACAAATATATCTTTTTTACAAAGTAAGAATACTATGTGGTTGTTTGATTATCTGCTTTTGCTAGAGTTATGATATGATTACGAATGTCCCCCTCCAGTCTTAGATATCAGGCATAATCGTCAATGATGGAGGGGCCACTAATAAATTATAGGTTTGACTCCTGCAAGGAGATAAAGAAAACCTAATATTTAGTAGTGGCCCCGTAATCATTGACGACTGGGGCCCTCCCGACCATCCCCTTCCCATTCGTTGATGTATTAAGGATTTTGGTTTACTTGATATGTCAGTGAAGGAAGAATGACGCCTGAAGTCAGCGTCTGGTCAAAGATCCGCACAAGTACATCCACGAAGTTATGGAAAGCTTATGATTAGTTATTCTTATTTTCTTTTTATTTGTTATTTTTTACGAAGTTTTTTCGTAGCGAGTACCCAATTTCATAATGACGAACCATGAGTGAGGTTGCGTGCGCTCATGATGAAGGCTCCTCAATTTTTTATGCTCTGCGCGGTAGATTCAAACTACGGTAAATGAGTGTTTGAAGAGGATGCCTTATGTAATAGGCATAATCGTCAATGATTACGGGGCCACTACTAAATATTAGGTTTTCTTTATCTCCTTGCAGGAGTCAAACCTATAATTAGTACTGTATGTCACCCGTAACTGTTATTGTAACCAGGGTTTTATACTGTTGTTGTTGTTGATGTGTTTATTTTATACTAGCCCACTGAGCCAGGGCCCTCATAAGGCTAGTGTTCGGTGAGGAAGTGCAAAGTCAAGTCATGTAACTGTCAGTAGTCAGATATCATCATAAAGTTTGGTGGCTCTTAGGAGTTGTCGGAGAGGAGCGAAAGTGAAGGAGGTTGACTCAGAAAGAATAGAGTGTAATAAGGCGTGCTGCAGGAATCGTCGTCGTTCGTCGCTCATCTCCGCAGACTCTCCCACTCAATGTGCACAACACACTCTCCTTGTCATCCACCACATCACAAGTTTAGGTTTCAAGATACACGTTCCCACGTCTTGCCTCACCCCGTTACAAGACGTGACGTGGGTAAGCCTGGACTGGGACATGGCGAGCGCGACCGTCGGACAGAGTCGGGTGAACGCCTCGCTGATTCGAAGGAAACTTTTCGCTGCGTTGCACTCAGTCTCCTTTACCGGGTAACTCTGGGACTCGTTGATCGGGTCGCTCGATTGGGCGTGTCTGACCATTCCCCTAGGGAGGCTCGGGATCAAAACGCCTGATTCAACTGGGCGACAAAGCATTCCCACTGTTGCCTCCACGTCGGCTTTGTCCGATTCCGTGCTCGTTCCATTTGCTTTTGACACACTGGGTTGTTCGGGGCAAGCTCGCGAGAGCTGTGCCTTGGACTTCGCCCCCGCCGACCATCTGGATAGACACCGATGCGTCGAGCGAGGTGGGATGGGGCTCCCAGTCCAACACGGGTCACCAACACCAAGGCAAGTGGTCAGGTCTCACTCCCTTACACTTAACCTGTTGGTCCCGTTGTTCTTCCTGCGGGGTCATGGACAAGCCCTTCCCGGCAGGTCGTTGGCCTTCCGGATGGACATCATGACTGCAGTTCATTGCATACAGAAACTGGGCTCCTCCAGATCCGCGGTGCTTCAGGGTCTGGCGGAGGAACTGCTTTTTCAGGCAGTTCGTTACAACATTCCGCTGCATGCATCCTACCTGCCCGGGTCTGCCAACCTGTGGGCAGATTCTCTGTCTCGGGGACGGAGCACCCAGGTAGCATGGTCATTCCAATGAACCGTATTCGACGACCTGGCAGCCTCCTGGGGTGTTCCACAGGTCGCCTTGTTCGTTTCTCACGAGACGACCAAGTTGCCTGTGTTCCTGACCCGCTGGTTTCGCACTCCAGCGGGGGGGGACCGGACGCTTTCAGCGAGGACTGGACCAGGTGGCAGTCACTGTACGTGTTTCCGCCACCCGACGCACTTTTGTTGTGCAAGGTCTTCCACAGGCTGAGAGAGTACCAGGGCATAGTTTGGTTGTTCGCGCCCCTACGGCCGGCCCAAGCCTGGTACGCTCAGCTGATACGATGGTGCCCAGATCCCGTGCCCCTGTCGGTCTCGAGCTTCCACTTGGGGTCGAATGGAGACCTAGGGACCTCGTTGGCATTCGCATCGTGGATGTTTGTGAGGCAGGGTGGCTCCCCTTGTTTGGACGATCATTACCTACCAAATTCACTCTATTTTGGACGCCATCTACATGGAAGATATATGAATCTCCCTGGCGCTGCTTTACTTGTTGGTTACACAACTCTTCACAGGCACCTCCGTCAGTGGCGCTTGTGTTTCACTCCCTCCATTGTTTATTTGAGAAGCGTCACTACCTGTCCAACACATTTAGGACCCGCCTATCTGCCATTCGTGTGCCTTTTGAGACCCTCACGGGGTTGGTCGTTCCTCAGAATGAACTGGAGTTCTTCATGCAAGCCTGCTTTCAACTCGGACCACCCCCGCGTCAGATTCCCCCTCAGTGGTCTCTGGCGGCAGCTCTCAAATGGCTCTCGTCTGCGGCCTACGCTCTTCACCCAACACCTGACAGATTCCTTGGCAAGCCCCTGTTTCTTCTAGCTTTAGCTACGGGTGAGAGGGTATCGGAGTGGGCTGCCATGTCTCGGGGCCCAGAACTGCTTGCGGTTTGCTCCCATCCTCCGGTCGGTCACTTTGGCTAAGTCTGTTCATTTTCTTGCTAAGCACGAACGAGAGGCACACGTGTTTCAGCCTTTCCCGGTCCCCACTCTTACGCGCGGCCGTCGTCGTCACACGTTGTGCCCTGTTCTTTCGCTTCATTCATTTGTTCATTCCACTGTGCCGGCGTCGGGGTTGGCGCTCTGGGTGGCGCCTAAGCCCGGTAGGAGGTTGACCAAACGTGCTGTGGGACTACGCCTGTGTCGCGTCGTTAAGGATAGCAATCCTCTGGTTCGGGGTTCGGCGCATGACATTCGGTCTTCTGCGGCCACGCTCTGCTTCCTTCCCAATCACTCCCTCAGGGATATTGCTGACACAGGGCTGTGGTCTTCCCCCTACACGTTTGTCTCCTCCTATCTGTCCAGGACAGGCCGGGGTGTCCTTTTGTTGCGTTGGGCCAAAGGGTTACTTAGGGGTATTCCTCTATGCTTGTCCTTCCCCCTACTGTCTTTCTCCTATCCTGTCCGCCCCACTTTTGGGGGGAGGGGGACTCTGGGTTGCATGTATATGTATGTAATGTCACCTAGGGTTAAGGACCTTCCCTAGGCTTAAGGATCTTGTTTTTCATTTCCTTCATTACTACATTATATGTGTGAAAGGTAGATGTTACTGTACGTTTCATTACTTTCTTCCCGTCATCACATTCTGTTCGTTATGCATCACCCGCTTGTGTCATGCTCATGCATTGTCATTGGGGTGTTTGTCCTACTGTTTTCTAGTAATCCACAGAATTAAGTGTTCAGTCCCTTATCTACTGGGTGTCCCTTATCACCTCTGGCACTTTTTTCATTGGGCGCGGTGCTGTTAGCGATGTTTACACTTGGTCTTATCCGGTGTAGTACTTCCTACTTTACTCCAGTGTTGCAAACCCGTACAACCCCCCCCCCCCCCTTTGTCAAATAAAACAAAGGAAAAGAACGAGGGACAAGGGGGGAAGACCAAGGGATCTTCGCCAGAGCACCAGGAAACACGACCCCCGAGAGCAATCACCGGCCGAGGGGGTCGAACACTGGACACGGAGAGGTAGGAGGAGATGAAGGAATTGATAGAAGACCACAAAACCGCTGAGGCGATGGCAGGTAAGGATCGACGTGGCAGGAACCGGAAGGAGGCAGCAAAGGATCTGACATCGTGCGCAGAACCCCTACAAACAGGGTGACAGGCACGAACGGTCCGACAAACGTGGCGGCTCATCTGCACCTGCGAGAGCCTCCCACCTGTCCGAGGAGACACCCACACAGCAGTACCCGAAGGCGGCGCAACAGACGCAACAGAGGAGTGCAAGGCTGACACCGGGCACAACACATGGCGAGGATGCCCACGCCGTAAAGCCTGGACGGCGAAAGGCAGGAAAACGGGGGCCTCCCTCCCATGCGTGGTAACAAAAGGAGGGGAGGAGGCGAACGAGACGCCATGCAAGGACGGGGAGAATCGCGCGCAGTCCCGGGGCCGTGACAATGCCGCTAGTGCAGACACCCGATCCCCAGTGGCCAGAGCGACAAGGAAGAGTGGACGCCCGAGCAACGGAACCGGCGTAGCGGCCCTTGTATACATGGGTGAAGCCAGAAGGACCAGAGCCCGCCCCAGATCCCACTGCGGAGGGACCTGGCGCGGAGGCGGTCGATCCCGGAAGGCAGCCGTCAGGAAGGAATCCAGCACCTGTGGCGGAACGACCAGCCCAGCGACGGACCCAAAGACCCCCCGGACGGCAGACAAGTGGGTACGTATAGCGTCGACTTGAAAGTGACGTGTACGGAAGAGGTGAAACAAGGAGCGTAGGACGAGGGAAGGAGAGCCAACCGGCAGGCGAGTGGCCTGTAGCCACCTAGTAAAAGACCTCCAGCGGGACCCGTAAGTCCCCCAAGGAGAAGACGGCCAGGAACGCTGCAGGAAGTCAGTCAGGGCCCGGCCGGGGACCGGGAGCCACCGTACCTCATGAACAAGCACGATGCGAAGGCCAACGAGGTCCGCAGGTCCCCAACCTAGCCCAAGTGGAAGCCGGAGACACGTAGAGGGACCGGACTCGGGCACCACCGCGGCAACCGGGCGTACCAAGCCCGTGCCGGCCACAGAGGCGCGAGGAGCCAGACGCAGCCGTGGTACAGCCGCAGCCTCGCGAGGACTGGGCACATCAACAGCGCGTCTGGTGGCGGAAAGATGTATATCGACCGCCACCTGTACCAGGCTACCATGAAAGCGTCCGGACCCCCCCCCGGAGCGCGAGGCCGGAGGGAGAGGTCCAGAGGCAACTGGCGCGGCACCCCCGATGCGAACAAGTCGACCTCCGGAACACCTCAGGAAGCCGCGAGGTCGGCGAACACAGTCCGTTTCATCGCCCATTCTACAAGAACGCCCTGCCCTCTCGACAGGGCGGCCGCCCACAGGGTGGCAGGCCCGGGCAGGGAGGAGGCATGCAAGGAGAAGGGGTGTCGGTCCGCGAGGAAGAACAACTCCACCGAGACCCCCAATAGAGTCAACGACCTGGAGGACCCCCGCATTAGGAAACAGTGGACAGCTTGTCTTAGTGTCCAACCCGAAGGCCACCGACTTACCCCGAAGTGCCAGCGCGTGGTCCCGCAGGAAGAACAAAGGAACCAACAGTCCGAGGGCATAGACGGGTAAGTGGAGGGAGACCCACCCATCTGCCGGGAAGTGGACGTCCCAGGTTCGATCGGGAACCTCACCCAACCTCGCGCAACGTATCTGTGGCTACCCAGACCGTCGGTGGGGGGGGGCGGTCCAGGGCACAGCCGCAGAGAGCGAGCCCCGAGCAACCCAGCGACCGAAGCGTCTGCGAACTGTATGCGGGAGCGGCAGGAGCCGATCCATAGGGGCAACGGAAACACCGCGGTACCCATGAGGAGGAGGCGGCGTAGCCAGAGGCTCCCTAAGGGAAGGGGCAAAGCGGCCCAATGCAGCGAACCCACGAACGAGTCCCAGAGCCACCCCGGGAGGGAGACCGAGTGCAACACGGCGAAGACCTTCCACCGAAGGTGCACCGCGGCCGGCAGACCCCGGGTCACCGTAGCGCCGGACAAAACCCATGCGAGACCGACCCATGGCACGACACGCGACGGGGTCAAGCGTGACTTGGGAACATCGAAGGGGAACCCTAACCGTGCGATGTTGCGAACGACTGTGAGGGCGTCGCCAATGCACAGTCCTAGGGCTTCGGAAACTACCAACCAATCGGCCAAGGAAAACAGGATCTGGAGCCCGCTCCTGAGGAGAGGACCCAGAGCCTGCCCCACCAGTGCGGAGAAGATCCGCGGCGCGATGTGGAGACCGAAGGGAAGGCCGTCGAACAGGAACACACGATCGGAAGTCTGAACGGCCAAGAATCGCTGGAAGCGAGGATGGAGAGGAACGAGCCAAGACGCATCCTGGAGGGCCAGCGACACTACCCACGACAGAGGGCGCAGGGTCAGGCGTACCAGGGGTACCGGCAGCATCCGAAACCGTGTGTGCACGATGTGCCCGTTGAGGGCCGACAGATCCACCACCTGTCGCATCGCGTCGCAGTTCGTCGACGGTACCAGAAAGACACGGGAGAGGAAAACCGGGTGACCGGCGGTCAACTCCCTCGACGCTACCCAGCTCGGGCATGGAAGTGAACACGTGGGCCACCTCTGAAGAGATGGGCCGGCGTCGGTGACAAGAGCGGAGTGGGGGTCTGGACGTCCACCTCCAGGTGAGACCCCTCCGCGCAACCCGCCGCCCCCAACGTCCCTCGCGGCCACCGAGGGGCGCAAGGGCGAAAACAACCAGAGGGAGCACCCGAGAGGAGGGGAGCGACCCGGTCGGCCAGGCGAGAAGGAGAACAAGGAGGCCGGCCCAGAGAACCTACACATTGTGTTGACGTGGAGGTACCCCCGGTACGGGCCGTGCGGGCATGAGCGCCACGTTGACCTCCTCTACCCCCCCCCCAACCTCGTTGAAAAGGGCGGGCCACCCCATCCCCAGGCCGTCGCGGGGCTGACCCCGTCGAAGGGCAGCCGGAAGTGGAAGGCCGGCCAGCCCCGACACGGCGGGGATGAAAGGGGCAAGAACAGAAGTGCGAGGCGGAACCGACGCACTGGCCTGCAACGTCCCAGTCCTGCGCCCGTGCAAGGCGGCAGCACTTGCAGCAGCACCCCGAAGAGAACCGGCAGAAGGACGGGACGGAGAAGACCCCGCACGCGACACAGCGCGTCGGTGCGTGACGTAAGCAGGGTCCGCAACTACACAGCGCGTTGTCGCGTGGCGGAAGCAGGGGCCGCCGACAGAGAAGCGTAGCATTCCCAAGCATCCTGCTTAAAAAAAAACGACGTATATAGCGCAGAGTACAACAAACCCTGACGAATATCCAAGGGGGCCGGCCGGCAAAACGAGGACCGTACCGTCGGGCGTTGCCGAGTTGCCGCGCACAAAACCGCCTTCAGCTCGGGAACCAAAGACACCGCGAGCCGAAGGTGGATCCGCTGAACGCGGTCCAAACCCTCGCGAAGATCGCCTGGCGCAGACGCCTCGAAAAGCCGCAGGCGGTGAACAGACGTCTGGAGGGAACCTATGGACAAGACAATAAGTCCGTCACCCTCTGTCGCAAGGGAAAAACCTTGGCGACAGAGGGCTGATCCGGGTGTGAGAAGAACGGGGTAGCAATAGAACAAAGTTCAAGAACGGGCGCGCCTATCCAGGACCAGAACGCGCCGTCCAACCCGCCGACAGACACAAGAGGAGGCAAAATCAGTGATGACTCCGGGGGAGGGACTGAAGGAGAGCCGTCGACGGATCGGTGTGTGAAGTCGAAGGCCTCAGCAAACCAGGCCTCCAATGGGAGAGGGTGACCGAGCATGATGGCTAAGCCAGGCGTACCGGCGTCGCACAAACATAGGAGGACAGACCCGTCAACACAGCCAGGGACTGAACAGCCGGAGGGATGTCAGGGCGGCTGAAGTCTGACCAGAGCGTAGGCCTGCAGAAGGGAGGGGGACCGTAGCAGGGGTAGGTAGGGTGAGGCGCTGAGAGTGAGTCACCGCCAAGAAGCGCGAGAAGAGGGAGTCTTGCATCGACTCCAAGCGCCCGTCGATGCGTGACACAACCCAGCCCTGCATAGCCGACAATCGATCCGAGAGAGGCGACCCCCCCCAAGATTGGTCGGCCCGCAGGGGCGAGCGTGAGCGAGACCCTCGACACGAACCAGCAGCGTCGCGGCCCAAGGAAGGCGAGCGACGACGGTTGTGTCGCCGTTGAGGGACTCGTCCCCGATCACGAACGGCCGAGGGGGATAACAGCACCATCCCCCTCTTCCAGCGACACGTCAGCTCCTGAGAAAGGGGACCCCGAAACCTCGCGAAACCCCACCGAGGCAAGAGGAGGGGTACCCCCCTGGCGAGACGGTAAGTGAAGGTCAGGAAGAGAAGAATGAGGAGGAGCAGGACGACGGGAGTGGGAAGGCTGGCCGGGTGAAAGGAGGCCAGAAGGAGCCGCAGAGGGAAACAGAACAAGGATCCCCGGGGCTGAGATAACAGGGCGGCCCGACACCGAGGCGGAGGAGGGAGGGACCTCCACCATGGGACGAGACCGTGAAGGAAAAATAGGCACTGAAGCAGGTGAAGTAGGAGAAGCAACGACATCCAGGCGGACCCTCCCGGACAGTGTAGGAGGAGGGAGCAGAAGGCCAGCTACAGCATCAACAACCGCGCGCGGAGAGGACAACGTAAGAGGAAGTCGTCTGGGCTGGGGAAGCGGGCGGAAGGGAGTAGAGCCCCTATCCGTAGAGGCCAGGGGAGGGCGCACAGGGGCAGAGCCGCTAACCCCGGCCTCAGGGCGAGAACCATGACGAGGGCGATGGGCGTCGTCAAGGCGATCAGGAGGACGACGAGGGGCAGTAGAGGACGGACGACGAGGCGAGCGAGAGTGTGGACGGAGCTGGGGAACCCCCCGACGATGGGACGACCGGCTGCGGGGCCCAGGGGAGAGGGCCAGGTGAACGGCCTTCAGTCGGGTCAGGGATACCCAGGGCGACGCGGATCCGGTCGGCAACAAAGGCCGGGGAACGGTGGCCCACAGTCCTAATGTGGCGGGAGACCATCGTCCACACCGACGGAAGGGAAGCAGAGGCCACAGCCGCCGCCGAGGAACCAGGGCCATGGTGCAGCACATCCAACAGGGCCAGACACGTGCCACACAGAGCAGGGAGGTAGGCCGTAGAGGACACACAGAGCGAGTGGCGCAAGCAGGACTTGTGGCTCTCCAAGCACGGGGAGCGACAACCAAGGCGAAAGTAAGGCAGCCTACCTGCACTAAAAGAACACACACCATAATCAGCACGGCGAAGGAGTAAGTGGAGAGAATGTCCAAGAAGAACCAGGGAAGGAGCATGGGGAAACAGGAACACACATGCAAACAGGTATCCGTACTCACCCTAAACTGGGAGCACAGAGGTAGGTGAGGAGGGCGGCCGAGGCGGAAGAGCACTAGCAGAACCTACAAAGATGGAGAAAGTGTTAACCAACACTCAACATCTTACATGCAGGGCCTATAACACCAGTAAAGTGCATACACCAATATAGTATCAGGCAAAAAGATGACATAAAAAAAGTCAATAGTGAAAGCCAACTATTACCGCAAATTTGTGGGCCAATGGAGGCATAACCGTACCGACACCACCCTCCCGCAATTTTGCGGGACCCCCCAACGATCTCCGCAAATTTGCGGGGAGCCGAAACGTCCCAGAGGACCGAATCGAGCTCCCGCAAATTTGCGGGACCGGCCGAGATGGTCCGGCGCCGAAAAAAGCGAGAGGAGCGTCTAGGGAATACCAAAAAAGGCCACAAAAATGCGTCATCTCCTTATGAACTCCAAGCAATGATGGCCATCAAGCTGAGCAGTGTCTGCCTTGAATTTATCCTGACTCAACCGGTAAAGGGAGAGGCAAGGAAGACACACCAGGGGAGAGGAGGCACATCCCCCAGGAACCACCCAACCCACAGAGATAGAGCAAAGCACAGAGATAGAGCAAAGCCCATGAGGAGAAGTGGCAGGGAGGGTGGTTTCGCACAAACAGGGGCCCCCGTGAGGTACCCCTGGATTGGGCAAAAGACTATGAAAGGATGGAGGTGAAACAGGAAGAGAAAACAAAAACCAGTAAATGAAACTGGTGAGAAAAAGGGTGGCCTAGCCGTGAGCAGAGAATGTGTCAGGGGCGAAAAACCCTGTGGTGTGAAAGAGGGGCCCCCGTGGGGTACCCCTGGAGTATCACGAACCACCTGTCGCCCAGGCCCTTGAGACACAGTGAAGGACTCGAAAGGGGGGACTCGGGAATAACGCTAATAATGCGGCCGACACAAACTCTACAAACAGCACCGCCACCAACGAAATCTCAGATTGTTTACCAACGGTACACCTAGGCTATGAAAAAATGAAAACTCATAGGGGCATAGCAATTCCTGAATGAGAAAACGAGCTAGGCTAAATTAAGCTAAAAGCTAAACTATGCCCAGACTAACAGGAAAAAAGAATATGAAAAGAGAAAGAATGAAAAACATATACGAGGAACGCCAGGCGCCCCCGTACCTTCGGTAGGCTATTTCCACACGCGTCTCCATTATACACACTTAGGAGCCCATTTACGTGTACCCTAGATCACGTAACATCTGTCTAACAAAAAAGAAGGCCAGATAAGCCGAAACGAACCTAAACAGGGTGAATTAAAGGAGCACAACAAAAGCGACTTCATTCAATGGAGCGCGTGAACAAATTATGACAAGAGAGGGTCGCTCATGCGCACGTTCGACAGGGATCTGCACATGACGGAACACGGGATGGGCCTTAAGCGGTAACTAAGGTAAACCCCTTTTTCTTCTCTTCTATGCTTTTTTCACCTTCGGTGGTAGTTTTGGTTAATGTACAACGTCTCCTAGAGCAAGATAAGGAGTAGACTCTAGACGTTTTCTTTTTAACCGCGGTTGGAATGACGACATAGCAGTCAAAATAGACAAGTCGTCATTGCAATTAGGTTAATAGCCTTGACGTTGGATTTGCCAAGACTACTAACAAATATATATATTCCCCGAAACCCGGGGGTTGGCCGAAAAACGTCTACGCCTAGGCTACCGTATCTTTGTTATTCTGACTGCTTCCGCATTCCCGCGCATCCCCAAGCGTAGATGTGTTTCTTACCTGTAGAATGGCGTTAAGTAGAGCTCTCTAAGTCAACTGGTTCAGTTGTGATGATGATTTCATTGGAGATAACTTTATGGCAAAAACAACCACTTTACACTACTTTTCGATACTTAACAACAACATACAGGCACACACGAACAAGCGACGCACTCCTTCTTGTGGCCGGAGATGCGGGGCGTCGGTCCAGCCGGCTGTTGTTTACATGCGTCGGACCGACGCCTCACACACCAAGCTCACAGGCTTTCAACCACTGGGTGTTCAAGAGCCCTTCCGGGTAGCTCGGGTGTGTTTTTTTATGGGTGTTCAAGAGCCCTTCCGGGCCTGAGGGGTTAATATGCACCTGTCCGTACACTCTTTATATAAACTCTCTTGTTTAAGTCTGTCTTTTCTTTATCATGATCCTTAACTAATTGCTTATGTTTGAGTTTTCTCGGCTTGGATGTCCGCCTCCAATTTTGGTACTCTAAGCTCTACGTTGGAATGTAGAGGCTACTACTAAATTGGGAGGTTTAACGACCCTCCCAATACCAAATGAGGTAAACCTCCTATTTGGTTGTAGCCTCCAACGTCATAGTCTCCCTCCCACAGACCGTACCCCTGCCCATCCAATCTTGCCTCTTTTGTAGCTTGATATCGAGATGCCCTTTAATCCGGAACGGGTTAGAAGGTACGACCCTGACAGCGGCGGGAAGAGCCAGATGGAATGGCCTAGTCGACAACTGTTTCTTTTCAATTTTCTATTAAAAAGACCTCAAAAGTATGTACAACGTACCTAGTAGAGAGAGTAAGGTGCTACTCTAGATGTTATCGATTTAATTCGCGCTATGTGTATACGATAATTGCCGCTCTAGAGCGAAGCAGATTACATCGTCATAGTATAAGCTCTACGTTGGATACTCCGAGGCTACAACCAAATAGGTTTACCTCATTTGGTATTGGGAGGGTCGTTAAACCTCCCAATTTAGTAGTAGGCTCTACGTTCCAACGTAGAGCTATATACTTATCGTATAATTCTGTTCCGTTCTAGAGCGGGCAATTATTGTAATCACTAGCGCGATTAAATCGATAACATCTAGAGTAGCACTTACTCTCTCTACTAGGTACGTTGTACACACTTTTGAGGCCACTATTTGAAAAGGAAAAGAAGAAAATATTGATGAGAAAGAAAGAAAAATTTAAGAATATTGCCCATTCTATCTGGCTGCTTACGCCGTTGTCATGGGCGTACCCCCTAGCCCGGTTGGGCTGATAGAGCATCTGTTTCGCGCTACTCGCAATGTAAACATGCTTTTTTCATGCTCCATATTTGTGCTCTCCACTCCTGTCGCCTTCCCTTTTGGGTAAGTTGTGGGCCTTATTTAAGGCACCTGATATTCTAGACAGATGAAAAAAATGGATCTAAAAAATGGGGTCTAATGTGTTTTTATTGGAGTATGGCATCGAAACTGGTTGGTCACTATATTTTTGCATCTGCGCATGCGTCGTCACTTGGCGACTCTCGTTCATTAGGCCTTTGCCTGTAATTTTCTTTTATTCACTCGCAGTGGCTTAGTTTTGTTTACTGATAGGTTCTATTCATTTAGGGCTTATTATCGCTGCATTAGTTTTTCGTAATTTTCGCGGAATTGTGGTTAGGCTAACTTGTGCCCTTTCGGGTTGGATGAAGAAGGGGGCACCGCCCCTTTTAGGGCAAGTTCCCTATTTTGGTCTCATATTTAGCTTACACTTCACATAAATGCTTAGCAATTGGTGTGTGCCCTATTTTTCTATTTTAGCTGCCACTCATTATGGGCTAGGCCCCCTTTTAAAATTGTTTTAGCCTAGCTTTTGGGGGGCGTTTGGTCGTCCGACACTGTTGCCTCCTCTGCTTGCTATTGCTTGACTCTCTACGGTTTTACTAAACCATCTTGTCCACTGGTGGTGGGGCAACAGTTAATGTCTGATACAGACTCCTGGGACACTGTCTTACCCTAATTTGAACTGTCATTAACTTCCACCCACAAACGGTGCCACAGGTCTCTAGGAAGGTGCTGCACTCAGCCCGCTCCGCCCTGGTGCGAGGGTGACTCCCGCTCCAGGTCGGTCCTATGACTAGACACGTTCTCTTTACAAGGCCGCTCCCCCTTCTACTGAAATGAGGAGCGGGACCCTTTAGGCCGCTCCGCTACGGTTGGGAATGTTTTTTCTTACGAGCCTTACTACTGGCCTATGGGATAGGGCCGCACTAGGCCCGTTCCACCCTGGAGCGCGTTCTATCCCGCTCCAGGTTGGTCCCATACCTTACCTATTTTTGTTACCCAGGGAAGCTCCCATGTCAGCTGTGATGCTAGACAATTCAGATGGGACTCTTGGATGTTCCTTGCCTTCCACCCTTACTGGTGCCACAGGCCTCTGAAATAGGGCTGCACTACGCCTGTTCCGCCCTGGAGCGGGTATTCCCGCTCTAGGTCGGTTCTCTTCAATATTACTACAGACCCCATCACGCTCCCTCAAATGCCAAGACCTCCAGGGTCGATTCTTCGAAATAAAGCACACTCCGCTCTGGAGCGCGGCTTACATTCTGCTCCAGTGCGGTATTTCCGCCCCAGAGCGAAGCGGGCCGTTCAGGGCCGCTCCACTCTGGGTCGGTACTAGGTGGGCTTTGACTTGCCTCTATATGGGGACTCAGTTGCGGTAGTTAATGCCCTTCTCTTTTTTCATCAGACTGTGCTCCCACTCCGCTCTGATTGGTACCCTTGGTCATCATCTCCTCTTCGGTACCCTCCACCTTCAGGTATTATTATCCTCTTCAATTATAAGGACTTTAATGCTTTACTTCAGGGGACTTGAACCTGCCCCTTGGTCTTTTCTGACCTGGGCTTTTGGGGTTCTTTGGAATGTTGCTGGTTCACCTGGTCTCTACCTAACCCTCCACATGGGGGGGTCCCTCTTCAACCTTCACCACACACATAGGGGGGGGGGGGGGGGGAATATACTCGCTTTCATAAAAAGTGCTCCAGTTTCAAGGTCTAGTGAGCGCTTTTGTGCGTCTTTCTGCCCTTGTGCCTGTAGTTATTCAGGGGTCTCTTCGAGTTTTTTGTGCATGCTACCATGAATTCTACTCCTGTATAGCTCTCCTTTAAGGGGGTTCTTTTTCGTCCTTCACTTCCAAAAAGGGGGGGGGTACTCTCCATTAAAGGATTCAGGGGTAATTAACAATTTGTGCATGCTCACATTACCTGTGCTTCATACAGTACATGGGACATCAGTCAATTCTTACATTCCGATTGCAGTGAGGATGTCGCTTCCTACCTGCACGCACCATGGGTGTGCCCGTCCTGCCATGAGCGTTGGACATGGAGAGTGTCCCACCCATGTAGCATGCTACAGCTGCGATGGGTTTAACCCCCGGAGGTGTGGCCCGTGTCTCAGCGACATTATGACCATTGAGTCTCGCCCTACATCCCCGGACGCTGATGAGGCAAGGTCACGCCTCTGCGCTACATGGTCGGGCATAGCACTCTATGTCAAGGACCACCTCCATAGGATTCCACGCTTCATGGACGAGGGGGTGCGCGCCATGCTTAACCTTCCTCTGGTGTCTCCAAGGCGCCAGGCTGCTTTTCCTCAAGTGCCTCGTTCGGATGTCTCTACTGTTTCCTAAGACACCAAGAGGAAGAAGAGGCGCCGCTCTCCTTCACCACGTCGCAGACAGTCTACGACTCCACGCCGCCCTGTCGCTTCCCCTGTGCGATCTCCAGGCACGACGACCTTTCGGGCCAAGACCAGGGTGCCTCCTCCTGCCCGGCTCCCTACTGAGGGGCCACCTGCTTTCTCCCCGGGTCGTAGCACTACACACAACTTGATCCGGGAACTTGAAGCAGAGCAGGCCAAGGGCCATCTACCATCTGCTCCTCCACCGACGTTACCACCAGCTCCTCCACCTACAAAGGCGGGGGCCCTGTTTGATACTGCCACTACTCTTCTGTCACCCAGTGCTACTCCGGGGTCTCCTGCAAATGTAGACCCGGACTTCCAGTGTGGCCAACCTTCTCCCGGTAGAAAAGCTCAGTCCGTCCCTCAGGCCGTGCAAGATGCCCGTGACGAGGACTTCGGAACTTACAGGAGGAGGACGGTATGGAACTGGAGGAAGAGGGTGACGGGAGCGGAGAAGAGGTCGAAGGCGAGTTGGAAGAGGACTCGCCAAGAGAGTCACCTCGCTATACGCCTTCGCCTCGTCGGTCGCCCAGACGTAGGAAGCGTATACGTTCCATCTCGTCATCATCTTCACCACCCGCCGACGAACCTGGATGGCCACGTCCAGTTCAGGCCATACAAGAGGCCCAAGACAAGGATCAGGAGGCCAACGCTGAACAGTTTGCCTCCATCCGCACCATGCTTGTGAAAATGGTGGAAGTATTGGAGCAACCCACTACCATCCCTCCTGTATTACCAGTGGTACCTCCTCTTCCACCTTTTGAGGACCACCTGCCAACTAAACCTGCTCACCCTGTGGTTGCTGCTCCGGTTGTCACGCCTCCCGCTCGCTCCCAAGCAGCATCGGCGTCTTTTGTCATGCTACCTGGGAGTGGACTAGGGCTGGTTGGTCAGCCTGTCCACATTCCGTCCCTAGGGAAGTTTAAGATCCCTAAACGTCGCTTCCCTTCCTTTTAAGGAGAGCCGTCGTCGTGGAGGAACATGGCGGCGTCACACCCAGAGCGAGCTCTTACGCATGCACAGGGGGAGCGCCCTGTGCCTGAGAGTTGGCAGGTGCAGGTCAACGCCAAAGGGCAATTTCGGGCTTTGACCCTGGACGGACTAGTCCCAGAGGTGGACATCAGGGCTTATCCTGGGAGGGCGGATCTCCATTTTTTTACTTACCGTCCTCAAGTGTCCCCCTCTGGGTCTACCAAGTTATGGTCGGACTTTGCTCGACACGACATAAATGTCGACGCGCCCGCTCTGTCGGCCATTGCGGGCCTTCCTCTGATGAAGAATGCTCGGGAGGTGGAGGGTAACCTCATGATCGAGCTCCCTCACCTCGAGGACGGTCCCTGGGATTTGTGGCTGGCGGAAGGCATCGACTTCGGGGTTCGGTCGGCGGAGGGTTCTTCACCACTCCCTCCGGTCGACTGCTCATACGTGTCGAGCCTAGTCATGACTTTGTCCGGGTTCTCATCTCAGTATTGGGCCTGGTTAAATGCCCCTAAGTTATCTTTAGAACATATGCCACAATCCTACTTCACACCACCAGAGAAGAGTGCCCTAGAGCGGGATCACAAGCTCAGGCAGCGCACTGCTCGCATGCTCTCCACCCTCTTAATGCAACTGCAACTGGCTCGGCTTCACCTCAGGCTTATTGAAGCTCAGCCGGCTGGGGAGCTCAGGAAGGGTGGGGAACACTTACGGCGAGTGCAACTGCAGCTCGCCCTGACCTCAGTCGGCGACCTTCGGTGTGCCATCCTTGAGGCTGCGCGTTGTCGGCAGTCTCTGCGGGTGTCCTTTTGTAAAAAGGCGCCGGCTGAGGTCCGCACGAAGCTGTTGCTCTCTGAGCTCGCTACGGAGGGGCTCTTCTCTGATGCTGCGTGGCAGGAGGCTTACCTCTTTGCGGCTGCGGGGCGCTTCGCACCCCGTCCACCTGGGGTGTCGCGGCCCTCCTCAGCCGCTTCCTCCCTTAGTAGGGGTAGGAAGGCCGGCTCGTCGCGAGGACGCCAGGTTTGGCGAGGTACCTCTGCGGGGAGGCGCCAGGTGGTGAAGTCTACGACGCAACGTCAGTATGAGTGTCGTTCACCACCTCGCCCCTCTCAGCAACTCGCTATTGAGGCCTCCTCTCGGCGAGTCGACCAGAGGCAGGGGGATAATAGGCCAGCGCACGACAGTCGCCGACAGTTTCAGAGAGGGAGTCGCTATAGGGGAGGTGGTAACCGGGGGGGGTCAGTCACAATGAGGCAAGCCCGGGGAGCACTCCGGTTCAAAAAACGGATAGTGCCTCCAGGACTCCCCTCTCCCGACTGTCTCGCCGAATCGGTGGTGACTATCACACAAGGAGCCCTTACCGGCCTTTTTCGTCCCCACATTCGGCAATGGCCTCGCCGATCGTGGGCACGTCGGGTAGTAAAGCGGGGTCTGTCCTAGAGGTGGCGGTCAAGGCCTCCACTCAGAAGGCCTCCCAGACATCGGCCGGTATCACCAGACGTGGCTAAGGTTATTCTATCCATGCACGAAGATGGGATAATTCGGGAAGTCTCGCCTCAACAACGGGTCTTCCTATCGCATGTATTTCTGGTCCCCAAGAAGGGCAGCGATGCGATGAGACCGGTGGTCGACCTATCGTGCCTCAATCTGCATATCGTGAACGACCACTTTCGGATGCTTACCATCAGTCAAGTGCGGTTGGCGATCCGTCCCGGTTGCTGGGTGGTATCCCTGGATCTCAAGGATGCTTACTGGCATGTTCCGATAGCTCCTCGGATCCAACGGTTATCTGGCGCTCCAGCTGCACAAAAGGGTGTTCACGTTCGACAGGTTGCCCTTCGGTCTCAATATCGCACCGCGAGTCTTTACGAAACTCGTCAAACAGGCTTTGACTCCCCTGCTCAGTCAGGGTATTCAGATCCTGTTTTACTTGGACGATTGGCTCATCACCGCAGACTCTCCCACACGCTGTGTACAAGACACTCTACTTGTCATCCAACACATCACACAGTTAGGTTTCAAAGTAAACGTTCCCAAGTCATGCCTCACGCCGTCTTAAGAAGTGACGTGGGTGGGCCTCGACTGGGACATGGCGAGCGTGACTGTCAAACAGAGTCGAGTGAATGCATCGAAAATTCGATTCACTTTTTGCCGCATTGCACTCGATCTCGATTACCAGAAAACTCTGGGACTCGCTGATCGGGTCACTCAATTGGGCGTCGCTGACCGTTCCCTTAGGGAGGCTCAGAATCAAACGCCTAATTCAGCTAGGCAACAGGGCTTTTCCGCTAATGCCTCCACATCGGCTTTGGCCGATTCCGTGCTCGTTCCATTTGCAATTAACACACTGGGTTGTTCGGGGCACGCTCGCGAGAGCAGTACCCTGGACTTCACCACCGCCGACCATCTGGGTAGACACAGATGCGTCGAGCGAGGTAGGATGGGGTTACCAGTCAAACACGGGACACCAAAATCAAGGCAGGTGGTCAGGACTCACTCATCTACACATCAACGTCTTAAAACTGTTAGTCCCGTTATTCTTCCTGAGGGATCATGGGCAGGCCCTCACCGGCAGGTCGATGGCCTTCAGGATGGACAACATGACTACGGTTCATTGCATACAGAAACAGGGCTCCTCCAGGTCCGCCGTTCTTGAGGACCTGGCGGAGAAACTGTTTTACCAAGCAGAACTTTACAACATCACACTGCATGCAACCTACCTGCCCGGGACTGCCAACCTATGGGCGGATGCTCTGTCGAAGGGACAGAGCACCCAGGTAGGATGGTCTTTCAAACAAACCGTATTCGACGACCTAGCCGCCTCCTGGGGTGTTCCGCAGGTAGACTTGTTCGCCTCATGCGAGACGAACAAGTTGCCTGTGTTCCTGACCCGCTGGACTAAAACTCCGGCGGGGGGACCGGACGCATTCAGCGAGGACTGGAGCAGGTGGCAGTCAATATATGTGTTTCCACCACCCGGCGCACTTTTGATGTGCAAAGTCCTCCACAGGCTGAGAGAGTACCAGGGCAAAGTTTGGTTGATCGCGCCCATCTGGCCGGCCCAAGCCTGGTACGCTCAGCTGAAGCGATGGTGCCCGAGTCCCGTTCCCCTATCGGTCTCAGACTTCCACTTGGGATCGATTGGAGACCTAGGGACCTCGTTGGCCTTCGCATCGTGGATGTTTGTGAGGCAGGGTGGCTGCCAAAGTTTGGAAGATCATTAACTGACAAATTTACTCTACACTGGACACAATCTACATGGAAGACTTACGAATCTCACCGGCACAGTTTTACTTCTTGGATAAACGACACATCACAGACACAACCATCGGTGGCGTTAGTGTTTCACTACCACAATTATTTATTTGAGACGCGTCACAACATGTACAACATACTTAGGAACCACCTGTCTGCCATTTGGGAGCCGTTTGAGACATTGACGGGGTTGGTCGTCCCTCAAAAGGAGTTGGATTTCTTCATGCGTGCCTGCTATAGGCTTAGACCACCCCCGCGTCAGATTCCTCCTCAGTGGTCTCTGGCGGAATCTCTCAAACTGCTCTCGTCTGCCACTTACACTATTAACCCCACGCCTGAACACTTACTTGACAAGACACTGTTCCTTCTAGCTTTAGCAACGGGTGAGAGAGTCTCGGAGTTGGCTGCCATGTCTAGGGCCCAGAATTGCTTATGGTTTTCTCCCGTCCTTGGGTCGGTAACTTTGGCTCCATCTGTTCATTTTGTAGCTAAAAACGAATGTGAAACTCAAATTTTTAAGCCTTTTACTGTACCAGCTTTAAAACGTGGTAGGGTTCATCATACGTTATGCCCTGTTCAAACCCTACATACGTATGTGAACTCAATCAGGCCAGTGTCGGGGTTGGCGTTATGGGTGGCACCTAAGACCGGTAGGAGGCTAGGTAAAGTTGCGGTGGTGATTCGCCTGTGTCGGATTATTCGGGCCAGTAACCCTAACGTTCAGGGCACAGCTCATGACATCCGTTCGTACGCTGCTACGATCAGGTTTTTGCATAATCATTCTCAACCGGACATTGCCGGCACAGACCTTTGGTCTTCCCACAACACGTTTGTCTCCTCCTATCTGTCCATGTCCACGGGCAGGCCGGGGCGTCCTTGTATTGCGTTGGGCCAACGGGTTCACTAGGGGTCTACCTGCATTGTTCCTTGTGTCTCTTGTCCTTCTCCTTTCCTGTCCTTCCTTTATTGGGGGGTAGGGGAAGGGGGGAGTATTACACAATACCCATACTTGCACCTAAGTTTAAGGTGTTACGACCAGCACAACGAAATAAACAAGGGCACTTAATATTGGACTATAAGATAGGCTAGATCTGCAACAACGGTACGCTAATTCCAAACCCTCGAACTATTAAGCCGGTGAACAAAACACTTAAACCCTCCAGAGTTAATCTACGGGTTAAGTGCACTTCTACAAAGGCTTTCCGGTGACGGCAAAGCCTACTCACAACAAGAGTAATTACGTTAATAAAAAAGCTCTCAAGTAATAACAATGCTTAAATAAACTATGACAAGATTTAATAAAAGGTTATATGCTTACGTTATCTTTAGTGTGAGTCTGAACTCAACACTAAACTCTTCAATGCTCTATGAAAACACTTGAAGTCTAGTCCTACAGCAAACAGATATGGAATCTTCTAAAAAACATCTGATGCTCTAAGATGCTCGTCGAATATAGAACCGAAATAATGCAGGGGCAGGACACCAACAGCTCAAAAACAGTACTTCCTTAGCCAAAGTAACAGCCATACTGGGTTGTGCACTATGCCTCAACCTAGGCAAAAACAATACGTGAATAATTGCTAAAGCATACGCAGTTAAAGTTAATAAACAATATGCTGTCTTTCTTACTAATAAAGTCTAGCAGCGGTATAAAGGTACAGGGAGCCTAGGCAGAGCTCAAGCATGCTCGCAGCCTACTGTCTCCCCTGAACAGATTTCCCTTATCTTACGTTAAGTGACTAGGAGGCTCTCTTAGTAAGTCCAGATCTCAAGTATCTGGTCTTACCCTGGCGCTCCTCAAAGGTCAACAAAATGAGTTAGCAAGCATACAAGCAAGAGTAGGCAAAAGCCCTTCGCTTGTATACTGCTAAGCTCACAAAGGAAAATATGCACAAGGGTGTACTACAGGCTACCTAGCTCCGTCGAAGTCGTACAGGCTCTAGACTTGCCATATACATAACTCAGACAACGACCAAAGATACCCTCCACGGTCTAGCATTAAATAGTAATAAAGAACAACCAAATAATTAGAAGCACCTAATAATATGAATCCCTATGACTATGATTCTAATAACCCCTAAAGCTAGTGCAAAACATATATGTGAGAACAGGCGCTGGTAATACAACTGGCCGACTATGCAAGTTGTATGCGAGAACCAGAAGGGATGGGTAATTGAATAAAGATAAGAAGTATTGGTTGGAAGGAGTTCAGAGAGAGGAACAGCAGTAAAGGGGGGTTAGATTGGAGACAGAATGCGAGGGACATCTAGGACCAAGCGCACGATACCATGCTCTGAGGAGAGAAGGAGAGTAGGACCACTGGGCTAGGATAGCGGCGACCAACCACAGGCCACTACGTCACAGGGACAAGCTGATGTCATACATCACGCCAGGCCCGCCGTCCAATAGCGAGCGAGCGGGCCCACCGAGCGAGGAATGCACACGTACATACGCACACACACTACCGCCTCGCTCTCCCCTCTCTCTCTCATTTTCTCGCTCACGCGCTGCATGTTATAATCACTACTATGGATATAAAATATTTCTAAGTGTCACAGACAAGAATAGATGCAAACACTGATCTGTCTGTGACAACATATGGCGGGGCACACAATGGCGGAAGGCGGACGCAAGTTTTGAGGCTCCGGCATATGTTATGGGAATGGACAATTAATTCACGGAATATCGAGTGCATACGGGGCTAGCAAGAAGAGGAAGGATTTAGTGAAGTGTTTGGAGGTTATATTGGTGTGGTGGAGGGGTGATATATAGTGTAATAAGAGTGTGTAGTGACGGGACAGCGGTAGTGTTGTGAGTTGTTGAGTTTGTAAACAAACATGGCGGAGGGAATTTCGGGTATGACGGAGGCGGAAGGAAGGCTACAACGTTTTCGGGGATTTAAGAGCACAGATAAGAAGTTAGAAGAGGTTAGTATTGTTGTGAAGGATTTGGAAAAGTGGATGAATGATACGGAGAAATGGAAGGGGGATATTGGTGAGAAAGTTAAGGCACTGTGTGTAATGTGTGGTGTGACAGGTGGGGAAGGGAATAGGCCTAGCGATGGAAGTGAATGCAGGCCTATTTTGGCAGTTAATGAGAGCCTAGAGATGGTATTGAAAAGGATAGATGAACTGGGAGCAGAGAATATGGCATTGAAGGAGCAGCTGAAGGAATACGAAGGACGTTTCACGGAAGTAAAGGAGTCAACTGCATGGACGGTGGTAGGTAAACAAAAAGTCAAGGATTTGGAGGATTTTATGAAAGAGCAAAAGGAAGAAATGAATATGACCAAAAAAAGTTTTGAGAGTGCAGTTGTAGGGGTCATGAAGAACAAGGAGAGTGTCGTGAGGGAGGCCATGGACAGGGATAGGGGTGTAATCTTGTATGGAGATATAGAGACTCATATGAATGATAATGGAGTGAGAAAAGTGAGGGATATGGAGACAGTGAAGGTCATGAAAGGTGTGGATGAGGACGAATATGGATGGGAAGGGCAGGTGGAGGAGGTCAGTAGGATAGGTAGATATAAAAGGGGAGAGATGAGACCTATAAGGGTACAGTTTAAAACTAGGGTAGTGGCAGAGACTGTGACAAATTTTAGTTGGAGGCTAAATACAAATGATAAACTGAAACACATAAGACTAAAGAAGGATTTGAGTATAGAACAAAGGAAAAAAATTAAGGAATTACAAGAAAAGGCTGATGAAAATAATGGAAAGTTGGGTGAGGAGGATAAGATAAATTTTTACTGGAGAGTGAGGGATGGAAAAGTGAGGAAGTGGTTTATAAGAGTAGAAGGGAGGGAAGAGAATGTGATGGGAGTTGTGACGGAGGAGGAGAACGGGGTGGAGGTGTCACAAGGAGAGGCAGACCCAGTAGTGCTAACGGTAGGGTAGGGTACGAACAGGAGGAGCGGGATGGTGTAATTGCTGAAGGAATGGTAGATGGATTAAGGATTATGTTTAGTAATGTGGATGTGTTTATCCAGGACAAGAAAAGAGAACTGATATGTAGGTTGCAGGATGAAGAGGAAAAACCTGATGTCATAGCCCTACAGGAAGTAAGACCAAAAAATGCTAGAATTGAAAGGGAACTGGTGGAATATAGTTTGGAGGGTTTTGAGTTATATGAGAGAAATGCTATTAGAGCAGAGGTCGGAAGAGGACTGTTTATTTATGTAAGAAAAGAGCTCAAGGTTAATGAGGTGGATATGAGACAGCAGTATTGTGAGTATTTGTGTATTGAAGTAAAATGTGCAAGAGGATCAATTCTAATTGCCTCTATATATAGAAGCCCAAATAATACCAGGGGAGAGGATGATAACCTACTGAAAGTAATGGAGGAGATAGATAATAGAGAACAAATATAAAATTTTGATTGGAGATTTCAATTTGCCAAGGATCAACTGGGCAAATTGTACCACTCCAGCGGGACAGGGTAGCCTGGAAAATAAGTTTATAGAGAAAGTGAGAGATTGTTTTTTAACGCAACATATTGTAGAGATGATATAGATATAGAGATGGGATGCAGGGGAGTGTACTTGATTTGATTTTTAGCAATGAAGAGGATATAGTGGAACATGTTAATGTGGATAGCCCTATAGGTCGTAGTGACCATGCCTGTATAAGCTTTAGTTGTAACATTAAATCAGAGAGGGATAATAGAAGCAATAGAAAAATATACATGTATGATAGAGCAGATTATGAGCTGCTGAGACGGTGTTTGGACATTGACTGGGGGGAATACTTGAATGGTGAAGACGCTGAAGGAATGTGGAGGAAAATTAGAGTCAAACTGGAGAATGCTGTATCCAAAAGTGTACCAGTAAGGGAATATAAGGATAAAACAAAATTGAGGAAAAGAACTAACCCAGAATTGCCAATGAAAAGGAAGCTTTGGATATTGATTAGAAGAAAGAAACGATTGTGGGAAAGATTAAAATTGTTAAAAAAGAACAGGGGGTCTAGTATAGAGGCTAAAGAAGTGGATCTGGAATGCAGACAAATAAACAATAAAATAAGGTGGGAAACAAGGAGGGAGGAGAGGGAGAGAGAGAGATAGCTAGAAATGTGAAGGATAATCCAAAAATATTCTGGAAGTACATTCAGGAAAAGTTAACAAGAAGAGTAGGGATCCCAGAGCTGGTAGGGGGGTTGAATGATGGGAGTAGAGCGGAGACTGATAAGGAGAAAGCAGAGGTGCTGGGGAAATACTTTGGGGGGGTACTAACAGTGGAGTCGGATGATGCAGTGCCTACTATTCCCATGAAACAGGCACCAGCACTAGAACTAATAGAGTTTTCCCATGCTAGAATAAGAAGGGCTATAGAAAAAATGAACAGAAGTAAGTCACCGGGACCGGATTGGATACACCCAAGAATCATAAAGGAAGGAGGGGAGATGTTAGTAGAGCCATTGAAAATGTTATTTGAGGTATCGTTTAATACAGGACAAATCCCGATGGACTGGAGAGAGGCGAACATAACAGCTATATTTAAGAAGGGAAAGAGAAATGACCCAGGGAATTATAGACCAGTCAGTTTGACAAGTGTTGTGTGTAAACTAATGGAAATGGTAATTAGAGAAGGAATAATGGATCATATGAAGTCAAACCAACTTTTCAGTGGGAGACAGTTCGGATTCTTGCCGGGGTCGACGGTACTACAGCTAATTAAGGTGGTAGATGATTGGATGCAAATTCTAGAAGATGGTGATGTAATAGACGTGGTATATTGCGATTTTATGAAGGCCTTCGATAAGGTCCCACATAAAAGGTTAATAGAGAAAGTTAGAAGCTATAATATAGGGGAGAAATGTGTGAAATGGATAGAACCCTTCCTGAAAGATCGGAGACAGAGGGTAATGGTGAATGGAATAGGCTCGGGATGGAGGGAAATTACAAGTGGGGTACCTCAGGGATCTGTGTTGGGACCACTGCTGTTTGTTATATTTATCAACGACTTACCTGAAGTTATAACTAATGGAAGTGAGGTATACCTGTATGCAGATGACACTATGCTGTATAGAAGAGTGAGGAGTAAGGAAGATATGGGTTTGCTTCAAGGAGATGTGAAGGGCATGAAGGGATGGTCTGAGCATTGGTTAATGCCTTTTCATCCAAAAAAATGCAAGTACATGCGGATTGGGACCAGCAAGATAGACAAGGTAGGATACAGTATGTATGAAGCGATGGAGGAAGTGAATGCAGAAAAGGATATAGGAGTAGCGATAGACAATAAGTTAAATTTCTCAGAACATTTAGCGGAAAAGATAAACAAAGCCAATAGAATTGTAGGGCTGATAAGGAGGACATTTGTGTCCTGGACATTTGAGCGCTGGTTAGGCCTCACCTGGAATATGCGAACCAGGTGTGGGCTCCATATATGGTAAAGGATATAGAAGCAGTGGAGAAAGTGCAGAGGAGAGCTAGGAAGCTGGTACCAACGTTGAAGAACGCGGGCTATGAGTAGAGGTTGAGGACACTGGGGCTTCCGACACTGGCATATAGGAGAAAGAGAGAGGATATAACAGAGACTTTTAAGATAGTGTCAGGAAAGTACGATGAGGATGTGTGTGAAGGTATCTTCTTGATGCGGGAGGGAACAAGAACGAGAGGACACTCTAAGAACATTTACTAAGAAAGAAATAGGCTTGAGAAGGCAAAGAACTCATTTTGTGATAGAGTGGTAAATGAGTGGAACGCACTGCCCCAGTATGTAGTCGATTCCGAATCAATAAGGGAGTTTGAAAGTAATCTTGATAAAGCATGGGGAAGACAAGATTTGAAGTTTGATTATAAAACAAAAATACAGAATAGTAAAAATGCTGCGTCTGCTACCGCCGCCGCCGACACCGTGAACGACCGCAGCAGTGCAAGTACTGGTACTGAGCTGGATACACAGGCCTAGTTTGCCTTTTTCCAGAGGATCTACTGTAAGAAACTGTAAGAAAATGAATACTAAGAAAGAAAGAACATCGTTCTACGATTATTATAGCCCATTTCACTGCCGTGGCGAGTACAGTACTAGCGAGTCACGAGTACATTCTGGCAAGCTGGCCAGCGTAACAAAGGATTAATAACTAGGTTAAGATTTTGATATAACTTCTAGTCTTAAGTATACTACATTCTTTTGGTATGTCTAGGCCTCATACCACTACTGTTTTCTCATATGGATATTAGTGCTAGTCACTGACAATACTCATGTATTTTCTCATCACATCCTGTACAGTACTCCACTTCGGCATATGTCTGTATTCACTCATTCCATTATGGGTCTTCATGCTTTCTTCCAGAAGGAGGGGGGGGGGTCATCCTGGAATTCATATTCATCATTATGAAATGCATCATTCTTTGTCTTAGGCTGTTATCCCATAGAATAAGACTTGACTGTACTTGACCTCTCTTGATATGCACCTGTCAGTAGGCCTACACTCTTTATATAAACTCTCTTGTTTAACCCTTTAAAGAGCGGCGCTCGACTTAAGTCGTGCAACAATTTGCAGCAAGTTAGGAGCATTATTAAGGCTTTTAAAGGGTTAAAATCGAGTACAAATGGCCGGGAGAGCAGCGCGCCAGACAGCCGACTCCCAGGGCTTACCGCCGCCCATTAACTCATGTTCCCTGTGGTCTCGAGAGGCCGGCAGTGTAGCCAGTAGTGAGCATAGCTGGGAAAAATATACCGATATATGCTAAACTTCCATGTTCGTGGCACCGTGAGACCTCCGCCGACCTCCGAGCTGTCAACACCTCGCAGCTGCTCCCCGATAATGAGTTACCTTGTGTGAAGTTGATAGGAGTGTCTAAGTGTTGTCCCGGAAATTTATATGTGCATTTCAATAAGTAATTAGGTGTTTTATGAGCAATTCAGATTTAATTGGATATTCCAAGTAATTGAAAATATGGATTAAGTAAAACAGTTCCTGGAGTGAGATGGGATAGTGGGGCGATTGTTGTTTTTAGGCTGGCAGACGACCACCTCGCGATGGCGGGAAGGCGTGAAAGCCTAGCTGGGGATGAGGAGGATTATGAATTTGAAGGTTTTATCACCGAGGACAAGGATGATCAGTTGGCAAGTATGAAAAAACAATTAATGGGTCTTGTGAGATGGAGGGGAGTGATGGAAAATTGGAGGAAGGAGTTAGGGGCTAAAGTAGAAGTTTTGTCCGATATGTGTGGCGTTACTAGCGGGGTGGATAGGCCTAGGCCAGTAAGTGACAGCCTAGAGGCAGTGATGGCCAGAGTAGACGAGTTAGCGTCGGAAAATGTGGCACTCAAGGCTCAGCTTAAGGAATATGAGGGCCACCTGAGTGAGGAAGTAAAAGGAATTAGTGAGGTAAAAAATGAGTGGACAAGGGTAGAGAGTGCCACGATGGTAGCCCTTGAAGAAATTGTGAAGGAGCAGAAGGAAGAGAGAGAAAAGGAAAAGAAAGAGTTTGAAAAAAATGTAGTGCAAGTTTTAAAGAAGAAAGAGAAGGTAGTGAGAGAGACAATAGATAGAGGTAAGTGTGTAGTAATCTTTGGAGATGTGGAAGAGCACCTGGCAGATATGAAGGTAAGAAAGGAAAGGGATGTTGTGAAAGTCAAGGGGATACTGGATTACTTAGACGAGGGTTATGGATGGGTAAAAGAACTGGAGGAGGTGAGAAGGTTAGGAATATATAAGAAGGGCGAGATGAGACCACTAAGAGTGGAACTAAAGTTTAGATCAGCAGCAGAAGCAGTAGCCAATGTGAGCTGGAAATTAAATTCGACAGAGCTGAATCATATAAGGGTAAAAAAGGACCTAAGTGTAGAAGAACGAGAACAGTTAAGGGAACTCCAAGCTAAGGCTGATGAAGAGAATGGAAAGTTGTCTGAAGAGCAAAAGAAGAAATTTTTTTGGAGAATAAGGGAAGGGCAAGTAAGGAAGTGGTACATCAGGAGCCACCAAGAACCGAAAGTAAGAGGAGTGATAGGGAAAGAGACAGAGAGACAAGTACGAAGTCAAAGCAAGGAGACGGAGCGAGAGATAATGCAGGGAGCAGGGGACCGGAGAGAGAGCCAGGATGTGGTGGAGAGGGTGGAACAGAGGGAGAGAGAGGGGGGAGGAGAATAGAATTAGTGGGGGAGGTGGAACTGGGTCAGGGAAGGGATGGAGGAGGAGGAGGTGAACCTGGTAGGAGGCAGAGAGGGAAGAGAAACAAGGAGGTGGATTCAAATATACTGTGCTACTACACTAATATAGATGGAATAAACAGTAAAAAGGTAGAGTTAGATAATATATTAAGAAAAGATCAACCACAGATAGTCTGTTTGACAGAGACAAAGCTGAACCAGGACTTTGACAGCAACATAGTGTTTAGTGAAGGATATAATATATGGAGAAATGATAGAAAGGGTAAAAGGGGAGGTGGAGTGGCAGTATTAGTTAAGAACCCTATGACAGCAAAGCACGTGGAGTTAAATAATGACAAGGCAGAAATAATGGCAGTTGAACTCAATGATATAGAAGGAAAAAAGCTAGACATAGCAGTAGCTTACATGCCACCAAAGACCAGAGCATGGAGGGAGTTGGAGTTTGAGGAGATGGTAGAGGATATGATTCAGTCGTTGAGAAGATTGCTTTTAAGGAAGAATCGATTGATCTTGGTAGGAGATTTCAACTGTAGTGAGGTTGATTGGGAATCGGGAGATGCAGGGCCAAATCAGAGATCTTGGGGAAGTCGGCTAGTGGAGTTGGTTACGGAAAATGTACTTACACAACATGTGAAGGAAAATACAAGAATGAGGGGTAATAACGAACCTTCTAAACTCGATCTGATTTTTACAAAAGATCCTCACGAAATTAGTGATATAAACTATCTATGTCCTGTAGGTAAAAGTGATCACCTATTACTAAAATGGAAGTTGACCTCGAGTAATGCCAATAGATTAGACAATAGCTACATAAATGACAGATTAAATTATAGTAAAGCTGATTATGTATCCTTGAAAAGATATTTAGAGGGAGTAGATTGGGATCTTATTTTGAAGGAACGGGACGTACAAGGTAAATATAGTAGATTCCTCGAAATTTATAGAGTAGGAACCAATATGTTTGTCCCAAGGTATAAAACTGGAAATTTTACTAAGCAGAAAGATTGGTTTAATTTGAAATGCAAAAGAGCTTTGGGTAGGCGTGATGCAGCTTGGGCTAGATTAAGAAGAAGGAACACTGAGAGTAATCGGAATAAATATAAACAGGAGAGGAATAGATATGTTAACATAATTAGGCAAGTTAAAATGAACTATGAGAAGAACATAGTAAATAAATGTGAAAGTGACCCTAGATTATTTTATAAATATATAAACAGTAAGTTGAAGGTAAAGAAACAAATTACTAAATTAAGAGTTGATGCTAGGACGTATGAAAATGTATCGGACATGTGTGAGGTAATGAATAACAAATTGGGGTCAGTTTTTACTAGAGAGGAAGGTTTTGACGAACCACAGGCGGGAGTACTGGAGAGTGGTCTTAGTAAGATTGAAATAACTAGAGATGAGCTGTTATCTGCGATGAGAGGACTTGAAGTAAGGAAAGCTATGGGACCGGATGAAGTGTCTGCCTGGGTTTTAAAGGAGTGTGCAGAGCAATTAGTGGAGCCAGTGAGGGACATAATTCAAGCTTCCTTAGATAAAGGACAGGTTCCTGTTGAATGGAAAAGAGCTAATATCATTCCGATATACAAGAATGGAAACCCTGAGGACCCTCTAAACTATAGACCAGTTTCACTTACTAGTGTTGTATGCAAGATTTGTGAAAGGCTAATTAGGAAGAGATGGATGAAAATGTTGGAGAGAAAGAAAATAATAACCCCAAAGCAATTTGGATTCAGAGAGGGGACATCTTGTGTTGCCAGTTTGCTATGTTATTACAGTAGGGTGATAGATGTACTCCAAGAAAGAGGCGGATGGGTGGACTGCGTCTACTTAGACCTTTCCAAAGCATTCGATAAGGTACCACATAAGAGATTGTTATCTAAGCTTGAGACGCTAGGATGTGTCAGGGGGAGTTTGCTGAAATGGATGGAGAGCTATTTAACAGATAGGGAAATGAGGACCAACATTAGAGGAACTTACTCATCGTGGCGGAAAGTTGAGAGTGGTGTGCCGCAGGGATCTGTGTTGGCACCTCTCATGTTCCTTATGTACGTGAATGACCTGCCGATAGGCATAAACTCTTACATGTCAATGTTTGCAGATGACGTAAAAATTATGAGACAAATAACAAATAAAAGTAGTTGTGAGGAGCTGCAAGGGGATTTAGATAAAATATACGAATGGAGCACCAAGTGGAAAATGAAATTTAATATAAGTAAATGTCATGTGTTAAATATGGGAAGAAGTGTGAATAGACCAAATTGGGAGTACAGGATGGGAGATAATAAAATTAGCAAGGCCGAAAAAGAAAAAGATTTAGGGTTGATTATACAAGATAATTTGTCGCCAGAGAAACATATTAACAAGCTCTTTAGCGGAATGTATGCAATGGCCGGGAATATGAAAGTTGCTCTGAACTATTTGGATGAGACCATGGTAGCGAAAATTATGAAGAGTATGATTAGACCAAGATTGGAGTATGCAGCAGTGGTGTGGTCCCCGCATCTAAAGAAGCATATTCACAAGTTAGAAAGAATCCAGAGAGCAGTCACTAGATTGGTTCCAAGTCTCAGAGAACTGCCATATGAAGGGAGGCTAGACAAATTAAATCTACCGAGTCTAAAAGAGAGGAGAGAGAGGGGAGACATGATAATGATGTACAAATGTACCCGGGGGCTGGAGAGGCTGGATAGGGAGGATATATTAATTATGGATACAGGAATAACTAGAGGCCACAGCTACAAAGTAAAAAGACCTACCTGCAAGAACGATATCAGGAAGTTTAGCTTCCCCTATAGATGTATTGACAAATGGAATGGGCTGGAGGAGGAGGTGGTAGGGGCAGGGAACATCCATATTTTCAAGAAAAAATTGGATAAAAAGTAGACTGAGAGACGGGACAACACGAGCTTAGCTCAACTCCTGTAAACTACAATTAGGTAAATACAATTAGGTAAATACCACTACCACGAGTGCTACGTAGCTCGTTCTGGTCTCATTTTGAAGCTTTTAGTGCCTAGTTTTTTGGCTAAATATATTTTTGTTCATGCAGATGCTTGATTTATCATGCAGGAGGGCCTGAATATGCCCAAATGAGCCCAAAACACCCCGCTAGACAAGGGTTAAGGGGAGATATCCACTTGAGGGATTTTTTTCTTGACTCCTTTCTCCCTCATGTTTAGCCCCATTGCTTTTCTAATTTTAAGACGTTCGCCCCATTATTTTGACGATTTTAAGAACTTTCGACCCATTTCTGTCAATTTTAAGACCTTTCGTGCCATTTAGGTGTCGATTTTATCCTGGCGAGCGATAGCGAGCCTGTTATTTAAGAGGAACCGGCTTTAAGCCGGGACATTTTTCTACCGAAAAATGTACAAATTTTTCTTGAAAGGGGCTCAAGGGGGTGTAATTTCAAGCTTGATGGAAGTCTAGGAAACACACTAAAATCCTCCCCTTAACCCTCGTGACCCGGGCTGCCTTTCCAAAGGACGGAGGTCGTATCCAGGCGATCTGGCCGAAAAACGTCTAGGCCTAGGCTACCGTATCTTTGTTATTTTAACTGCTAGAAATTTCCCACGCATCTATAAACGTAGTGCGGTTTCCAATCTGTAGACTGGCGTTGAGTAGAGCTCTGTAAGTCAACTGGTTCAGTTGTGATGACGATTTCAGTGGAGCGAATTTTGCCGCGATGTTGACAATATCGAAGCTTTCAGACACTAATTTCGTCTGACGTCACAACAATAACATTGATCCGACGTCTCCTTATTCTTTTCGGAGGTGCGGTGACGCAACGATCGGCTTTGTTTACATGCGTCGGACGCACGGCGTTCAGACCAAGCTGAATATGCTTTCAAGCTTACAGATTTTAACAGGAAACCCGGGTTCCTGCCCATCTGCCGCGGTGTCATTTTAACATGCTGCCCGGGCCAGGAGGGTTAAGTCTGTCTTTTCATGGTCCTGATATTTCCTAATGGCTAAAGTTTGTGTTTTCCGCTTGGATGTCCGCCTCCAATTTGCTACTCTAGCTCTACGTTGGAACGTAGAGGCTACTACTAAATTGGGAGGTTTGACACCATCCCAATACCAAAGAAGGAAAACCTTCTATTTGGTAAGTAGCCTCGGAGTATCCAACGTCATAGTATCCCACCCTCGCGCCGTACCCCTGCCCATCCAATCTTACCTCTTTTTAACTTGATACCTAGATGCTCTATCAGCCCAATCGGGCTAGGGGGTACGCCCATGACAACGGCGTAAAGAGCCAGAAAGAATGGGCAATATTCTTAAATTTGTCTTTCTATCTCATCAATATTTTCTTCTTTTCCTTTTCAAATAGTGGCCTCAAAAGTGTGTACAACGTACCTAGTAGAGAGAGTAGGTGCTACTCTAGATGTTATCGATTTAATCGCGCCAGTGATTACGATTGTCGTGAATCCTAGCTGTATACCGTAGTTTGAATTTCCCGGGTTCACGACAGCTGGTTCCTTTTTGTTTATACGCATTACTTTATTTATCTTTGTGGATAAATATTACTGTGGTTGCACCAATTATATCTTAGTTTATTTTCCCTTATTATTTAATCACGGGAGACAATATAGAACCCTTAAATATATTTTATATTGTCACGATAAAAGGGAATATCAGACACACTTCACCCAGACTTCACCCCGCCAAGACAGACCGCCAGCTGCTGCCACATAACACCAAAACTTCCCTGATATTCACCTCCCGACATGTCCATCACCTAATCGACACTCTTTGCATCACAGCTAAGTTCCTTTAATACTTCATAGATATTACTGGGACTACCACAGATAACCTACACTGGGAGGTTTGACGTACCTCCCAACCTACCAAATAGAAAAACCTACTATTTGGTAGTAGTCTTGGAAAATCCAACGTCAAGGCTATTAACCTAATTGCAATGACGACTTGTCTATTTTGACTGCTATGTCGTCATTCCAACCGCGGTTAAAAAGAAAACGTCTAGAGTCTACTCCTTATCTTGCTCTAGGAGACGTTGTACATTAACCAAAACTACCACCGAAGGTGAAAAAAAGCATAGAAGAGAAGAAAAAGGGGTTTACCTTAGTTACCGCTTAAGGCCCATCCCGTGTTCCGTCATGTGCAGATCCCTGTCGAACGTGCGCATGAGCGACCCTCTCTTGTCATCACATCTCACGTCAGCAGAAGAACGCGGATGGGCAGGGGTCCGGCGTGAGGGAGGGTATTATGTACGTTGGATTTTCCAAGACTACTACCAAATAGTAGGTTTTCCTATTTGGTAGGTTGGGAGGTACGTCAAACCTCCCAATTTGTTAGTAGTCTTGGCAAATCCAACGTCAAGGCTGCATAACAAATAGGAGGAGGACATCCAAGCCCAACCTACCAAAAAAACCAATGCATAAAACAAAATTACGAATGACAAAGACACAATTTAAACAAGAGAGTTTAATAAAAGAGTGAAAAACTGAGGAGTAGCTAAAAAGAACAGTTTTAACACATGCCCGTCATTCATAGTAATGCAAAAACATAGACTTGTCTGAAACCAAAAAGGTACTGTACCCAAAATCCCTTTTCTTCAAAAACCAACAAAAACACTGAACACAAGAACAAAACACAATTTTCAATGTGGCAAAAACACTTATGTACTGGAACAATACATAATCCCAAACTTGCAATCCAGTGTTGCAAACCCATACCCCCCCCCCCCCTTTGTAAAAAAAAACAAAGGAAAAGAACGAGGGACAAGGGGGGAAGACCAGGGATCTTCGCCAGAGCACCAGGAAACACGACCCCCGAGAGCAATCACCGGCCGAGGGGGTCGAACACTGGACACGGAGAGGTAGGAGGAGATGAAGGAATTGATAGAAGACCACAAAACCGCCGAGGCGAAGGCAGGGAAGGATCGACGTGGCAGGAACCGGAAGGAGGCAGCAAAGGATCTGACATCGCGCGCAGAACCCCTACAAACAGGGGGACGGGCACGAACGGTCCGACAAACGTGGCGGCCCAGCTGCACCTGCTAGAGCCTCCCACCTGTCCGAGGAGACACCCACACAGCAGTACCCGAAGGCGGCGCCACAGACGCAACAGAGTGCAAGGCTGACACCGGGCACAACACATGGCGAGGATGCCCACGCCGTAAAGCCTGGACGGCGAAAGGCAGGAAAACGGGGGCCTCCCTCCCATGCGTGGTAACAAAAGGTGGGGAGGAGGCGAACGAGACGCCACGCAAGGACGGGGAGAATCGCACACAGTCCCGGGGCCGTGACAATGCCGCTAGTGCAGACACCCGATCCCCAGTGGCCAGAGCGACAAGGAAGAGTGGATGCCCGAGCAACGGAACCGGCGTAGCGGCCCTTGTATACGTGGGGGAAGCCAGAAGGACCAGAGCCCGCCCCAGAACCCACAGCGGAGGGACCTGGCGCGGAGGCGGTCGATCCCGGAAGGCAGCCGTCAGGAAGGAATCCAGCACCTGTGGCGGAACGACCAGCCTAGCGACGGACCCAAAGAACCCCCCGGACGGCAGACAAGAGGGTACGTATAGCGTCGACTGGAAAGCGACGCGTACGGAAGAGGTGAAACAAGGAGCGTAGGACGAGGGAAGGAGAGCCAACTGGCAGGCGAGTGGCCTGTAGCCACCTAGTAAAAGGCCTCCAGCGGGACCCGTAAGTCCCCCAAGGAGAAGACGGCCAGGAACGCTGCAGGAAGTCAGTCAGGGCCCGGCCGGGGACCGGGAGCCACCGTGCCTCATGAACAAGCACGATGCGAAGGCCAAAGAGGTCCGCAGGACCCCAACCTAGCCCAAGTGGAAGCCGGAGACAGGTAGAGGGACCGGACTCGGGCACCACCGCGGCAACCGGGCGGACCAAGTCCGTGCCGGCCACAGAGGCGCGAGGAGCCAGACGCAGCCGTGGTACAGCCGCAGCTTCGCGAGGACTGGGCACATCAACAGCGCGTCTGGTGGCGGAAAGATGGATAGCGACCGCCACCTGTACCAGGCGACCATGAAAGCGTCCGGACCCTCCCCGGAGCGCGAGGCCGGAGGGAGAGGTCCAGAGGCAACTGGCGCGGCACCCCCGATGCGAACAAGGCGACCTCCGGAACACCTCAGGAAGCCGCGAGGTCGGCGAACACAGTCCGTTTCATCGCCCATTCTACAAGAACGCCCTGCCCTCTCGACAGGGCGGCCGCCCAAAGGGTGGCAGGCCCGGGCAGGGAGGAGGCATGCAAGGAGAAGGGGTGTCGGTCCGCGAGGAAGAACAACTCCACCGAGACCCCCAATAGAGTCAACGACCTGGAGGACCCCCGCATAAGGAAACAGGGGACAGCTTGTCTGAGTGTCCAACACGAAGGCCACCGACTTACCCCGAAGGGCCAGCGCGTGGTCCCGCAGGAAGAACAAAGGAACCAACAATCCGAGGGCATAGACGGGTAAGAGGAGGGAGACCTACCCATCTGCCGGGAAGTGGACGTCCCAGGTTCGATTGGGAACCTCACCCAACCTCGCTCGACGTATCTGTGGTTACCCAGACCGTCGGCGGGGGGGCGGTCCAGGGCACAGCCGCAGAGAGCGAGCCCCGAGCAACCCAGCGACCGAAGCGTCGGCGAACGGTACGCGGGAGCGGCAGGAGCCGATCCATAGGGGCAACGGAAACACCGCGGTGCCCATGAGGAGGAGGCGGCGTAGCCAGAGGCTCCCTAAGGGAAGGGGCAGAGCGGCCCAATGCAGCGAACCCACGAACGAGTCCCAGAGCCACCCCGGGAGGGAGACCGAGTGCAACACGGCGAGGACCGTCCACCGAAGGTGCACCGCGGCCGGCAGACCCCGGGTCACCGTAGCGCCGGACAAAACCCATGCGAGACCGACCCATGGCACGACACGCGACGGGGTCAAGCGTGACTTGGGAACATCGAAGGGGAACCCTAACCGTGCGATGTTGCGAACGACTGTGAGGGCGTCGCCAATGCACAGGCCTAGGGCGTCGGAAACTACCAACCAAACGGCCAAGGAAAACAGGAGCTGGAGCCCGCTCCTGAGGAGAGGACCCAGAGCCTGCCCCACCAGTGCGGAGAAGATCTGCGGCGCGATGTGGAGACCGAAGGGAAGGCCGTCGAACAGGAACACACGATCGGAAGTCCGAACGGCCAAGAATCGCTGGAAGCGAGGATGGAGAGGAACGAGCCAAGACACATCCTGGAGGGCCAGCGACACTACCCACGACAGAGGGCACAGGGCCAGGCGTACCAGGGGTACCGGCAGCATCCGAAACCGTGTGTGCACGATGTGCCCGTTGAGGGCCGACAGATCCACCACCGGTCGCATCGCGTCGCAGGTCGGCGACGGAACCAGAAAGACACGGGAGAGGAAAACCGGGTGACCGGCGGTCAACTCCCTCGACGCTACCCAGCTCGGGCATGGAAGTGAACACGTGGGCCACCTCTGAAGATATGGGCCGTTGTCGGTGACAAGAGCGGAGTGGGGGTCCGGACGTCCACCTCCAGGTGAGACCCCTCCGCGCAACCCGCCGCCCCCAACGTCCCTCGCGGCTACCGAGGGGCGCAAGGGCGAAAACAACTCGAGGGAGCACCCGAGAGGAGGGGAGCGACCCGGTACGCCCAGGCGAGAAGGAGAACAAGGAGGCCGACCCAGAGAACTACACATTGTGTTAACGTGGAGGTACCCCCGGTACGAGCCGTGCGGGCATGAGCGCCACGTTGACCTCCTCTACCCCCGCCCCCCCCAACCTCGTCGAAAAGGGCGGGCCACCCCAACCCCAGGCCGGCGCGGGGCTGACCCCTTCGAAGGGCGGCCGGAAGTGGAAGGCCGGCCAGCCCCGACACAGAGGGGATGAAAGGGGCAAGAACAGAAGTGCGAGGCGGAACCGATGCACTGGCCAGCAACGTCCCAGTCCTGCGCCCGTGCAAGGCGGCAGCACTTGCAGCAGCACCCCGAAGAGGACCGGCAGAAGGACGGGACTGAGAAGACCCCGCGCGCGGCACAGCGCGTCGGTGCGTGACGTAAGCAGGGTCCGTAACGACACAGCGCGGCGTCGTGTGGCGGAAGCAGGGGCCGCCGACAGAGAAGCGTAGCATTCCCAAGCATCCTGCGTAAAAAAACCCGACGTATATAGCGCAGAGTACAACAAACCCTGACGAATAACCAAGGGGGCCGGCCGGCAGAACGAAGACCGTACCGACGTGCGGTGCCGAGTTGCCGCGCACAAAACCGCCTTCAGCTCGGGAACCAAAGACACCGCGAGCCGAAGGTGGACCCGCTGAACGCGGTCCAAACCCTCGCGAAGATCGCCTGGCGCAGACGCCTCGAAAAGCCGCAGGTGGTGAACAGACGTCTGGAGGGAACCTAAAGACAAGACAATAAGTCCGTCACCCTCTGTCGCAAGGGAAAAACCTTGGCGACAGAGGGCTGATCCGGGGGAGAGAAGAACGGGGTAGCAATAGAACAAAGTTCAAGAACGGGCGCGCTCATCCAGGACCAGAACGCGCCGTCCAACCCGCCGACAGACACAAGAGGAGGCAAAATCAGGGACGACTCCGGAGGAGGGACGGAAGGAGAGCCGTCGACGGATCGGTGTGTGAAGTCGAAGGCCTCAGCAAACCAGGCCTCCAATGGGAGAGGGTGACCGAGCATGATGGCTAAGCCAGGCGTACCGGCGTCGCACAAACCTGTCCCATAGGAGGACAGACCCGTCAACACAGCCAGGGACTGAACAGCCGGAAGGATGTCAGGGCGGCTGAAGTCTGACCAGAGCATAGGCCTGCAGAAGGGAGGGGGACCGTAGCAGGGGTAGGTAGGGTGAGGCGCGGAGGGTGAGTCACCGCCAAGAAGGGCGAGAAGAGGGAGTCTTCCATCGACTCCAAGCGCCCGTCGAAGCGTGACACAACCCAGCCCTGCATAGCCGACAATCGATCCGAGAGAGGCTACCCCCCCCCCCCCCCCCAGATTGGGCGGCCCGCAGGGGCGAGCGTGAGCGAGAGCGAGACCCACGACACGAACCAGCAGCGTCGCGGCCCAAGGAAGGCGAGCGACGACGGTTGTGTCGCCGTTGAGGGACTCGTCCCCGATCACGAACGGCCGAGGGGGAAACAGCACCATTCCCCTCTTCCAGCGACACATCAGCTCCTGAGAAAGGGGACCCCAAAACCTCGCGAAACCCCACCGAGGCAAGAGGAGGGGTACCCCCCTGGCGAGACGGTAAGTGAAGGTCAGGAAGAGAAGAATGAGGAGGAGCAGGACGACGGGAGTGGGAAGGCACGAGGCCAGGAGCCGCGGGGGGAAACAGAGCAAGGATCCCCGGGGCTGAGATAACAGGGCGGCCCGACACCGAGGCGGAGGAGGGAGGGACCACCACCGTGGGACGAGACCGTGAAGGAAGAATAGGCACTGAAGCAGGTGAAGTAGGAGAAGCAACGACATCCAGGCGGACCCTCCTGGACAGTGTAGGAGGAGGGAGCAGAGGGCTAGCTACAGCATGAACAACCGCGCGCGGAGAGGACAACGTAAGAGGAAGTCGTCTGGGCTGGGGAAGCGGGCGGAAGGGAGTAGAGCCCCTATCCGTAGAGGCCAGGGGAGGGCGCACAGGGGCAGAGCCGCTAACCCCGGCCTCAGGGCGAGAACCATGACGAGGGCGATGGGCGTCGTCAAGGCGATCAGGAGGACGACGAGGCGAGCGAGAGCGTGGACGGAGCCGGGGAACCCCCCGACGATGGGACGACCGGCTGCGGGACCCAGGGGAGAGGGCCCGAGCAGGGAGAGGGCCAGGTGAACGGCCTTCAGTCGGGTCAGGGATACCCAGGGCGACGCGGATCCGGTCGGCAACAAAGGCCGGGGAACGGTGGCCCACAGTCCTAATGTGGCGGGAGACCATCGTCCACACCGACGGAAGGGAAGCAGAGGCCACAGCCGCCGCCGAGGAACCAGGGCCATGGAGCAGCACAACCACCAGGGCCAGACACGTGCCACACAGAGCAGGGAGGTAGGCCGTAGAGGACACACAGAGCGAGTGGCGCAAGCAGGACTTGTGCCTCTCCAAGCACGGGGAGCGACAACCAAGGCGAAAGCAAGGCAGCCTACCTGCACTAGAAGAACACACACCATAATCAGCACGTCGAAGGAGTAAGTGGAGAGAATGTCCAAGAAGAACCAGGGAAGGAGCATGGGGAAACAGGAACACACATGCAAACAGGTATCCGTACTCACCCTAAACTGGGAGCACAGAGGTAGGTGAGGAGGGCGGCCGAGGCGGAAGAGCACTAGCAGAACCTGCAAAGATGGAGAAAGTGTTAACCACCACTCAACATCTTACATGCAGGGCCTATAACACCAGTAAAGTGCATACACCAATATAGTATCAGGCAACAAGATGACATAAAAAAAAAAAAAAGTCAATAGTGAAAGCCAACTATTACCGCAAATTTGCGGGCCAATGGTGGCATAACCGTACCGACACCACCCTCCCGCAATTTTGCGGGACCCCCCAACGATCTCCGCAAATTTGCGGGGAGCCGAAATGTCCCAGAGGACCGAATCAAGCCCCCGCAAATTTGCGGGACCGGCCGAGATGGTCCGGCGCCGAAAAAGCGAGAGGAGCGTCTAGGGAATACCAAAAGAGGCCCAGAAAAAAGCGTCATCTCCTTATGAACTCCAAGCGACGATGGCCATCAAGCTGAGCAGTGTCTTCCTTGATAATATCCTGACTCAACCGGTCAAGGGAGAGGCAAGGAAGACACACCAGGGGAGAGGAGGCACATCCCCCAGGAACCACCCAACCCACAGAGATAGAGCAAAGCCCATGAGGAGAAGTGGCAGGAAGGGTGGTTTGGCACAAACAGGGGCCCCCGTAGGGTACCCCAGGATTGGGCAAAAGGATATGAAAGGATGGAGGTGAAAACAGTAAGGGAACACAAAAACCAGTAAATGAAACTGGCGAGAAAAAGGGTGGCCTAGCCGTGAGGAGAGAATGTGTCAGGGGCGAAAAACCCTGTGGTGTGAGGGAGGGGCCCCCGTGGGGTACCCCTGGATATCACGAACCACCAAGCGCCCAGGCCCTTGAGACACAGTGAAGGCTCGAAAGGGGGGACTCGGGAATAACGCTAATAATGCGGCCGACACAAACCCGACAAACAGCACCGCCACCACGAAATCTCAGATTGTGAACCAACTGTACACCTAGGCTATGAAAATATGAAAACTCATAGGGGCATAGCAATTCCTGAATGAGAAACAAGCTAGGCTAAAATAAGCTAAAAGCTAAACTATGCCCAGACTAACAGGAAAAAAGAATATGAAAAGAGAAAGGAATGAAAAACACACGAGGAACGCCAGGCGCCCCCGTACCTTCGGTAGCTATTTCCACACGCGTCTCCATTAAACACACTGAGGAGCCCATTTACGTGTGCCCTAGATCACGTAACATCTGTCTAACAAAAAAGAAGGCCAGATAAGCCGAAACGAACCTAAACAGGGTGAATTAAAGGAGCACAACAAAAGCGACTGCATTCAATGGAGCGCGTGAAAAAATGATGACAAGAGAGGGTCGCTCATGCGCACGTTCGACAGGGATCTGCACATGACGGAACACGGGATGGGCCTTAAGCGGTAACTAAGGTAAACCCCTTGTTCTTCTCTTCTATGCTTTTTTCACCTTCGGTGGTAGTTTTGGTTAATGTACAACGTCTCCTAGAGCAAGATAAGGAGTAGACTCTAGACGTTTTCTTTTTAACCGCGGTTGGAATGACGACATAGCAGTCAAAATAGACAAGTCGTCATTGCAATTAGGTTAATAGCCTTGACGTTGGATTTGCCAAGACTACTAACAAATATACATGTTTACAAGTAAGTCAAACGCCAACCCGGTATCATTTTTATAGCCTAGGCCAATTCATCTTTCCAGGTTTAATTATTTAATTTATATCCGTTTCTCCTCTACCCCCTAGGAATAATAAACAGGATATAATTGGTGCCGTGTGACCAGGATACTGGGCCATCTGTTAGATATTGATAGGAATTGGGGGGGTAATAGGCCTGACTTGTCTGCCTTTGTGTAGAGCTGGGCGATCCAGTGGACAAATGTTGAGGGCCGCATATGTCCGGGATTTTCCGCTGGACCGTCCAGTGCAGTGCCCTGCTTTTTTTGTTAAGCAGTTCTGTAGACCAGGGGCAAGGGTGGACACTGTCAGGCAGACCTGGGTTAGATGTGCCAGGGAGCCGGAAGGTATTAGATAGGCTACTGAACAGAGCGCATGCCTTCTTTGAGAAGAAGGACAGGGCCGAGGAGGAGCAGTCGACGCAATAGGCTAGATCTAAAGACTATGACGACGGCTGCGGCTGTTCCTCCTTCAGAGGAGTCGTGATCCTTCTTTCTCTTTCTTTTTCAGGCATTAACTTTGTAATTTGTTAAAATTTAATATAGTAAAGTAAATATTGTAAAGTAGAGTAATATGACATAGGGTAATTTTCCCTTTCTTTGATCATTTGTAAACTCACAGGGGGCACGCGATCTGCATGCTTCAATTTGCTTGGTTGCTGTCGTCATCAATGTAAGTAGGTTAGCCTAGGCTTAGAATAGATTAGAATAGGTTAGCCTACAGTGACGATTAGTATTGTTGTTCCTTAAAGCTTTAGTTACGGTACTGTAAATTTTTTAAGAATGGAGGAGAAAATACTGTAAAGTCATTGCGGCGGTTCAGGGCCGCCAAGAAGGGAGGGATTACTAAGCTTACCTCTAATCTGTCTGAATTTATTGAACATGCTGCTACACTGCATGATGTAAAGGGTGTGAAAATAACTTTAGAAAAGGCCCTAGCTGATATCGAGTCGTATAACGTAGAGTTGTATAGCTTATATTCAGATGATCAGTTAGAGGAGGAGATGGTGAAAGATATGCAGTATGTTAATCAAGTAAACAGTCAGTTAGCTGAGTTAGATAGTGCTCTACAGACAACCACTACTGGTAGATCTCATGATAGCGCAGCAAGTAGGAAACAGAAGGGTATTAAGCTGTCCTCCCTGAAGTTGCCATTTTTTGACAGGGATCCAACACAGTGGGTGGGTTTCTGGGAGCTCTTTGATTGTAGTGTCCACTCCCAAACAGACTTAACTGACATTCAGAAATTTATGTATCTAAAGGGACAACTTAGTGGTGAGGCTCTACAAATTGTTGGTGGATTTAGTTTGGTCGCTGCGAGTTATCAACCAGCGGTCAATATTCTAAGAAATAGTTATGGTCAAAAGGATCGCATCAATGCAGCTCACATAGCGAAACTGTGTAATCTCCCGCATCCTAGCCAGGAGGTCAGTGCTCTGAAAGATTTTTCCGCGTCATTTGAGTGTGCGTTAGAGTCATTACGCTCTATGGATGTAACAGTAAGTGAAATGTGTGCAGTACTGTTGCATAATAAACTTCCTAGTGCACTCTCTGAAGTGATTGAGCGTGAATTAAAAGACAACTGGATGGATGTGGATGAATATGTTCGTGTGTTTAAGACTGACGTGTGCAATCTAGAAAGTAGACATAATCCACTAGAACAGTTTGGGGCGACAGGACATTTTTGGGCAAAGTGTGCAAAATACAAGAACAGTCCCACCAAGGCCAATAGAGCAAGGCAGTTGAAATTGTGCGTCGGGTGCCTGTCGTCAGAACATGGCAGCCAGGGGTGTACTAACCCTAAAATTAGGCCGTGCCGATTCTGCCAACAGAAACATTTTAATTATTTGTGTCCGACGCCACGCCTTGAACAAACTGGACAACCAGTGGCCCCTGAACCAACAGTGACCATGGCTGTGGCTTCGGGCCATAATGCAGTGTTGTTACCTACCATTCAGATTCCCTTGACCGACAGAAACGGTCATACCAGTAAAGTAAGAGCTTTGTTGGACCAATGTTCGCAACGTACCTTCATCTTGCGCTCTGCTTTATCGCAGCTTGATTACGTTAGGGTCAGTAAGGAACAGCTAAGGCTCCAGGGATTTACTGGCTCACTTGGTAGTACTGAGTATGAAATAGTAGAGTTAACCTATCATCACAGAATAAGGGTGTTTAAAATGAGGGCCGTTGTGGTGGAGGAGTTACCAGTATACAAACCAGGGAGAGGATTAGAGATGGAGGTAAATGCTATCAGGGCTCGGGGTTACAAATTAGCCGATCCAGGTATCACTGATGGAGATATGATAGGGTTACTGATTGGGGCGGACTTTTATTACCACTTTGTACATTCTGGCTATGTCAGGGAAGGAAGTATAGTTATGTTACCCACAATTTATGGTTATGCACTGAGTGGCACTTATCAGTCAGATATAGAAGAGACCCATGTAGAGTTAGTCACTGTTCTTAAGTTAGCAGTAGACCCTTTAGTGGAGATACAGGAAGATATTGGCAGTAAATCTCCAGAATTAACCCATAATTAGCGGCGAGCAACATAAGTCGAGTTAAATAAAGCTGGACTATGTGGCGGCGCTCGACATAACTCGAGTGGCAATTTCAGCACGTAATGTGGCTGAGAGAGAGAGACAAGTGGTGGCAGGAGACTAGCGAGCGTATGACTGCTCCAGACCACCGCGGCGAACCTACTGACACAAATCTCAGCTCCCTCCTCCCTCTCTCACTCGCTACATACTCAATTATGTACCGAAAGTACCGAATTACCTGCTTTTTGCACTCGCGTTGCACGGTTATTGCAAGAAAACTATCCATCATACAAGGATCGTTATGGTGTCATTCGAAAGCTCTGTTTATGCCCTTTCAGGGATAGGTACTTGTTTTACGTTCTGGGTCTTATTTAGGCATGAAAATGATCACGTAAACAGCCCTATTTTGGCTAAAAACACCCCGCTGTGCGGTACACATAAATAAACCGCATAGGCCGCTCGTAAGGTGTTAAAGGATCTGACAGCTCTATGGGACTTGGACCATATTGGTATAAGTCCTAATGAGACTGGTAAGGGTGGGGAGAGAGTCTTAAATAGATTTTCTGAAACGGTACAGTATTCCGAAGCACAGGGACAGTATATAGTGGAACTGCCGTGGAGAGATAACATAGATAAATTACCTGATAACTTTAAGTTAGCCCTGGGCAGAATGAGAGGCTTGCAGCGTAAATTTATAAAAGATCCCAACTACTGTCAACAGTATACAAAGGTTCTGGATAATCAGATAGAAAGGGGGTTTATTGAAAGGGTAGAAAACAGGAATCAAGCTGGTCATCCCATTCACTACTAGCTCACCATGGTATTACTAAGGATAGTGTTACTACGCCTGTACGGATAGTGTTTGACTGTTCGGCTATAACTTACAGGGGACTGGTGATGATGTAAGTGATTTGCAACAACAATGTTGGGATGCCCGTAGAATATTTTCCAGCGCTAACCTGTCTTTACGTGAGTGGGTCACAAATACAGTAAACCCTCGCTCTTTCGGACTAATTGGGGGAGACCCCTGTCCGAAAGAGTCAAAAGTCCGAAAGGGCCGAGTCCGAACTCACACTTCAGCCATTCGGACTTGTCCGAATGTCTGAAATAATGTTCGAAGTTTATAAGGCCGAAACTCGGCTCTTCGGTCCGAATGCGAAATCATTTTTCTCAGCCTTTCAGACAAATCCGAAAGGCTGAAATAATGTCCGAAGTTTATAAGTCCGAATACACATTCACCTAACCAGACAAGTCCGAAACTCGGCTCTTTGGTCCGAATGCGATTTAATTTTTCTCAGCCTTTCGGACAAATCCGAAAGGCTGAAGCATGAGTCCGAAGTTAAATGTAGTCCGAAGTTAAATGTAGTCCGAAAGTGTAGTCCGAAAAGGACGGAGGTATTTTCTCAGCCTTTCGGACAAATCCGAAAGGCTGAACCATGAGTTCGAATTGAAATGCTTGTCCGAAAGCCTTGGAATTCCGAAAGAGTGAAGTACGCAAGAGCGAGGGTTTACTGTAATGAGAGTTTGCGGGAACTGTTGCACCTGAAGGGTATAGCTTCCGCCAAACAAGACGGGGTTGTTGTTGTTGTTGTTGTTCCCCAAGCTGCCTGGCCGAACAGCCCCAAGGCCCCGAGCAATTCCAAGGCCATAACCGAGTGCCCCCACAGAACCCTCCCTGCCGACCACAATAAAGCCTGGGTGACCGAAGCCACTCCATGGCGGGGAGCTGGGGAGGGTGAGGAAACGCCCGTGAAACCAAAGCCCCACCCATTGCCCTGTGCCCCTCAGCAATTATGAAGAGAAAGTTGAGGGGCAAAGGAAAAATGTGATGCTTTGGCTTCCAATCTTGGTAGATTGGGAGGTCAATCCACGGAAGAGACGCCGTCACTTGAGATCTAGAAAATATATAAGTAAAAGGAACAGTCAGAGTAAGCTATGGGTATGGCAGAGATCGCTCAGTTCTCACTCTGATAGACCAGCCCATCACCAGACCTGTTAACGGGGTTAATGTACTTGGCGTTGCGTGGCTGACTGATAAGGATATGTTACAGGTTAATTGCCGCGGAAGTAGCCCTGCATTGGTTACAAAACGCGAGGCTCTAAGTCTAACCGCGAGTGTGTTCGATCCTCTAGGAGTGTTGCTACCGGTAACCATCCGGGCGCGAAGGTTCGTACAGGACTTGTGGAGATTAGAGTGTGGGTGGGATGTACCCATTCCAGATGACATGAGAGCTAACTGGCAGGGTATTTATGACGATATGATAGATAGTACCTGTACTATCTATCATAATGTCATCATGTTTCCCCGTCAGGTCACTAATTGTAAGAGGGTTACGCTGCACCTATTTAGTGACGCTAGCTCAGTAGCATATAGCGTAGCGGCCTATGCGGTTGGTGATGAGGTGAGTAGGTTAGTAATGGCTAAAGCTAAGGTGGCGCCTATTAAGTCCCTCACCATACCTAAGATGGAGTTGACTGCTGTTCTTCTCGCAGCTCGTCTCGCATGTTATATATGTGAGGCCTACGCGGACGAGCTGATTATAGAGAATGTATACCTCTGGTCGGACAGCAAGATAACCCTATGCTGGTTGTCTAGTAAAAAGATTTTGCCTATATGTTCAAAATAGAGTTGATGAGATAAAGTCATTAGTCCCCGGCGCTCATTTTCGTTATGTGTCCACAGAGGACAACCCCAGTGATCTAGTCACCAGAGGGATTGCATAATTATGTGTCCTTAGTTGCTTCTTCGCTTTGGTGGGGAGGGCCCACATGGCTACCTCACCAAATGCTATGGCCTGATCATGGCCCAATAGGAGGTTCAATAGGAGGGGCACCACTATGGGTTGTAACACGAGTCAAAAAGGAACCCTGTCATTGCCGGTACCGGTTGCCCCTACTGCCATATTGAATTGGGACCGGTATGGCTCATATATGAAGTCATGGCATGTAATGGCATGGGTCCTTAGGTTTATTAGGACTCTTAGAGAGAAGACACAAGGGAACTATCAGGCAAACCGGCATACTTGACGGTGCCGGAATTAAGAGCAGCAGAGTCAGCCATGATTAAGGTAGCTCAGAGAGAAGTTTACTCTGAGGAACACCACTATTTGTCAAAAGGACAGGGCACACCAAGCAATATAGTGAAGCAGTTAGGCCTCTATATGGAGGGAGGCATGATACGCTGTAGAGGTAGGCTACACTTGTCAGCTTTACATGATAGCGCCAAGTACCCTATCCTTATCCCTAATAAACATCGTATAGCCACTCTCCTTAGTAATTACTGCCACAAAGTGTGTAACCATAGTGGTGTTAGTTATGTTGTAAATTACATAAGGCAAAGATGGTGGATCCCCAAGATTAGACAGGTAGTAAAGAAAGCCTTAAGGGGATGTATCATCTGCAAGAGATTGCAAGGTACATCATACCGTGCTGTACAGGCCCCTCCATTGCCGGAGTTTAGGGTTCAGGAAGTGAGTCCTTTCCAGGTAACGGGGGTTGACTACACAGGTGCCTTGCCAGTAAAAGAGAAGGGGGATACTGTAAGTAAATTATATGTAGTCTTATTCACCTGTGCAGTTACTAGAGCGGTCCATGTAGAGACGGTGTCTAACCTCTCCTGCGAATCATTTTTGCATGCGTTCCGTAGGTTTAGTAGCAGGAGGGGTTACACTGAGATTATGATGAGTGATAATGCCACCACATTTGTTAGCAGAGCCAGTACATTACGGGAGTTGATAGATGATGCAAGGTTAAAAGGTACTTTAGCGGAAGTCAAGTGCGAGTGGCGGTTTATACCGGCCAGGGCGCCATGGTTCGGTGCCATATGGGAACGGGTCATTGGCATCCTAAAGGCTGGCTTGAAGAAGGTACTGGGTCGAGCATTGGTTACCACAGAGGAACTGAATACGGTATTACTGGAGCTCGAGGCCACAGTCAATGATCGCCCGCTTGGCTACAGTGATCTTGAAGACCCTCTACCCATCACTCCTTCACAACTGGTTCATGGGAGGCGGATCAGAAGCTTTCCAAGGCGAGAAGTCACGGATGAAGATCTCAAGGACACGACGTGGCGTAACAACGATTCCATCAACCAACGCTTCCAATATGTAACAAAACTCTCACATGACCTGTGGAAAAGGTGGAGCACTGATTATTTAATATCACTCAGAGAGCAACATCGTCACTTAATGGTAAAAAGAGGGATAGCATCGCCACAAGTTGGGGACGTCGTTCTAGTACATGATGACGGCCCCCGACTTTTTTGGCGTATAGGTCGGATAATGAAACTTCTTCGTGGTCCTGACCACGAATGTAGGGTAGTTCAGGTAAAAACAAGAGCCGGTTTGACCACCAGACCGGTGGTTAAGCTATACCCACTAGAGATAGATTTAGAGGTAGTGGATGGCGACAGCAAGCCGAACTCTGATAATATCCTTCCTGCTACTGGAGCGGACCGAGGTGATACCCCTCAGAGGCCGTCACGTCGGGCTGCTTTGGGTTCCTCCCAGTTGTGGCGATCCATGATCGGGACGGGACAATTGTAAATACTTTGTATATAACTGGTGGCAGAGTATGTCGTGAATCCTAGCTGGTATATATACGTACAGTAGTTTGAATTTCCCGGGTTCACGACACCTGGTTCCTTTATGTTTATACGCATTACTTTATTTATCTTTGTGGATAAATATTACTGTGGTTGCACGAATTATATCTTAGTTTATTTTCCCTTATTATTTAATCACGGGGGACGATATAGAACCCTTAAACATATTTTATATTGTCACGATAAAAGGGAATATCAGACACACTTCACACAGACTTCACCCCGCCAAGACAGACCGCCAGCTGCTGCCACATAACACCAAAACTTCCCTGATATTCACCTCCCGACATGTCCATCACCTAATCGACACTCTTTGCATCACAGCTAAGTTCCTTTAATACTAGAAGTACTTCATAGATATTACTGGGACTACCACAGATAACCTACACATACATGTTTACAAGCAAGTCAAACGCCGACCCGGTATCATTTTTATAGCCTAGGCCAATTCTTCTTTCCAGGTTTAATTATTTAATTTATATCCATTTCTCCTCTACCCCCTAGGAATAATAAACAGGATAACGATAATTGCCCGCTCTAGAACGGAACGGAATTATACGATAAGTATATAGCTCTACGTTGGATACTCCGAGGCTTTCCTTCTTTGGTATTGGGATGGTGTCAAACCTCCCAATATAAATGCTTTCTATCTCGGTGGATTCTATCCCTGATGCTGCTCTCTGTGAAGCCATTCTCCCTTCAATGACATACCTTACCTTACCTTATGATACCTTATGATTTGTTCGACACTCTTCTAGCGGCACCAAGGAGCGCGACGCCCCTCGTTTTGGGTGGTGATTTGGTGCAGTAGACTGTTTGAAGCGACAGCTCGCTCCCTTGCGAGGATGGGCTCGTCTGGCACCTTTTGCAGTTCGACATCCAGGGCTCTCTTGAAGCTGTCTAACGAGACGTCCCTCATGTCTCTTACTCGCCGTGGGAGTTTGTTGAAGAGACGTGGGCCTCTGTGTGATAACCAGCCCTCTCGCAGAGAGCCCATAACACCCCTGTTATTCATCCGGGGGATTTCGCATTCCCAGCCTCTCCTATCACTGAATATCATGACTATCGGAATATGTAGGTTTGGTACTAAACCCTCTGCGATTTTCCACGTGTATATTATTAGGTAACGTTCTACGTTCCAGTGAGTACAGATTCAGTGCTCTTAAACGCTCCCAATAGTGTAGCCGTTTTATCGAACTTATATACGAAGTGAAATTTCTTTGTACACTCTCTACGTCATTTATTTCACCTGCTTTGTATGGGGATGTTAATATGCTACAATATTCAAGCCGCGGTAGCACTAGAGATTTGAAGAGCGTTATCATAGGTACTTCACCGCGTGTTTTAAAAGTACGCAGAATCCAACCCGTTAGACGTTTCGCAGCCGCCACTTTGACCTGGTTATGTACTTTGAAACCCATATTTTCAGACATTAATACCCCAAGGTCTTTCACACTGTCTTTCCGTTCTATTATGTAGTTAGATTCTGTTAAGTAATTTGTAATTTCTTTAACACCATTATTATCTCCGTACCGTATTAATTGGAATTTTTCCTCATTGAATTGCATGTTGTTTTCCCTGGTCCACTGGAACACTACAATTTGTTAGTAGTCTTGGCAAATCCAACGTCAAGGCTATTAACCTAATTGCAATGACGACTTGTCTATTTTGACTGCTATGTCGTCATTCCAACCGCGGTTAAAAAGAAAACGTCTAGAGTCTACTCCTTATCTTGCTCTAGGAGACGTTGTACATTAACCAAAACTACCACCGAAGGTGAAAAAAGCATAGAAGAGAAGAAAAAGGGGTTTACCTTAGTTACCGCTTAAGGCCCATCCTGTGTTCCGTCATGTGCAGATCCCTGTCGAACGTGCGCATGAGCGACCCTCTCTTGTTATCATTTTTTCACGCGCTCCATTGAATGCAGTCGCTTTTGTTGTGCTCCTTTAATTCACCCTGTTTAGGTTCGTTTCGGCTTATCTGGCCTTCTTTTTTGTTAGACAGATGTTACGTGATCTAGGGCACACGTAAATGGGCTCCTCAGTGTGTTTAATGGAGACGCGTGTGGAAATAGCTACCGAAGGTACGGGGGCGCCTGGCGTTCCTCGTGTGTGTTTTTCATTCCTTTCTCTTTTCATATTCTTTTTTCCTGTTAGTCTGGGCATAGTTTAGCTTTTAGCTTATTTTAGCCTAGCTTGTTTCTCATTCAGGAATTGCTATGCCCCTATGAGTTTTCATATTTTCATAGCCTAGGTGTACAGTTGGTTCACGATCTGAGATTTCGTGGTGGCGGTGCTGTTTGTAGGGTTTGTGTCGGCCGCATTATTAGCGTTATTCCCGAGTCCCCCCTTTCGAGCCTTCACTGTGTCTCAAGGGCCTGGGCGCTTGGTGGTTCGTGTTATCCTGGGGTACCCCACGGGGGCCCCTCCCTCACACCACAGGGTTTTTCGCCCCTGACACATTCTCTCCTCACGGCTAGGCCACCCTTTTTCTCGCCAGTTTCATTTACTGGTTTTTGTGTTCCCTTACTGTTTTCACCTCCATCCTTTCATACCCTTTTGCCCAATCCTGGGGTACCCTACGGGGGCCCCTGTTTGTGCCAAACCACCCTTCCTGCCACTTCTCCTCATGGGCTTTGCTCTATCTCTGTGGGTTGGGTGGTTCCTAGGGGATGTGCCTCCTCTCCCCTGGTGTGTCTTCCTTGCCTCTCCCTTGACCGGTTGAGTCAGGATATTATCAAGGAAGACACTGCTCAGCTTGATGGCCATCGTCGCTTGGAGTTCATAAGGAGATGACGCTTTTTTCTGGGCCTCTTTGGTATTTCCTAGACGCTCCTCTCGCTTTTTCGGCGCCGGACCATCTCGGCCGGTCCCGCAAATTTGCGGGGTGCTCGATTCGGTCCTCTGGGCCATTTCGGTTCCCCGCAAATTTGCGGAGATCGTTGGGGGGTCCCGCGAAATTGCAGGAGGGTGGTGTCGGTACGGTTATGCCTCCATTGGCCCGCAAATTTGCGGTAATAGTTGGCTTTCACTATTGACTTTTGTTATGTCATCTTGTTGCCTGATACTATATTGGTGTATGCACTTTACTGGTGTTATAGGCCCTGCATGTAAGATGTTGAGTGGTGGTTAACACTTTCTCCATCTTTGCAGGTTCTGCTAGTGCTCTTCCGCCTCGGCCGCCCTCCTCCCCTACCTCTGTGCTCCCAGTTTAGGGTGAGTACGGATACCTGTTTGCATGTGTGTTCCTGTTTCCCCATGCTCCTTCCCTGGTTCTTCTTGGACATTCTCTCCACTTACTCCTTCGACGTGCTGATTATGGTGTGTGTTCTTCTAGTGCAGGTAGGCTGCCTTGCTTTCGCCTTGGTTGTCGCTCCCCGTGCTTGGAGAGCCACAAGTCCTGCTTGCGCCACTCGCTCTGTGTGTCCTCTACGGCCTACCTCCCTGCTCTGTGTGGCACGTGTCTGGCCCTGGTGGTTGTGCTGCTCCATGGCCCTGGTTCCTCGGCGGCGGCTGTGGCCTCCTGCTTCCCTTCCGTCGGTGTGGACGATGGTCTCCCGCCACATTAGGACTGTGGGCCACCGTTCCCCGGCCTTTGTTGGCGACCGGATCCGCGTCGCCCTGGGTATCCCTGACCCGACTGACGGCCATTTACCTGGCCCTCTCCCTGCTCGGGCCCTCTCCCCTGGGTCCCGCAGCCGGTCGTCCCATCGTCGGGGGGTTTCCCCGGCTCCGTCCCCGCTCTCGCTCGCCTTGTCGTCCTCCTGATCGCCTTGACGACGCCCATCGCCCTCGTCATGGTTCTCGCCCTGAGGCCGGGGTTAGCGGCTCTGCCCCTGTGCGCCCTCCCCTGGCCTCTACGGATAGGGGCTCTACTCCCTTCCGCCCGCTTCCCCAGCCCAGACGACTTCCTCTTACGTTGTCCTCTCCGCGCGCGGTTGTTCATGCTGTAGCTGGCCCTCTGCTCCCTCCTCCTACACTGTCCAGGAGGGTCCGCCTGGATGTCGTTGCTTCTCCTACTTCACCTGCTTCAGTGCCTATTCTTACTTCACGGTCTCGTCCCACGGTGGTGGTCCCTCCCTCCTCCGCCTCGGTGTCGGGCCGCCCTGTTATCTCAGCCCCGGGGATCCTTGCTCTGTTTCCCCCCGCGGCTCCTGGCCTCCTTTCACCCGGCCAGCCTTCCCACTCCCGTCGTCCTGCTCCTCCTCATTCTTCTCTTCCTGACCTTCCCTTACCGTCTCGCCAGGGGGGTACCCCTCCTCTTGCCTCGGTGGGGTTTCGCGAGGTTTCGGGGTCCCCTTTCTCAGGAGCTGATGTGTCGCTGGAAGAGGGGAATGGTGCTGTTTCCCCCTCGGCCGTTCGTGATCGGGGACGAGTCCCTCAACGGCGACACAACCGTCGTCGCTCGCCTTCCTTGGGCCGCGACGCTGCTGGTTCGTGTCGTGGGTCTCGCTCCCGCTCCCGCTCGCCCCTGCGGGCCGACCAATCTGGGGGGGGGTAGCCTCTCTCGGATCAATTGTCGGCTATGCAGGGCTGGGTTGTGTCACGCTTCGACGGGCGCTTGGAGTCGATGGAAGACTCCCTCTTCTCGCCCTTCTTGGCGGTGCCTCACCCTCAGCACCTCACCCTACCTACCCCTGCTATGGTCCCCCTCCCTTCTGCAGGCCTACGCTCTGGTCAGGCTTCAGCCGCACTGACATCCTTCCGGCTGTTCAGTCCCTGGCTGTGTTGACGGGTCTGTCCTCCTAAGGGACAGGTTTGTGCGACGCCGGTACGCCTGGCTTAGCCGTCATGCTCGGTCACCCTCTCCCATTGGAGGCCTGGTTTGCTGAGGCCTTCGACTTCACACACCGATCCGTCGACGGCTCTCCTTCCGTCCCTCCCCCGGAGTCGTCCCTGATTTTGCCTCCTCTTGTGTCTGTCGGCGGGTTGGACGGCGCGTTCTGGTCCTGGATGAGCGCGCCCGTTCTTGAACTTTGTTCTATTGCTACCCCGTTCTTCTCTCACCCGGATCAGCCCTCTGTCGCCAAGGTTTTTCCCTTGCGACGGAGGGTGACGGACTTATTGTCTTGTCTTTAGGTTCCCTCCAGACGTCTGTTCACCACCTGCGGCTTTTCGAGGCGTCTGCGCCAGGCGATCTTCGCGAGGGTTTGGACCGCGTTGAGCGGGTCCACCTTCGGCTCGCGGTGACTTTGGTTCCCGAGCTGAAGGCGGTTTTGTGCGCGGCAACTCGGCACCGCACGACGGTACGGTCTTCGTTCTGCCGGCCGGCCCCCCTTGGTTATTCGTCAGGGTTTGTTGTACTCTGCGCTATATACGTCGGGGTTTTTTTACGCAGGATGCTTGGGAATGCTCCGCTTCTCTGTCGGCGGCCCCTGCTTCCGCCACACGACGCCGTGCTGTGTCGTTACGGACCCTGCTTACGTCACGCACCGACGCGCTGTGCCGCGCGCGGGGTTTTTTCTCAGTCCCGTCCTTCTGCCGGTCCTCTTCGGGGTGCTGCTGCAAGTGCTGCCGCCTTGCCCGGGCGCAAGACTGGGACGTTGCTGGCCAGTGCTTCGGTTCCGCCTCGCACTTCTGTTCTTGCCCCTTTCATCCCCTCTGTGTCGGGGCTGGCCGGCCTTCCACTTCCGGCCGCCTTTCGTAGGGGTCAGCCCCGCGCCGGCCTTGGGTTGGGGTGGCCCGCCCTTTTCGACGAGGTTGGGGGGGGGCGGGGGTAGAGGAGGTCAACGTGGCGCTCATGCCCGCACGGCCCGTACCGGGGGTCCCTCCACGTCAACACAATGTGTAGTTCTCTGGGTCGGCCTCCTTGTTCTCCTTCTCGCCTGGGCGTACCGGGTCGCTCCCCTCCTCTCGGGTGCTCCCTCGGGTTGTTTTCGCCCTTGCGCCCCTCGGTAGCCGCGAGGGACGTTGGGGGCGGCGGGTTGCGCGGAGGGTTCTCACCTGGAGGTGGACGTCCGACCCCCACTCCGCTCTTGTCACCGACAACGGCCCATCTCTTCAGAGGTGGCCCACGTGTTCACTTCCATGCCCGAGCTGGGTAGCGTCGAGGGAGTTGACCGCCGGTCACCCGGTTTTCCTCTCCCGTGTCTTTCTGGTTCCGTCGCCGACCTGCGACGCGATGCGACCGGTGGTGGATCTGTTGGCCCTCAACGGGCACATCGTGCACACACGGTTTCGGATGCTGCCGATACCCCTGGTACGCCTGGCCCTGTGCCCTCTGTTGTGGGTAGTGTCGCTGGCCCTCCAGGATGTGTCTTGGCTCGTTCCTCTCCATCCTCGCTTCCAGCGATTCTTGGCCGTTCGGACTTCCGATCGTGTGTTCCTGTTCGACGGCCTTCCCTTCGGTCTCCACATCGCGCCGCAGATCTTCTCCGCACTGGTGGGGCAGGCTCTGGGTCCTCTCCTCAGGAGCGGGCTCCAGCTCCTGTTTTCCTTGGCCGTTTGGTTGGTAGTTTCCGACGCCCTAGGCCTGTGCATTGGCGACGCCCTCACAATCGTTCGCGACATCGCACGGTTAGGGTTCCCCTTCGATGTTCCCAAGTCACGCTTGACCCCGTCGCGTGTCGTGCCATGGGTCGGTCTCGCATGGGTTTTGTCCGGCGCTACGGTGACCCGGGGTCTGCCGGCCGCGGTGCACCTTCGGTGGACGGTCCTCGCCGTGTTGCACTCGGTCTCCCTCCCGGGGTGGCTCTGGGACTCGTTCGTGGGTTCGCTGCATTGGGCCGCTCTGCCCCTTCCATTAGGGAGCCTCTGGCTACGCCGCCTCCTCCTCATGGGCACCGCGGTGTTTCCGTTGCCCCTATGGATCGGCTCCTGCCGCTCCCGCGTACCGTTCGCCGGCGCTTCGGTCGCTGGGTTGCTCGGGGCTCGCTCTTTGCGGCTGTGCCCTGGACCGACCCCCCCGCCGACGGTCTGGGTAACCACGGATACGTCGAGCGAGGTTGGGTGAGGTTCCCAATCGAACCTGGGACGTCCACTTCCCGGCAGATGGGTGGGTCTCCCTCCTCTTACCTGTCTATGCCCTCGGATTGTTGGTTCCTTTGTTCTTCCTGCGGGTCCCCGCGCTGGCCCTTCGGGGTGAGTCGGTGGCCTTCGGGTTGGACACTCAGACAAGCTGTCCCCTGTTTCCTTATGCGGGGGTCCTCCAGGTCGTTGACTCTATTAGGGGTCTCGGTGGAGTTGTTCTTCCTCGCGGACCGACACCCCTTCTCCTTGCATGCCTCCTCCCTGCCCGGGCCTGCCACCCTTTGGGCGGCCGCCCTGTCGAGAGGGCAGGGCGTTCTTGTAGAATGGGCGATGAAACGGACTGTGTTCGCCGACCTCGCGGCTTCCTGAGGTGTTCCGGAGGTCGCCTTGTTCGCATCGGGGGTGCCGCGCCAGTTGCCTCTGGACCTCTCCCTCCGGCCTCGCGCTCCGGGGGGGGTCCGGACGCTTTCATGGTCGCCTGGTACTGGTGGCGGTCGATATCCATTTTTCCGCCACCAGACGCGCTGTTGATGTGCCCGGTCTTCGCGAAGCTGCGGCTGTACCACGGCTGCGTCTGGCTCCTCGCGCCTCTGTGGCCGGCACGGACTTGGTCCGCCCGGTTGCCGCGGTGGTGCCCGGGTCCGGTCCCTCTACCTGTCTCCGGCTTCCACTTGGGCTAGGTTGGGGTCCTGCGGACCTCTTTGGCCTTCGCATCGTGCTTGTTCATGAGGCACGGTGGCTCCCGGTCCCCGGCCGGGCCCTGACTGACTTCCTGCAGCGTTCCTGGCCGTCTTCTCCTTGGGGGCCTTACGGGTCCCGCTGGAGGTTTTTTACTAGGTGGCTACAGGCCACTCGCCTGCCAGTTGGCTCTCCTTCCCTCGTCCTACGCTCCTTGTTTCACCTCTTCCGTACACGTCGCTTTCCAGTCGACGCTATACGTACCCACTTGTCTGCCGTCCGGGGGGTTCTTTGGGTCCGTCGCTGGGCTGGTCGTTCCGCCACAGGTGCTGGATTCCTTCCTGACGGCTGCCTTCCGGGATTGACCGCCTCCGCGCCAGGTCTCTCCGCTGTGGGATCTGGGGCGGGCTCTGGTCCTTCTGGCTTCCCCCACGTATACAAGGGCCGCTACGCCGGTTCCGTTGCTCGGGCGTCCACTCTTCCTTGTCGCTCTGGCCACTGGGGATCGGGTGTCTGCACTAGCGGCATTGTCACGGCCCCGGGACTGCGTCCGATTCTCCCCGTCCTTGCATGGCGTCTCGTTCGCCTCCTCCCCACCTTTTGTTACCACGCATGGGAGGGAGGCCCCCGTTTTCCTGCCTTTCGCCGTCCAGGCTTTACGGCGTGGGCATCCTCGCCATGTGTTGTGCCCGGTGTCAGCCTTGCACTCCTCTGTTGCGTCTGTGGCGCCGCCTTCGGGTACTGCTGTGTGGGTGTCTCCTCGGACAGGTGGGAAGCTCTAGCAGGTGCAGCTGGGCCGCCACGTTTGTCGGACCGTTCGTGCCCGTCACCCTGTTTGTAGGGGTTCTGCGCGCGATGTCAGATCCTTTGCTGCCTCCTTCCGGTTCCTGCCACGTCGATCCTTCCCTGCCTTCGCCTCCGCGGTTTTGTGGTCTTCTATCAATTCCTTCATCTCCTCCTACCTCTCCGTGTCCAGTGTTCGACCCCCTCGGCCGGTGATTGCTCTCGGGGGTCGTGTTTCCTGGTGCTCTGGCGAAGATCCCTGGTCTTCCCCCTTGTCCCTCGTTCTTTTCCTTTGTTTTATTTGACAAAGGGGGGGGGGGGGGGTGTATGGGTTTGCAACACTGGATTGCAAGTTTGGGATTATGTATTGTTCCAGTACATAAGTGTTTTTGCCACATTGAAAATTGTGTTTTGTTCTTGTGTTCAGTGTTTTTGTTGGTTTTTGAAGAAAAGGGATTTTGGGTACAGTACCTATTTGGTTTCAGACAAGTCTATGTTTTTGCATTACTATGAATGACGGGCATGTGTTAAAACTGTTCTTTTTAGCTACTCCTCAGTTTTTCACTCTTTTATTAAACTCTCTTGTTTACATTGTGTCTTTGTCATTCGTAATTTTGTTTTATGCATTGGTTTTTTTTGGTAGGTTGGGCTTGGATGTCCTCCTCCTATTTGTTATGCAGCCTTGACGTTGGATTTGCCAAGACTACTAACAAATTGGGAGGTTTGACGTACCTCCCAACCTACCAAATAGGAAAACCTACTATTTGGTAGTAGTCTTGGAAAATCCAACGTACATAATACCCTCCCTCACGCCGGACCCCTGCCCATCCGCGTTCTTCTGCTGACGTGAGATGTGATAACAAGAGAGGGTCGCTCATGCGCACGTTCGACAGGGATCTGCACATGACGGAACACAGGATGGGCCTTAAGCGGTAACTAAGGTAAACCCCTTTTTCTTCTCTTCTATGCTTTTTTCACCTTCGGTGGTAGTTTTGGTTAATGTACAACGTCTCCTAGAGCAAGATAAGGAGTAGACTCTAGACGTTTTCTTTTTAACCGCGGTTGGAATGACGACATAGCAGTCAAAATAGACAAGTCGTCATTGCAATTAGGTTAATAGCCTTGACGTTGGATTTTCCAAGACTACTACCAAATAGTAGGTTTTCCTATTTGGTAGGTTGGGAGGTACGTCAAACCTCCCATTCATGTCTTCCTGCAGTCGGCCCGTGTCTTCTTGTGTGTTTACTATCTTGCTTAATTTTGTGTCATCAGCAAAAGACGACACCGTACTATGTCTGGTGTTGGTATCTATGTCGCAAATTAGTATGAGGAACAGAAGGGGCGCTAGCACTGTTCCTTGGGGCACTGAGCTTTTGACATCCGAAGGCTCAGATGTGACTTGGTTTACTGCTACTGATTGTTTTCGGTTTACGAGGAAATTGTATATCCACCGTCCGATTTTCCCAGTTATACCTTTTGCTTTCAGTTTGTGGGCTATTATACCATGGTCACATTTATCAAATGCCTTAGCAAAATCGGTGTAAATGACATCCACGTTTTTCTTTTCTTCTAGCGCTTTAAGAATTGTGTCATAGTGTTCCAAAAGTTGTGAGAGACATGATCTTCCCGCTCTGAACCCATGTTGACCGGTGTTGTGTAGTTCATTTGTCTCCATGAATGTTGAAATTTTTCTTCGCAGGACTCGTTCGAAAACTTTAATGATGTGAGAGGTTAGAGCTACCGGGCGGTAGTTTTTTGGTAGTGCTTTACTCCCTCCTTTATGCAGTGGGGCAATTATTGCATTTTTCGAGCTATCTGGTATGTCACCAGTGTCTAGACTCCTTCTCCACATTATAGCCAGGGGTTTTGAGAGGTTTTCCTTACATTTCTTCATTAGGATCGAATTCCATGAGTCCGGGCCTGGTGCCGAGTGGGATGGCATGTTGGAAATGGCCTCTTCTATGTCTTTTGGACCGAAATCAATATCCAGCATCTGAGGGGTTTCCGTGGGGGAGGTTTCCATGAAAAATATATTTTGGTCTCTGATGACTTTTGTTTCATCAGGCTCACTGAATGCCATTTCATACTGCCTGCTTAAGAGTTCGCTCATTTCCTTTTTGTCCCCTGTGAAAGAGCCGTCCCCTTTGCTCAGTGGGCCGATGTTTGATGTTGTTTTAGCCTTTTGTTTGGCGTATGAAAAGAAGTATTTGGAATTTTCCTTTATACCTGCAATAGCTTTCCTCTCCTCTTCCATATGTTGGAGTTCATATGATATTCTTGGCCTTTGTTCAATTTCCACAATTTCTCTATCTATTTCGGCCTTTTGCCTATCCTGTAGATTTTGATGTGTGCGTCTTTGTGCGAGTAATGTTCTTCTTCTGTACAGCCTCCTCCTTTCCCGATCTTGTTTGCTTCTTCGTTTTGTTTGTCTTGCAGGTATATGGTGGCTACAGATTTGGGTCATGGTTTCTGTTTTTAAGACTAGACATTCTGCTGGTGTCAGGTTATTCATTAAATCTTCCCAGTCTATTTCCTCCATTTCTTGATTTACCTCTTCCCACCTAATGTTTTTGTTATTGAAGTTAAATTTACTGAAGGGGCCGGTTTTTGTTCTCGATTCTGAGGTTGTCTGTACACTTTCTAAGGTTGTTTTGATCTCAATTAATTTATGATCTGAGTATGTTAATGCTGTGTACTAGAGAGTCGTTGTTAGTGAAGACCAGGTCTAAGATATTGTTTTCCCGTGTGGGTTCAGCAATATGTTGGGTAAGACTAAAAAAAATCGCAAAGTTCAAAAAGCTCTCTCGTATTTGCTTCTCCGGTGTTGTTTGCCACTAACTGGTTTTCTAGTTGTCTCCATTTAATGTTTGGTAGGTTAAAGTCTCCTAGCCATATAATATTTGGTGTTGGGTTCCCCAGGGTTTCCACTTCTGATTTTATTTTGTTGAGCTGGGTTTTGAATTCTTCTCGGGATGAGTCTGGAGGCCTGTATGTAACAATAACTGCTAAATTTAGGGATTCTATTTTAACTCCAAGTATTTCCACCACTTCATTACTGTTATTTAGGAATTCAGTACATATCAGTGAGTCATGGATGTACAAGGCTACACCTCCACGTGATCTATGCGTTCTGTCCGCCCTATGTAGGTTGTAACCAGGAATCCATACCTCACTATCTTCCTGATCTTTAATGTGAGTTTCTGTGAGAGCCGCAAATATAGCGTTTCCTTCTTCTAGCAGGCCCCTAGTAAATGGTACTTTGTTCGTGGTTCTATTTTTTAGGCCTTGGATATTTGCAAACAAGATTGGGGAGAGATTGTTTGGAGTACTATGTGTACCTAATAGTCTTCGGGATGTATTTGCCACTCTTGGGAGGCCAGGAGGTGCTCGAGGTGTTCTATGTGCTCTTCCATCTCCCTCAGTCTCTTCATCTTCGTCTGCCCTTTCCCTCCTTGCCTTTTTCCTCTGTCTCGTCCTCGCATAGCTAGAGAGTTTTTTGGGCTACCATTCGTGTTAGGTCTAGCATATCTCCAAGTCCCTTTAATATGAAAAGCTGGGCATTTTATATTGTAGCAGGTCTTGTTCTCAAGTGATGTCTTGCAAAGGGATGGGTGGTGGTATTTGCAGGTTTCACCAAATCTACATTTTCCATGACTGGTTATGTTGTTGCAAATTTTGGGACATATTAAGACAAAACTCAAGACATCAAACGAATGGGAAGGGGATGGAAGGGAGGGCCCTACATCGTCAATGATTTCGGGGCCACTACTAAATATTAGGTTTTCATTCTTCCCTCCAGGACTCAAACCTATAATTTATTAGTGGCCCCTCCATCATTGACGATATGCCTGATATCTAAGACTGGAGGGGGACATTCGTGACAATATCAAACCACTAACAAATACCATAGGTAGAGACAAAGAATCATATAACAATTTAACCCTTGTCTAGTGGGGTGTTTTGGGCTCATTTGGGCATATTCAGGCCCTCCTGCATGATAAATCAAGCATCTGCATGAAAAAAAAAAAATATTTAGCAAAAAACTAGGCACTAAAAGCTTCAAAATGAGACCAGAACGAGCTACGTAGCACTCGTGGTTCTCTTGCAGTGATGCCACGAACATGGGAGTTTAGCATATATCGGTATATTTTTCCCAGCTATGCTCACTACTGGCTACACTGCCGGCCTCTCGAGAACACAGGGAACATGAGTTAATGGGCGGCGGTAAGCCCTGGGAGTCGGCTGTCTGACCCGCTGTGCTCCTGGCCATTTGCACTCGATTTTAACCCTTTAAAACCCTTAATAATGCTCCTAACTTGCTGCAAATTGGTGCACGACTTAAGTCGAGCGCCGCCAATAAGGGGTTAAGTCTTTATTGCTTACATACAATAAAAGTAAAAAATTGGAAAAGAAACCAGTGCGTTACTTCAAACAATATCTGCTAATATTTGACCGATTAGGTACAGTCCCGGCCATAAGTCCCTTTCCACCCTTTTGCCCGTCTCTCTGAGAAATATGTAGATCTGTCACCGCCGCCTCGGACTATCGCATTAATGAGGTGTGAAGACCGATATGACTATAGATTAACCTTTACCCTACCTCCTTCCATATTCTTACCTTCTTTCCTTACCTTCCTTCTTTCTTCGTTTCCCTTTTCCCTTTCTCATTGTGCTACATCTAAACTAATATTATTTTGATGAGTGTGTTTGATATCGGTGTAGTATAACACCGTTATGCTAGCTAACTCCGCCCCCTACCTTAACTATTTGCATATTTATATATCAGAGAGAGAGAGAGAGAGAGAGAGAGAGAAAGCATACAATGTTGATTACACAAAATACCGCATACATCAATGTAATCTGATTACTTGACGATATGAGTAATGAGAGTTTACAAATCAGTTACTTAGTGTTTCAAAGGTAATTATGGCAGTACTGACACATTTGTATTTCTAAGGCTGTATCTAAATTTTTGTTTGATAGATATGATGTTTCAATTTCATATAAACTGGTTTTATTTTTGGTGTGCTTGTTTCTGTGTAGTATGACACCTTTATGCTAACTAACTCCTCTCCTTGCCTTGACTATTTGTATGTTTATATATCCAAGATAGAAAGAGAGAGAGACGTAAAATAATATCGATGTTTTTTATAGCACTCGCATAGAAGAGTTGTTCGTGGTCAATGTCTCATCACCTAGTATTAAGAAGGTGTTCTTGATCCTGCTATACCAGAAGACCACCTTTAATATTATTCTACATAGACTACACACAGTTGATTTCATTGAAATTGAGGAACAGCGTGGATTAAATACTTTACAATCAAACTACCGTCAATTACCGTGTGATTATGTAAGACCCTTCCTAAGCTAAATACAATGTTCACGGAGCAGTTAGAACGATATACTCTAATATATATTCCAAGTTGGCATAGGACTGCATGTCTATTTATATTTCACAGAGAGAGAGAGAGAGAGTAAACAAATATTATATATATATACAGTAGGGTCTTGTAAGATGCGAGATCAGAAGATGCGAGGGCCCCAAATAATAAAATAAATTATTTTAAGATGCGAGACTGACCATAATTTGCGAATCAGAGGCTCAACCGGTCGTGTTCCTGAGAGGGGCTGGTATACTGTTGAACAGTCTGGTTCCATTGTATGTAAAGCTGTGATGGATCAGGGATTTGATTTTTTGTGTTGATCCCGGCGTAGTCCTCACATAGCACAGCCTCCCTCGCCTTTGGTGTTGAGTCTCTTGGATGTTTGGATTTGGTACCTTTTTTTCCAAAATCTTCCAGACGTAGATGATGATGTATCTCTCCCTACGTCTTTAAAGTGAGTACAGCTGCAGCTCCTTGAGTCTCTCCCAGTAGTTAAAGTGTTGAAACCCATGGATTTTACTGGTGAATGTCCTCTGGGTGGCTTCAATTTCTGTTATTTCTCCTACTTTTTGGGGAGACCAGAGCTGAGAGCAGTACTCCAATCGTGGTAGGACCAGTGACTTCCACAGTGTTAACATACACCTCTCATTTCTTGTGTGGAAGGTTCTCAGGATCCAGCCGGCTATTTGTTTTGCTGTTGTTGTGGCTTTGGTAATATGCTGGGAAAAAGTGGCGTCACTGCTCATATTTACTTCCAAGTCCTTCACTGTGTCCTTGGCGGTAATTTCTTGCTGTCCACTTTTGTAGTTGGTGTCGTTTTGTAGTGCTCTCTTGTTCCCGTACCTTAGAAGCTCGAACTTGTCTCCGTTTAGGGCCATGTTGTTTTCTTCTGCCCACTTCAGGATTTTGTCCAAGTCTTGTTGTAGTAGCTGTGCATCATGTTGTGAGGTGATTTTCTTCATGAGACTGGTGTTATCTGCAAACGATGAGACTGTTGAGTGTTCCAGGTCCCTGTCGATGTCTCCTATCATGATGAGGAATAGGAGAGGTCCCAGTACTGATCCTTGTGGTACTCCGCTGATGACCCCACCTGCTTCTGATAGGCTTCCTTGAACCGTGACTCTTTGTTTTCTGTTGGTGATGAAACTGTGGAGCCATCTTCCAAGGTCTCCCCCTATTCCCAGTGATTTGAGTTTATGTAGAAGGATCCCATGGTCCACCTTGTCAAAAGCTTTGGCGAAATCTAGATATATGACGTCTACATTTTCTCCGTCTTGAATATCCTCCTCTTTTTTCTTTCAAGTTTATCCTCTGTCGGGGCATACACACACACAATCACCCACGTTTGTATTCCTACTTTCATTCTCACCCACACAATCCTTGAACCCACAGACCCATACTCTCTTACACATTCCTTCCATTTGCTACTTACAAACAAACACGCACCTTCTCTCGCTGTTCCTTCACTCACTCCAGCACACACACCCATTCCACACTCCCACTCTCTCACATCTGAACCTTTACATTTGGTCTCTGGCATTCCACATATATCCAGCCTGGCATTCACTAGCACTTCCAGAACCTCTCTCTCTTTTGTGCCATCATTCATGCCACTAACATTCCTATTTAATTTTTCGTAAATGTTCAATCGATGGCCTTTTTTTCGGTAGCATTCAAGGAGACTACTGCAGGGCTCTTCTTCTTCTTCCCTCTGACTGGGTATAGGCTATCCTAGTGTTTACTAGCCTATACCCCTTTGAAAGGACATTAGCCTAACCTAACAACCTTACCTAACCTATCCTAGTATTATAGGTGGGGGCTGCCGCCCCCACACCCCCTTTTGACTTGGATTTTTGGTGTATTTGTCTGTGAAGTGGGTATTTTTCAATGAGGGAAAATAGTACTAAAAATCCAGATGGCGCTGGGGGTCTTATTCAAATGACTATCGTGTGTGATACACCATTGAGGTGTTTGAGGGTTTTCGTGATTTAAGAGGTTTAACCCTCCAGCCCCGGCTATGTATTATATATATATTCCTCGAAACCCGGGTGTTTTGGCCAAAAATCGTCTAGGCTAGGCTACCGTATATTCGTTAATCAGACTGCTTCCCGCATTCCCGTGCATCCCCAAGCGTAGCTGTGTTATTTACCTGTAGAATGGCATTAAGTAGAGCTCTCTAAGTCAACTGGTTGAGCTGTGATGATGATTTCATTGGAGATAACTTTATGGCCAAAACAGCCACTTTACACCACTTTTCGATACTTAACAACAACATACAGGCACACACAAACAAGCGACGCTCTCCTTCTTGTGGCCGGAGATGCGGGGCGTCGGTCCAGCCGGCTGTTGTTTACATGCGTCGGACCGACGCCTCGCACACGAAGCTCACAGGCTTTCAACCACTGGGCGTTCAAGAGGCCTTCCGGGCAGCTGTTATATGCTTTTTTATGGGCGTTCAAGAGGCCTTCCGTGGTGAGAGGGTTAATACAGTTTGCACACTTATCCGACACATAGTTGTGTAGTATATTTTTACTAGATTCATAATATGATGGTTATATACTCGTTAATGCAGTGAATATATAATAATTAACATAATTCGATACATAAATATCAGCTTATTGAACAAGAAATATAGTTTCATCTAATGTGGTGTGATAGGCTAGGCGAAATTTTAATACTCATTGAAGTATTGTATTTACTTCCTTTTTAGTTACCGGTACTAACAAATACGTGTTTCAGTAGAAATTGGCTGAACATACGGTATTATATTCTGTAGCTGTAGAATTTGGCAGGTTGAATGTCTGCACCTGCGCACCTGTTTCTTTCCTACAAAACAAGCTATCGTGCGCTTTTAAGTTACCAATTTATAATCCACTATCAAATCGGGCAGCTAAATATGTTACCGGCTATATTTCTTATTAGACCAGTGACAGGAAATCAATCAATGTGAATCTGAATGTCATAGAACACAGAGGCAGCAAATTACATACGTGGAGATGCAGGAAATTCGAAAAAGATGATGACAATTTTTTTTACAACACTGCCTTTTCCACGGGCGACTGTTTAGGTCGTCATCTGACCGCGGCGGGATATACGTACACAGTGTTGCCAAGGTCTTCTTTTGTTCGCACCATTGGGCTAGTTAGGATTCGTTCAGAAGCGTAGATTTGCGAGTTTCCATTTCAAACGATATTATATTCTTGATTTACAGTGTGATGGGGTGGATAGCCTCTGAAGTATTATCCTAACTAACTAACATTGAGGAAAGCGGAATTGGGCTGGTTCTATATACTATTAAAGTTGTAGAGGTGTCGAGTGTTGAGTAGCCTATAGCTAGGCTACATTTCATACAAACGTTCATCATGGCTTTCTGTTGGTTGTACTATACATGTATGGTAGCCTATGTGGTGGTGACTGAATAGCCTAATTAAGTGATTGTTTGTGAGGGGGGATTGGGACATTGATGCAGATTTGATGAGTGCATGATTGTGATAATAATGTATGTGGTATTTCATTAATATTTAAATGATGTGACACGTAGGCCACTACTCATACAGTAGGCTATATGGGACTAGGCCTAGTTATATTTGAGGAACTCATAGTATCATGCATGCATGGCTGTTAAAGATAAACATATCAGAAAATGTGTGTGATAGGATTAAAATAGCTGAAATTGTCTGTTGTGCGGTATTAAGTGATTGGGCTACTTTTGGGCGAGTTTGGAGATGTTGTTGTTGTTGTTGTTGTTGTTCCCTAAGCTGCCTGGCCGAACAGCCCAGAGTCCCTGAGAAAGGCCATGGCCACGATCGGGCTTTCCCACAGAGCTCTCATTGAGTGTAGATTGTGTTGTTGGCGTAAGTGGTTGTGTGAAATGCAGTCTTCTATGATGTGTGTAATGGTATGGGGTGCTGTGTTACATCCCGGGCAGGCGTCGACAACGGAGTCATCCAGTCTCTTCTGATAGCTCAGGAGAGCTGGATGGTGTCCGCATCTCAGCCTGGCCAGGTGGACTCTGTCCTCGCGAGGAAGGGAGGATTCGGAAGGATGGATTTCGGGAGGTCGTGCATGCAGCTGCGTGTTGTCTGTGAGTGAGTGGATGGATCGGTGAGAGATATGAGTATGGATGTGCTTCTGGAAGTTGGTTCGGGGTGGGCAGGGAGGGAGAGAGGACAATAATTGTGTGTGATACCGTGTGCTGGGTGTTGTTTTGATATTTCTTGGTGTCTGTGGGTGTGTTGCCATGTAGTTTAGTGGGTGGTCTTGGTTCGTGGAGGCTGCTGCCAGGAATTGAGTGCCTCTCATGTCCAGATGGTCTTTGACTTTGAGGATTTTGGTTTCTTGATGTAGGTGATCTGTGGGTGCAGTAGCTGTGCAGCCTGTAATGATCTTCAGGGCTTTTTTTTGAATAGTCTGTAAGGTCTTATGATGTGTTTCAGCTAGGTTAGAAGCCCAGGCTGGGCTTGCGTATTCCATCACTGATCTTATGTATTGTTTATATACTGTGGTGGTAGTTTCTTTGTTGTGTCCAAATTTTGTGTGAGCAAGTGACCTGAAGGCGTTAAGTCTGGGTGTCAGTTTCTTTTTAATGTTTGTGGTGTGCTGTTTGAATGTCATATGAGTATCATATGTTACTCCTAGGATTTTGGGTGTGTGTGTATGTGTTAGGGGTGTGTTGTTTATGGTGAGTTGAGGGATGTATTCGTGTTCTCCTGTCCAACTTGTGAGCAGGGTTGCGGTGGATTTGGCTGGGGCTAGATTAAGTCTGTTTGTAGTGCACCAGCCATGTAGTGTGTTGAGATAGGGTTGAAGGAGATCTGTTGCTCTTTTTGGGTCATGGTGTGTGCATGTGAGTGTTATGTCATCTGCATAGGAGGCTAAGTTTATTTGGGGCGTATTGGGTGTAGTTATATCGTGCATGTACAGATTGAAGAGTGCGGGCGATAGGACAGATCCTTGTGGGACTCCGTTTGGAAAGTTTCTGATTTTAGATGACTGACCGGCAAAAGATACGTGTGCACATCTGCCTGCTAGGAAGTTGGCCAGCCACTGTTTTGTGTTGTTGTGCATGTTTGTGTTGTAGATTTTGTTTGTTAGGTTGTGGCGGGGATGGCATCGAAGGCTTTACTAATGTCGAGTGTGGCTAATAGTGATCTGTGTGGTGGTCTAGCTGAATTGATGCCGTCGAAAGCTCTTTGTGTAAGGTCTGTGAGAAGAGTGTTTGTGGAGTGCAGTGGCCTAAAGCCATGTTGTGTTGGAGCTAGGGGTAGGTCAGGTGTAATTAGTTGTAATACTAGGCGTTCCATGACTTTGGAGGGGGAGCAAAGGAGTGTGATGGGGCGGTGCGAGGAGGGTAGCGTGGGGTCTTTGTTGGGTTTGGGGAATGTGATGTGTTTGGAGATGTGATGTGCGCTGGCAACCTTGGAATACACACACACACACACACACACACACACACACACACACACACACACGCACGCACGACACAATCTATAACTGAACATTTTACCTTTATTAACCCTCTCACCACGGAAGGGCTCTTGAACGCCCATAAAAAAGCATATAACAGGTACCCGGAAGGGCTCTTGAACACCCAGTGGTTGAAAGCCTGTGAGCTTCGTGTGCGAGGCGTCAGTCCGACGCATGTAAATCCAGTGATATTTTGATGACTGCGATTTAAAAAATTCAATTCACTCGATGGCAACAAATTTAGGTTGGTGCGAACCAAAGGCGGGAAAAATAGCAGACAAATTTTGTATTGTCCCCCATTTGTTGATAACGAAAATCCTCGGTTCAATGTTATTTTAATACCACAAATTTTGTTGATACAGTATATTTGAAGATAAATATTGAATCTATGCTCTAAAGATCATAAGAAAATTTGTTTTAACCCTCGGCAAAACCTAATAAAAAAAATATGGTAAATGTCTTTTTCGTAACAAGGTTGTCAATACGGTACTTCCAGTCATCGATAGCTCTAAAGATTAGGCTATATGAAAATGTGTTAAACCCTCGAAAAAACCTAATATAAAAGTATGGTACTAAAATTTAATTTTCGTAACAAGGTTGTCAATACGGTACTTTCCCGTTATCAATGTACAGTACAATCAAAGCTTAAGATTGCAGAGTAAACACCATAGACTTCATCGACTTTTCTTTCACCTTCGTATAATCGACAGCCAATTTTTTGTTTTATTTACTAAGGGATTAGTACTCAACCAGCGGGGGGTGGGGGCGGCAGCCCCCACCCATAATACTAGGTTAGGTTAGGTAAGGTTGTTAGGTTAGGCTAATGTCTTTTCAAATCACTATCGGGCAGTGTGGGGGGGGTTTCTCAACATCGATCGATAGGCCTAATGGGGAAAATAGGTTTTCCCGAGATTTCTAATTAATTACAAACACTATATATTGATGCAAATGAAAACAAAAAAATTTATAAAAAAACACTCAGAAAATTTGTGGTACAGTACTGTATTAAAATTAAAAAAATCCAAAATTCCAAATCCTCCATGCGGACTATATGGAGAAAAATATGGCGAATCTATTGGTGCCTAGGGGTAAAACACCGATAAAGGTACTCTGGTCTCTCCTACCGTAATTGGGTACGGTACCGCCAACTTCACTGGGTGTTATTCTGTTGTTGTTGTTTTTCAGCTTTTTTAAACATGCTAGCTGGACTCACACACTCTCACTCGTCATTTTAAAGGTAAAATATATCATATTTAAGCATTTCCATATGTCCTACGAGTTATTAACCCGGCAAGCGCGATAGGCCTCACGGAAGGCTTCCTATAGGGAACGCGATAGGCCTCACGGAAGCAGGACCATAAAAAAAGCCTTCCATAAAAAAAAAGGGCCTATCAAAACAAAGGAATTTGTCTCTAGGTGAGATAATTCCCCTCCAGTACTCATCCATGTAAATCTCACCAACCCCCCTCCCCTCCTTCCCCACCTTATTCCCCCCTCCCTCCCCTCCTCAATTATCACCTATTTTTCCTCTTATTATCATCATTTATCGGTTATTTTTCTCTCCCGCAATAATGTAGCACAAGTGGGTTGCATAAAAGATCGTTATGCAACACCCAGACACCGGCACACACCGCCCCGCTCTTCTCAGTTGACTCCCAGACAGAGAGAGGGGAAGGCTGCCTGTCTCTCTCTCTCGCCTGAGATTATGACCGGGTGGCCAATATCTTCGTTTTTCACCACCCAAATGCTTTTCCCACTTATTTTAGCACTCTTGAAGGTTCATATATACATCATATATGTAAAATAAAAGCATACCGAAAACAAATAATGGTTTATATTGTAAATATAACGAATTCTGTCAGAATCCAGGGCTAGAAATGCACAAATAACTACCCTAGCACCTACGTCTATATCGCGCTTGTCAGGTTAAGTGAATATATCTGCGAGGCAGAGCAAGATTCGCCGATTCGCGGTGCGGACAAGGTCTATAACTTTCTGAATAATCATAAAACCACATCACCTGCACTCAAAATGGCGGTTCCTATCGAACTAGCAGTAAACAGCTGACCCTGTGTACGATTCCAGATGTATGATAACCAGCCTGTGGCAAAATACAGATTTTTATAAAAATGTACGCAATTTTTGCGGTCGGTCAATAAAGGTAGGCTACCATTGTTTTGGGTGGCCTGATGCTACCTTTATTGCATAAATCTACCTCTTATATGTTATATTCTATATATTTCAAAGTAAGATATGGTCACCATAAGTGTATCAAGTTGAAGCCAAAGCCATTTTCCGAACTACGATGTCATGTGGTAATTTTTTGTAATTACCTTGGAAATAATGCGTATAAATCGCGAATTGTGCAATAAATATGTGTTACATTTATTTATTGACATGCTTGTATGTAGTCTTCGTATATAATCGAAGAATAGTGTAAGGGGCTTTAGAACTATCAAACCAGTCTTACTCATTCAGTGAATAAAGATGGCGGACTTTCGGTTTCTCGTCATATTTCAGGCTAATATGGAGAATGTAGCTTTAGTATCAGCATTTCCACACATGATTTACAATTATGAATAACTGAACATCTTGTATGACAACGAGCAGCTGCTTAAATTGGTATTACCGGGTAGCGCGGGGGGTGTTTGTTATGGGTGCCTCAGAGCCCTACCAGGTCTGGAGGGTTAAATGACTTATGAATAGCTTAGAGTGTGCTCTTTATGAATATACTAATGAAAGTTACAGCACAGAAAGTTTTTACATGCGTAATGTGCAAATGAAAATCGGTACTTTAATTGACCGACGGTACCTTTATCGGTGTTTTACCTTTTCCCTAATAAATTGTTTCTAATAAGGCGGATGTAGTGTCCTTGAAGATTATTTTGTTGTCTAGTTATTAAACACGTATTCTATGGTGTATTATAAGATTAGCCTATAGCCTAAAAGCAATAGAACTGCTAAAATGACCCGGGAAGTGTATATTAACCCTTCCTACCCGGTCTGCCTTAGGTAAGGATAGCACGAAAGAAGGGCCGCTATCCGGTATGCCTTATCTAAGGCATGAGCTTAATAGCCTAATTAAGCTTGGTCCGAACGCCGTGCGTACGACGTATGTCAACAAACCCAAGCGTTCGTCACCGCACCTCCGAAAACAAGAAGGAGAAGACTCCTCAATGTTATTGTTCTGACGTCATGACGAAATTAGTGTCTAAAAAGCCCCCATATTGGCAACATCTCTGCAATATTGGCTCCACTGAAATCGTCATCACAACTGAACCAGTTGACTTACAGAGCTCTACTCAATGCCAAAATACAGATTGAAAACCGCACTACGATTATAGATGAGTGGGAAAGTTCTAGCAGTGAAAATAAACATAAATACGGTAGCCTAGGCCTAGACGTTTTTCAGCCATATCGCCCGGGTAGGGGCGACCGTCATTGGGTAAGACAGCCCGGGGAGGAAGGGTTAAACCAAATACTAAACTTCGTGTAGCGCGCGCTATCGGAGTAAGTCCACGGATGTTTGTTTACATTTTAGGTTAATGACCTAAGATCACCCAGGTTAGGTTAATGACCTAAGAGTAGTGGGGGTCTGGGGGCGGCTGTCCCCAGGTTAGGTTAGGTTGGTAGGTTACGTTAATGACCTTGGGTTATAATTGTGCTTTCATGGAGGACGGACCTGTCCACCAGTGCTCCACCCTTCCTCCTTAACCCGGGAACTGCAGGAAGACTCTTAAGAGTTCCCCCGGCGGACTGCGGGAAGACTGTTAACCCGTATAGCCCCAGCGACGCGCCTGACGCGTCGGCGATGTATGCAACGCACAGCCCCAGAGACGCGCCTGGCGCGTCACCCTAATTGCGCCGACCGTAACCTCAGGTGTAGCCACTCAAGAGGGCTCAGATTTGTATGGGAACTGTGTACGTATCCCACGCAACCGTGCCGATGGTTGAAAACTCTCAAAGTCCACATGCGTGCGCGTGAGCGCGCAATAACCTGTTTTTTGGGGGTAATTGCCTTACATTTTTTACGATTGTAAAATACGTTTTCGGGGGCTCTGTAGGACCATTCTTTAAGCTTTTTGAGCGGTTTTTCGTGGTTTTTCCTTAATTCCTAACCCATTCGCTATTGTTTCTGGAATAAAACCATTTTTTGAAAACCGGCCGGGTTCTGGTGAACAAACATTACAAAACTAGCCGGGGCTGGACGGGTTAACCCTCCCGCCCCGGCTACGCATTACATAAATATTCCCCGAAATCCGGGTGTTTTGGCCGAAAAACGTCTAGGCTAGGCTACCGTATCATTGTTATGCTGACTGCTTCCCGCATTCCCGCGCATCCTCAAGCGTAGCTGTGTTATTTACCTGTAGAATGGCGTTAAGTAGAGCTCTCTAAGTCAAGTGCTTGATTTGTGATGATGATTTCATTGGAGATAACTTTATGGCCAAAACAGCCACTTTACACTACTTTTCGATACTTAACAACAACATACAGGCACACACGAACAAGCGACGCTCTCCTTCTTGTGGCCGGAGATGCGGGGCGTCGGTCCAGCCGGCTGTTGTTTACATGCGTCGGACCGACGCCTCGCACACGAAGCTCACAGGCTTTCAAGCAATGGTACAATGTTGTACCACCCGGGTTCCTGGGGGCAAAACATAATGGTACACACGTGTACCACCCGGGGTTGAAGGGTTAAGAGTCAGAAAAAAAAAAATCAACTTTAACCCTTCCTACCTTAGGTAATGACAGCACGAAAGAAGGGCCAATACCCGGTATGCCTTATCTAAGGCATGAGCTTAATAGCCTAATTAAGCTTGGTCCGAACGCAGTGCGTACGACGTATGTCAACAAACCCAAGCGTTCGTCACCGCACCTCCAAAAACAAGAAGGAGAAGACTCCTCAATGTTATTGTTATGACGTCATGACGAAATTAGTGTCTGAAAAGCCCCCATATTGGCAACATCTCTGCAATATTGGCTCCACTGAAATCGTCATCACAACTGAACCAGTTGACTTACAGAGCTCTACTCAATGCCAAAATACAGATTGAAAACCGCACTACGATTATAGATGAGTGGGAAAGTTCTAGCAGTGAAAATAAACATAAATACGGTAGCCTAGGCCTAGACGTTTTTCGGCCATATCGCCCGGGTAGGGGCGACCGTCATTGGCCGAGACAGCCCGGGTAGGAAGGGTTAAACATCGAAAAAAAAAAAAAAAAAAAAAAAATTGGCCCCTGGGCCATGCAAAATATCACTCCTCTACCTCCCCTCCTTCCCCACTTTCCTCCCCTCCTTCAGTTATCACCTATTTTCCCTGTTATTCCCTTATTCTGAGGTATATTTTCGTGCTAACATTAGCGAGTTGCAAGCAGGGCATTGACATCACTGTTAGCAAGCGAGTGCAAGAGAGAGAGAGAGAGTATCGATCGACTGTGTCTCAGTGGCCTTGGGGGAAATTGGCGGGAAAGCAGGTTGCCTCACCCATACATTATATAACTCGCGGCCTGTATCTCCGATTTTGACCATCCAAACGCTGTTTTCACTCGTTTTATTGTTGTTTCAGGTTAATACCTTTATAATCAACCCATAATAGGCGCGTATGGATAAGTATTAATGCTATATATGGTAAAATGAATATTTTAGTGATGGAAACAGCTCAAATACGTCAGCACAGGCAGAGGTGTCTAATTACCCCCATGCGCACTTGTTAGGTTAACCACCTTCCTTCTCCTCTTCGCTTCAGCACCTCATTCATGTCAATCTGAGTATTATTATTCTTTGTTTAACTACTTTTTAGAATAATTTTTGACTTTAATGTAAATAGATATTTTTTTAGACCCGTTTCCCCACTAGCTGAACAGCTGTTCGTGTTTGTTTTGGTGGGGTAGACGGCGGGATGGATATAGAGTTCGGGCGTACGGTCGTCGACGTCATGTTTACATAGGGCGATCGCCGAGGTTAACTTCGCGTCTATTTTGACGGCGATTTTTTTCGGTTATTTGCCCCCTGCTGGCAATATATATGATGATGACAATAGGCCTATGTCATGGGGGGGTGAGGGGGGGGCAACATAATATTATATCCAATGGCATTCAAAATAGACGGGAACGTGATTGCAAAGGTCCGACGCCTCCCCCACCGTCGCCGTCATGTTTACATTTGTCGATCGCCGTGGTTAAGTTCGCGTCTATTTTGACGGCAATTTTTTCGTTAATTTGCCCCCTGCTGGCAATATATATGATGATGACAATATGTCATGGGGGAGGGGGGGGGGGCTGAGGGGGCAAAGCCCCCCCCTCAACATATTATTGTATCCAAAGGCAGTCAAAATAGACGGGAACATGATGGCAAAGGTCCGAAGCCACTATGCGTAGTGTAAACAAGGCTGTTCTGGAAAGAAGTCAAGAAAGTTATGGAAGGTAGCAAGGGAAACGGTAAGTGTGAAAGATAAGAATGGGAGAATGCTAGCCGAGAAGCAAACTTGAAAGAGTCGAAAGATGGAGGGAGTACTTCAACGAGTTGCTAAAAGTTTCTTACAGTAGATCCTCTGGAAAAAGGCAAACTAGGCCTGTGTATCCAGCTCAGTACCAGTACTTGCACTGCTGCGGTCGTTCACGGTGTTGGCGGCGGCGGTAGCAGACGCAACATTTTTACTATTCTGTATTTTTGTTTTATAATCAAACTTCAAATCTTGTCTTCCCCATGCTTTATCAAGATTACTTTCAAACTCCCTTATTGATTCGGAATCGACTACATACTGGGGCAGTGTGTTCCGCTCATTTACCACTCTATCACAAAATGAGTTCTTTGCCTTCTCAAGCCTATTTCTTTCTTTGTAAGGAATGAAGAGCCAGCAAACATAGTTGGATGGGGTATGGGAGGGAGAAGAGGAGGAGGTGGGGATCAGGAGGTCAGAAGTGTGGGAAGCCATGAAAAGAGTGAAGTTGGGGAAAGCACCAGGAACAGATGGAGTGTGTGGGGAAATGTTGAGGTATGGTGATGAGATAGTGATCGAATGGGTATGGAAAATGTGCAAACTAGCATGGGAGAAGGGGAATGCACCCGATGACTGGAAGACTGGCATAATAGTCCCCCTATATATGGGCAAAGGGGAAAGAGGAGTGTGTGGTAACCACCGAGGAATATGTCTTTTTTAAGCGTAGTAGGGAAGGTGTACAGTAGGGTAGTGATTGAGAGAGTGAGAGTGAGAACGGAGTAATGGATAGGCGACGAGCAGGGAGGTTTTAGGAAGGGAAGAGGATGTGTAGATCAGATATTTACCCTGAATTGTGTTGTGGAGAAATATCTGGAGAAGAAACAAAAGGTGTATGTTGCCTTTATGGACTTGGAGAAGGCCTATGACAGAGCGGATAGAGAAGGCTTTGGGAAAGTACTTAGAATATACGGAGTAGATGGCAAGTTGCTGAAAGCAGTGAAGAGCATGTATGAGGGTGCAAAGGCGGCAGTACAGTACGTGTGGAGAATGAGCAGAGCGAGTTCTTTGACCTGAGTGTTGGGTTGAAACAGGGGTGTGTGATGTCCCCGTGGTTGTTTACTGTATATATGGATGGAGTCATGAAAGAAATACTAGGAAGAGCAGTGGATGTTAGTGTATCGCTGAAAAGGGAGGGAATTGAGTGGAAGCTACCTATACTGCTGTTTGCGGATGATACAGTTCTGATGAGTGATAATGAATGGGAGTTGCAGGGTCTGGTAAATGAGTTTGGAACAGTGTGTGAAAAACGGAATTTGAAGGTAAATGCGGGGAAGAGCAAGGTTATGGTCTTCGAAAGGGGTGAAGTCACAGAGTGTGAGGTGAAGCTGAACGGTCAGGCTATGGAGATCGTCAACTCTTTTAAGTATCAGGGCAGTGTGTTGAGTAAAGATGGGACTATGGATGAAGAAGTGCGGGAGAGGGTACAACAGGGGAAGAGGGTTGTAAGAACGCTGAAAGCAGTAACAAGAAATAGGGTGGTCAGTATGGAAGTGAAGAAGTCCATGCATGACAGTGTGGTAACCCCGACACTGACTTACGGAAGCGAAGCATGGACGTTGGTTGAGAGACTCAGACCAAGAGTGAGAGCAGTGGAAATGAATTACCTAAGAAGTGCGTGCGGAGTTACATGGAGGGGACTAATGAGGAAGTAAGAAGGAGGTGTGGTGTGGAGGTAGATGTGCTGGAAAGTGTGAAAAGGAACAACTTGAGATGGTTCGGCCATATGGAACGTATGGAAAGCGAGAGAATGACCAAGAGGGTGTACGAGAGCGAGGTGGAGGGACAGAGAGGGATAATCTTCAAGGACACTACATCCGCCATCCGAAAAAAGGGACCAATAGACTCACCATATTTTTCTCATTATAGTAGGGATGTACCGATGTATCGGTATCGGTGGTATCGGCCCTTTTTTAGAGTATCGGTATCGGTTGATTTTCTACCGATACTACCGATACCTAGAAGTAATTTACTATGTCACATATCACTCACTGAAGGAGTGAAGGTTGCTTGGTTCAGCAGTGATTGGTTGTTTTATAATTATGAAAAATATATATTTGTTGGAATCTTGGTACATACAGTATCTGATAACAATTACATTAAGTACCGTACATAATGTGTAGCCTAGTATTGCAGTCCATTCCTTGGTACTTAAAAGCCTTAAAGCCATGTCTGGTAGTTTGTGATCGTACGTGTACGGAACAGGTTGGTAATAACAAAGCTGATAAAGGAGAAAATTACATGATCATGGACAACAGTCTTACAGACTTTCCTGGTGCACAGGTATCGGTATCGGTATCGGTCAAAATTTTGGTATCGGTACATCCCTACATTATAGCCTAGTCCGCATGGAGGAATTTCGTTATCGACACTTGAAAAAACCCGATTTCACAGAAAAATACACCAAAAATCTGTCAAAGATGTCAAATAGCGGGGGTGTGGGGGCAGCAGCCCCCACCCATAATACTAGGATAGGTTAGGTTAGCTTGTTAGGTTAGGCTAATGTTCTTTCAAAGGGGTATATAGGCTAGTAAACACTAGGATAGCCTATAGGCTACCTGGTCAGCGGTAAGAAGAAGAAGAGTCCTGCTGTAGTCTCCTTGAATGCTACCCAGAGAGGGAGAGGTAGACCGAATGAGAGGTGGAAGGATGGAGCGAGGAAGTATATGAACGAAGGCGGTGCTGGTTGGGGGGAGGGGTGTCGACTGACCGGGGACAGAGGTGCATGGGGGCGGTTCGTTCGTGGCCACCCCTTCGGGGATCACGGCGTCAGGCAATAGATAGATAGATAGAAGGAGTTATCCTAGGTCTAAGCCTAGCATAGCCTTGTCAAATTTTACCTTGAAAGCTTAGCCTAGGCCTACTGTCACACCGGTAAATCTACAGTTATACTACCCCTCCCCCTTCAAAACACGCCTTTTAGCGTATTTTTGGATGGTTCAGTAGACGCGGAAACTGGAAAAAAACTTATTTTGATAAAAATTTATCACCAACCAGATACGAGATTTTTAGGTAGCCTAGGCCTAGGCCTAATTTGTTGTTATTTTTTATTTGATATCCTACAGTGTTGTTTAATACCGAGGACTGTCGCATTTTAGTATTTTTAACATTAGCCGGAAAATATTAAGGAAACCACCCACCAATTATTTTAATTTTTTTTTTTTTTAGTTTTAGTTTATTTGCATCAATATACTGTATAGTGATTGACATTAGTTTCAACCTCCGCAAAAATCGTTTTCCCCTTTATCCAACGATCTTAAGACACGGCACCCAATAGTGGGGAGGGCTATGAAGATCAGGGAAAATGTGGGGTTAAAGACATAAAAAGGCGATATAATGGCTTTTATGATGAAAGTTGGCTCGGGTTTTGTTGTTTTTCAACTTGAGAAAACCCCAAAATGAAAAAACCCGAGCCAAGTTTTGGCAAAAGTTGGCTCGGATTTTAAGATTTTTCAGCTGCATAAAAGACAGCAAGTGCAAAAAAGAAGTTGGCTCGGGTTTTCTTGTTTTTCAACTTAAAAGAAAACCCCAAAATGAAAAAAAATCGAGCCAAGTTTTGGCAAAAGTTGGCTGGGATTTTAAGATTGTTCAGCTTCATAAAAGTCAGAAAGTGGCAAAAAAAAGTTGGCTCAGGTTTTCTTGTTTTTCAACTTAAGAAAACCCCAAAATGAAAAAAAAAAACAGTCAAGTTTTGGCAAAAGTTGTTGGATGATAGGCTACATGAGATAGAAAATGAACTTACCCAGTAAGCTCATTATCCATTATCCAACAATTAAGCAACATTAAAGATTTTAGCCTAACCTACCAACCTTACCTAACCTAGTATTATGGGTGGGGGCTGCCGCCCCCAGCCCCCCACACCCCCGCTGGTTGGATAGTACATTGGATAGAAAATTAGGTAAATTCCTAGTGTTAATTAGACTGAAAGGCAGGGAGAAAGAGGTCCGCCGAGTCGTGTTGTGTGCCGTCTATGGGGAGGGGAACCCTGGACAAATATCGTTACAGGTTCTAGGTTCTGTATCTCCCTTAATAGAATTTTTCGAGGGTTGACACTTATTTTGACATGGAGTATAGGCTAGGTTATATTACATCCTAAATGAAATTTAAAATATCTGTGAAAATTCTTGGGTTGTTTATATAATAGAAGTTACTGTGAGACACGTAATATGTTGAAGGGGGAGTTCTGCCCCCTCTAAACACCCGTCACTTATGTCATCATAATCTGTTGTACTTCATAGGGGGTCCAATTAAGGAGAAAGTGAATTAACAGACGAAATTAGGCCGCAAACTACAATAACATAGCGGGCCGCCGTTTATGGGAGACTTTTTACACATAATTTTCAATGTTAATTTTCTCCCTTAGGCCTAATCGATTTTTCCAAATTATCAAACTTACATAAAAATGAAGTACAGTTTATAGGGATTCCAACATGCATTTCAAAATTGTCATGAAAATTGGTGGGTGGTTTGCTTAATATATACCGTAAAATGCGGTAACTTCGGAAATTTTTCGATGTTTTTTAACAATTTCTCCTGAGTTTAAACACATTATAGAGATTTAACTAGGTCAAGTGATGTATGGTGGTAGTGCGCCGTAAACCAGGAAGCCTCCTAAAATTAACCCCTATAATAAGAGAGCTATCCTTATCCTAAATGATGTCCGAAGTTTGCTTGAAAAGTTGATAACTTCGGACCTGTATGGCTAACTTCGGACGTAGGTGATTTCTTATGGAAAATGGTTGCCAAGAAAGCTGAGATAACTTCGGACGAACGGAGGAGAACTTCGGACCTACGTTCGTGGCCTTATTTCATTCATTTTTCGGCTCCTACTATTTTATATGAATATTTTATTATTGCTGCTTATTCTTTTCCAATGTTATAGTGGAAAATGCACAGTTAATACTTTTAGGCCTGTATAATCAGTATAGGAGGGGGATATATACGATGTTTAACATATATTCTGTTTGCATCTGTTCTCGTTAGGCATCGAGCTCACTCCTAGAAAATATTGAGCAGGAAAAATAACCAATGCTGTCAAATCAATAACTTGAAAATTAACTAGGCCTAGTGAAAATATATAGGTATGTATAATATATCAATGCACATACACTTTTATGAATTTGAGCATTTTTATGGTATAACGTATTTGTTGGTGTTTCTTTCGGCAGATAAAAAAAAATTTGGACAAGATATATGCCTCTCCTAAATTATATTATATTATATATAATTATATATATTATATATATATATATATTATATATATATTATATTATATATGTCACTTGACGAAGAAATCTTCAGAAATCTCTATACAGCGCTGGTTAGGCCGCACCTGGAATATGCGAACCAGGTGTGGGCTCCATATATGGTAAAGGATATAGAAGCAGTGGAGAAAGTGCAGAGGAGAGCTAGCAAGCTGGTACCAACATTGAAGAATGCGGGCTATGAGCAGAGGTTGAGGACACTGGGGCTTCCGACACTGGCATATAGGAGAAAGAGAGGGGATATGATAGAGACTTTTAAGATAGTGTCAGGAAAGTACGATGAGGATGTGTGTGAAGGTATCTTCTTGATGCGGGAGGGAACAAGAACGAGAGGACACTAAGAAAATTTACAAAGAAAGAAATAGGCTTGAGAAGGCAAAGAACTCATTTTGTGATAGAGTGGTAAATGAGTGGAACGCACTGCCCCAGTATGTAGTCGATTCCGAATCAATAAGGGAGTTTGAAAGTAATCTTGATAAAGCATGGGGAAGACAAGATTTGAAGTTTGATTATAAAACAAAAATACAGAATAGTAAAAATGTTGCGTCTGCTACCGCCGCCGCCAACACCGTGAACGACCGCAGCAGTGCAAGTACTGGTACTGAGCTGGATACACAGGCATAGTTTGCCTTTTTCCAGAGGATCTACTGTAAGAAACTGTAAGAAATATCCAGAATTATCCGAAATACATAAATCGGTTAGCATAGTATCATATTTTTATGGGTTTTTGGACTCAGAGAATGATGATTTGATCTTGTACCACCATGTTAATGATGTACAAGTATTATGAATGATTTTCATAGGGCAAATAATAACAAACGATTGTTTTGTTCCATGTCCGAAGTTACCATGTTTTTTTTTTTAAACACAATCGGTTAAATGATACTGTTCTAGCTAGAGCGTTATACAAGTGTAACAAATTTCCTTTGGTGGATGTTGTCTCTGGTAATGTTACTACAAAATTATATCAGTCACAACATCATTCATACAAACAAATTTCTTCAGGGTGATAGAAGTTTGGCAGGGTAGCGAAAAATTTACATATTTTCGTCACATATATAATATTTTTTTCGTGTACATATACTGTACTCATGTCAGTTCCCTAGGACTTTTACATGCTCTTCCTTTGCCATTTCTCTAAACGGACCCCACAAAAAAATAAATAAAAAAAATCCATTATATAATGACAATGTCTAATTACTTATTATCGCCGATGTCCGAAGTTATGACCCAAGTCCGAAGTTACCCCACTTTACGGTACCCATTAGCCTAGCCTAACCTAACCGAAAACTAACCTGTTTCGCGACCGGTCTAAACCCAGCTCACGTTCCCTGTTTATGGGTTAGCGAAGGTTTGTAATACTTCAATGTATCTATTTCAAGTCAAATATACATTTCCGCTTATCATCAAACCATACTAGCCTAAGTCTACTAGTAATAATATAAACGGTCAATATTTACGAGTCACACCACAGCTGGGATCTCATTTATAATGGTAGTTTTGGGTTCCTATCATTCATTGCTAGGCCTAGGCTAGGATATAGGCCTATACTTTTTATCCACAGGATTTTTTTTTTTTTTTTTTTTTGCATTAGGCCTAGGCTAGGCTAGCCTATCCTAGGCTAACCTAACCAAAAAAAACGGTCAATATTTACGAGTCGCACCACAGCTGGGATCTCATTTCTAATGGTAGTTTTGGGTTCCTATCATTCTATGCTTCATTGCTATAGGCCTAGGCTACTTTTTAGGCCTATCCACGGGAAAATAGCCAATTTTTTGGTTATACTGATGTTTTGGACCGACAGTTAGCCCATCGATCTGTTTAGGCCTAATAGGTCCGGTAGAGTATATACATAATTTCTATATATGGCATTAAGATCGGAAATGTATTACAAGGGAGAAAAGAAAAAAAAACGCTAAAATACATGTAATAGGCCTAGGCTACTGTAAAACAATAAGTTTTTCAGTCAGTACCCAACCAGCGGGGGTGTGGGGGCGGCAGCCCCCACCCATATACTAGGTCAGGTTAGGTTAGGTTGTTAAGTTAGGCTAATAGCCTAGAAAAAAAAAATAGTCTAATAGGGGTGTGTTTTTAGATTGTTGGATAATGGATAAATACTCATTTCCGCTCCTCTTCAGTATAAAACAACACTATATCTGAAGGAAAAAATACAAAAAACAAAATAAAACTTACTGAAATCGCTGTCGGTCCAAAAAGTCAGGTTTAGGCTACCAATTTTTGTTTTCTTTTTTTGCATTAGGCTAGGGCCAATTAAGGTAATTATAATATTATTTATTATTTATAAGATGACCTTTTTTTCTAGTTATTAAAAACTTATTCTATGGTGTATTATATAATATTATATATAGAACTTAGAAAGTTAGAACTTAGAAGCAATACTGTGGACAGTGTGGTCCCACTGGTCCGAGTGGACTGTGGAGTGTGGACACCCTTAATTCCAAAAGTGACAAGCCCGAAACAAAATCGGGGGGGGGGGCCCCCCCCCCCACCCCAATCACTTTGGCAATTAGGCACTCCAAATTCTTGTGAAGTTGTTTTCTGTAACATTAATACAAACCAAAAAAAAAAAAAAAAAAAAAAAAAAAAGTTAGGCTAGGAGAGTTTCTGTTATCATTATACAAAAAATTCATTTGCGGTATCACTCAAAAAAACAGCGTCGTTTGACACCCTGTCCATATATTCCATCTTGATTGCTTTTAGATTGCAGGAAATACTGTTTTAGACACCTAAATTCTCAAAAAATCACGGGGGGTGGGCATGCCCCCGGACCCCCCTAGAGCTCGCGCCTTCGCCACTCCGTCGCGCTATAATGATAACAAAATAAACCATAGGCTAATGATAACACAATTCATATTTTGTGGATTGACACCCTGATAATATGGAGACCAAAATTATGTCAATTTACCTTTTTTGTTTCTTAAAAGAAAAAAAGGGTTGGGGGAGTTTCTGTTATCATACCTAGCCTACAAAAAGTTCATTTGCGTTATCACTCAAAAAAACAGCGTCGTTTGATACCCTGGCGCCTAACCTAACCAAAAAACCTAACCTAACCTAAATGTATTTGGGGGATATTAGGTTAGGTTTGGTTAGGCCTAATACTAAAAAAAAAAATTAGGCCTAGCCTAGGACCTAGGCCTAAGCCAAGAAAAAAAAAAAATCCTGTGGATAACAAGTATAGCCTAGCCTATAGCAATGAAGCATAGAATGATAGGAACCCAAAACTACCATTAGAAATGAGATCCCAGCTGTGGTGCGACTCGTAAATATTGACCATAGGACCTATTAACCCATTAGTACCAACAAAATAGCGAAAACATAGAGGTAGTATAGGCCTAACTGTAGATTTATCTTCACACCTACTGTAGGCTAGGCCTATATCGTCGGCCACTCTGCCATTGGCTGGCCGCTGGTCCACCCAGCACACACAAACGTCTTGTTATTCTTCTTCTTTTCTTTCTTTTTAACGTTGAAGGGTTTAACGTTGAAGGGCAGTAAAGTAATTCTGCTTATATCGCCCTGCTGAGGTGGAAGTGGTCACGGGGAAGACGGGTCCACAGCGGCCTCCCTGTAAGGAGGCTCAAACAGCAGGGGCCCAGGAGGGGCTGCAGAAGGGCAACAAGACTCCCAGGACACGAAAACTGAAAGGATGAAGAAGTGATGACTGACGAACGATGACACCCGGCAGACACGTGGAGATGCGAAGAATCGAGGACGGAGTGGCCAACAACCCCAGAAACTGAAGGCGGTCCCGGCACCATCGGAGGGGGTCCTCACACGGGACCCCGAACCCAATGGCACCGACAGAGGGGTGTTAAGATATAAACTCAAGTTACTCAGAATAAATATATAAGGAGTTACTTTCCAAAGGATAAATTAGTTTGCCATTATTTAGTTCCATTTTCTGTATTGCCCCTAGCGGCCATTCTTGTAAGCTTTGTTGTTATTACGGAGAAATAAACCGTTGAAGGAGGATGTGTTTTCCCTGTGCCCCACATATTTAGAGTGATATCCACTATCATGTCGGCGACCAGTTCAACAGGTTATGGGCCCAGGCATCGCCTAGTATTCGATGGTGATGAAGAAAAATACGAATTGTGGGAAGTGAAGTTTTTAGCACATTTAAGAATTCAAAAACTTCATAGTGTCCTGGCAGCACCCACCCCTGATGCTGATAAGAATGCTGAAGTGTATGCCGAGCTTGTACAACTGCTAGACGACACAAGTTTAGCCCTGGTGATCCGAGATGCCCAAGATGATGGTAAGAAGGCCCTAGCAATACTTCGTGAACATTACTTAGGAACAAGCAAACCCAGGATTATTTCTTTGTACACCGAGCTGACAACACTCAAGATGGCAGAGGATGAGAGTGTAACCGACTACATGATTAGGGCAGAGAAAGCAGCGACTTCCTTGAAGAATGCGAAAGAAACTATCAGTGACAGTTTACTTGTGGCTATGGTGTTGAAAGGCTTACCCCCTGATTATAAAACTTTTTCCACTGTCGTGACTCAGAGAGAAAAAACTTGGAGTTTCATAGATTTTAAAGTTCAGTTGAGGAGTTTTGAAGAATCTGAAAAAGTCCACAAGCCACATAAATCCAGAGAAGATAGGGTTATGAATGCCAAATCAGGGGAAACCAGTTTCAAGTGTTATGTATGTGGGAAAATGGGACACAAATCCTTCCAATGTCCAACAAAGAATAAAGAAGAAAAGGAAGCCTACAGAAGACCAAGCCGCTGGTGTGAAAATTGCCAGTCCCCTACACATGACACAAATTACTGTAGAAAGAAGAATTATGTTAAAGTTGTGAGTGACAGAGAAGAAACAGAAAATGTAAGTGCAGTGAGTAGACCTACACACAGTGACAGTTCTCATTATTTTGCATTCAAAGCAAAGGCAAGCTATACTAATCTTGTTAGTCCTACCAGCAATGACAGGTTATTGGTAGATTGTGGTGCTACAACACACATCATTACAGACAAATCCAAATTTGTAAAATTTGATGAACATTTTGAACCTGTGAGTCACACTATTGAACTTGCAGATGGTAGCAGGACTTCAGGTATTGTGTCAGGTAGAGGTGTAGCAAGTGTGGAGCTGTGTGACACCAAAGGAAACATACAAAAAGTTGAGTTAAAGAATTCCTTGTATGTGCCATCCTACAAACAAGACATATTTAGTGTTAAAGCAGCGACTGAAAGGGGAGCAACAGTAACATTTACCCCTGACCATGCAAAATTAAAAGCTCCAGATGGCACAGAATTTGAAATCCAGACATGCCAAAAACTATATTTTCTCAATAATGTAAATGTTGACAAAAGTGGCACCCACACCTTGGAAGAGTGGCATAGAATTTTAGGCCATTGTAATGTGAAAGATGTGATGAAACTCGAAGATGTCGTTGAAGGTATGCACATTTCCAGCAAGATGAACTTTGATTGTGAAACTTGTACAAAAGGGAAAATGACACAATACAGGAATAGGGAGCAAGACAAGAAAGCTAATGAAAAACTTGAACTAATACATTGTAATCTAGCAGGCCCCATTGACCCTCCTGCAAGAGAGAGATTTAGGTATGCAATTTCGTTTGTAGATGATTACTCTGGTGTCATTATGGTGTATTTTCTGAAGAACAAAAGTGATACAGTAGCAGCTATGGAGAGATTTTTAGCAGACAGTGCCCCCTATGGTTCTGTCAAGCGAATCAGGACAGATAATGGCGGAATTTACTTCTGCCGAGTTCAGATCATTCCTAGTGAAAAATCATATCAAGCATGAGTTTTCTGCACCATATTCTCCCCACCAGAATGGCACAGCTGAACGATCCTGGAGAACCCTTTTTGAGATGGCCAGATGTTTACTATTGGAAGCTAGCTTGCCGAAGGAACTTTGGACATAATGCAGTGAAGACATCCGCTTACATTAGGAACCGGTGCTACAACCCGAGAACTGGAAAAACACCATATGAAATGATGACAGGATTAAAGCCAAACTTGAAGAATATGCATATCTTTGGAACTGTATGTTATGCATATGTCCAAAACAAGAAGAAATTGGATGACCGCTGTGACCGAGGAGTATTTCTAGGCTATGATATACAGAGTCCAGCCTATCTTGTGTACTTCCCGGAGCAAAATGACGTGAAGAGAGTGAGATGTGTGAAATTCAATGAAAAATTCGAAGAAAAATGGGGGTACACAGAATATACAAGACCCAAGACTTGTGAATCAGAAAAAAACACCACATTACCACTCCAAGACGGCCCGCAAGAAACCACACAGCTCAAGACGGAGGAGAATGAAGATGAAGCTGAAGGAATTAGAAGATACCCCCAAAGAAACCGGAACTTACCCTAGCACTTGAAAGAGTATGTCATGGATGATGAAGATTTATCAAATGTTGCGAAATGTTCAATTGATTACTGCTATCGTGTTGCTGACATCCCAAGTACATATCAGGAGGCTCTCTCATCATCAGAGTCTCATCAGTGGCATGAAGCAATGAAAGAAGAAATCAATGCTTTGGATGAGAACGACACTTATGAGTTAACACCACTCCCTGAAGACCGATCAGTTGTTGGTGGAAAATGGGTGTACGCCGTAAAACTAGGTCCGAACAACGAAGAAAAATTCAAGGCAAGATACGTAGCAAAGGGATATTCGCAAGTCAAGAATGTAGACTATGAAGAGACATTTTCACCAACAGCACGCCACACTTCCATTCGTATGATGATGCAGCTAGCAGCTCAAGAAAAAATGAAGGTTCATCAAATGGATGTAAAAACAGCTTATCTAAATGCGGAGATAGATTGTGAAATTTACCTAGAGCAGCCTGAAGGTTTTACCAAGAAAAATGAAAACGGTGAAAAACTTGTATGCAAACTGAAAAAATCTTTGTATGGATTGAAACAAAGTGGACGGAACTGGAATAATATGTTACATAATTTTCTAACTGATCAGAATTTCACCCGATCTGTTGCTGACCCTTGTTTGTATACAAAGTTTGAAGGTGATACAGTAACAATGACTCTAATATGGGTAGATGACATAATTATAGCAGCCAGTAATGATGAAGCACTTCATGCCATAAAGAAATCCCTCAAAGATAGATTCAAATGAAAGACATGGGAATATTATCATGGTTTCTTGGAATTGAATTCACTTTTGGTTTAGAGGGGAGTGTTAGTATGAACCAAAGAAAATATTGTGAGAGAATTCTTGAGAAATTTCATATGAAGGACTGTAACCCAAAAGCCATTCCATGTAATCCGACTGTAAGTAAGTTGATTTCTGATCATTCTACTGATTTGGCTGATCCAAGATTGTACAGAGAAATTGTTGGGAGTTTAATTTATGTTATGACAGGAACAAGGCCTGATTTAAGTTATGTAGTAACAAAGTTGTCCCAGTTTATGTCCAAGCCCACTAAGGCCCATCTAGGCTTAGCTAAACACGTACTGAAGTATATTAAAGGGACATTGAATTATTGTTTAAATTTTCAGAAGTCAGATAGTCAATTGAAATTAACTGGTTACTGTGATTCAGACTGGGGAGCAGCAGAAGATAGACGTAGTACGACAGGCTATAGTTTTCAACTGAGTAAACAAGGCCCATTGATCTCTTGGAAAAGTAAAAAACAAAGAGTAGTAGCTTTATCTACATGTGAAGCAGAATATATGGCCATGACTTGTGCTATGCAAGAAGCTAATTTCTTGCGACAATTGTATTCTGATATGACAGGTTGTGAAAGAGACACTGTAACTTTGAATGTAGACAATCAAGGAGCTATAGCATTAGCCAAGAACCCTGTACACCACCAAAGATCTAAGCACATTGATATTAGATACCATTTTATCAGGTCAGAAGTGGAAAGCAAGATTGTTGATTTAGCTTATGTACCTTCTGAAGATAACATTGCAGATTTATTTACAAAGCCAGTATCAAAGTACAAATTGAATAAGTTCAGTGTTGTCAGGGGAATAACTTAAGTTTAAGAGGGGATGTTAAGATATAAACTCAAGTTACTCAGAATAAATATATAAGGAGTTACTTTCCAAAGGATAAATTAGTTTGCCATTATTTAGTTCCATTTTCTGTATTGCCCCTAGCGGCCATTCTTGTAAGCTTTGTTGTTATTACGGAGAAATAAACCGTTGAAGGAGGATGTGTTTTCCCTGTGCCCCACATATTTAGAGTGATATCCACTATCATGTCGGCGACCAGTTCAACAAGGGGGGCCTCACACAGGAACCCCGAACCCAGAATCAACCACGCGGTTGCAGCGTCCCTCAATCGTGCAGTGCCACGCGTCACAGGTCCAGGGAGCGATGGCCACCACCAAACAGCGAGGTTGCAATGAAGCGCAGAGTGAAGTCGGAAGAGGCAGATGATCAAAAGATGATGAAGGCAGAGCTGTGTAGAATGGTGCAAGGAGATGAAGCCGGGGGGGAGAGGCCGCCGAACCACCGAAGCGGCAGACGACTCACGCGGACGTCCACTCACTACCGTAGCCTAGAAGAGACTCGTCTTGTTATTGAAGCGGACACTGCTCAATTCAAGTTCAGTTCAATTCAAGAGAAGGAAAAAAAGGAAGGGAAAAGGGGGAGGTTCATGGCGTTATGTGGAGGCAGCTGTAACAGATGGCTGCCGCAGGAAAAGCTGGAAGCAGAAAACCTAACGGAAGCGCAAGCAAAGAAGTGCACGTTAATATGTTTGAAATGTATGAAGGAAATAAAGGAAATAGGGGAGGAAAACCTGGAAAGGGAACGAAATGGGAGGGAGGAAATAGAAAAGAGGTGGAAAGAAGACAGAGAAAGAATAAGCGAGGAAAAGGAAAAAATGAAGGAGAAAATAAACATACAGAGAAAGGAAAGTGAAGAGAGGGTATGGGGCCTAAAACAGGGCATAGGACAAGTGGAAATCGCAGCGGCAAATGAGGAAAAGAGATGGAGGAAAAGGGTAGAGGAAATGGAGAAGGCATGGAGAATGGAGAGAGATGGCCATAGGGAGATGGCAAAGGAATGGGAAACTGAGAGAGTTAGCATGAAGGCGGAGAGGAAAGAGTTAACCCGGGAGCTGCCGGGAGACTCTTAAGAGTTCCCCCGGCGCACTGCGGGTAGACTCTTAAGAGCAGAGACTTTGAACACGTACCAAAACCGCGCGTTTATAGCCAGGCGGCTGAAAATTGGTGTGGGTATAGTACTACATGTCAACTCTCGATACCACCCCGCCAAACGCTCGCCCCGCACTCGTGCAAGCACCACCGCGCCAGTAACCACGCACTAGTCATGGAGCCTACACGTCCCTCACGCTCGCTCCCTGATGACACAACCAGCCCTCCTTCTGGTGGTGTTAGCCGCCGTGGAAGGCAGAGGGTGGCTGCCAAAGACCCTAGCTACCAGTACGACACGCCCTACAGCTCAGAGGACGAATCACCAGCACCAAAAGCACGTAAAACACGTGCAAGCAGGGCAATGGCACAGAGGTCATTGGTCTTTCGGGACACTGCCACCACGACCCAGGCCACTGCAACAACCACTACCACCACCACTGCCACCACTGCCACCCTGCCACCCCTGCCACCGGTACCAGCGACGCAGGAGGCCGCCCTAGGGCTGCATTACCTGCGGGGGCAGGAAAAATGAAAGGCACGGGCGTAGGGAAAAGAACCCGTACGCCAGCCACAGTGCCCCTACCACCACCAACACCACCAGCCGCCCCTGGCCCGGCTGCCCCTGCCGCCCCTGCCGCCCCTGCCGCCCCTGCTGCCCCTGCCGCCCCTGCCGCCCCTGCCCAAGGAACAGGGAAGGGGAAGGGGAAAGGGAGAGGGAAAGCGACTGGGAAAGCGACTGCTGGCCCTGGTGTCCCTGCCGGCCCTGCTGCCCCTGCCGCCCCTGCCGCCCCTGCTGCCCCTGCCGCCCCTGCCGCCCCTGCCGCCCCTGCCCAAGGAACAGGGAAGGGGAAGGGGAAAGGGAGAGGGAAAGCGACTGGGAAAGCGACTGCTGGCCCTGGTGTCTCTGCCGGCCCTGCTGCCCCTGCCGCCCCTGCTGCCCCTGCCGCCCCTGCCGCCCCTGCCGCCCCTGCCCAAGGAACAGAGAGAAGGGCGACAGGCACCACCATCATCTTGCCATCAAGGCCACGCACCACTGCTGCCCCTGCCGCCGCCGCCCCTGCCGCCGCCGCCCCTGCCGCCGCCCCTGCCACCACCTCTGCTGTCCCTGTCCATAAGACTCCCGCACGTGCCAAAGTGACCCGGAAAACTCTTACACCATCTAAGTATGCCGCCCTGCTGTTTGATGGTGATTCGCAGGACATTGGCAGCCCGGGTTTCGACGACGAAGCCCTAGCACGGGACCAAGGGTGGGGGGATTTGGGAGTGGACAGTGGGAGTGAGTCCGACGTCGGTGACGAAAACGAGGAATGGCATCGTCTGTCGAGTGAAGAGGAGGGTAATGATGATGAAGTGCTGTATCGCGACCATGGAAGCGATATTTCAGACGCAGAAGCAGACGCAGACGACATTCCGATCCCTGGCATGCCTTCGTTCGATTGGTCTGACGGGGTCAATTTTGTACCTGACGTGCCCCAGTTCAATCCTGGGACGTCAGGAACAACTGACGACTGGCCCTGTGATGATCAAGCGAACGAAAGCGACTTCTTCCTCGCTTTTTTCGACATGGAGGTAATGACGTACATCGTTGCCCAAACAAACGCCTACTACAGGTGGGTGTTTGGCAGATTGGACGTCCTTTCTCCAAAAGCGAGAATACGAGGCTGGGTGGATACGACTGTGGCAGAATTTCTGACGTTCTTTGCCTTGTTATTCCTCATGCCTCTGATCAAGAAGCATGTGTTGCAACACTACTGGAAGCACGACCCTCTCATCGCCACCCCAACTTTCAATAAGTTCATGACTCGTGACAGATTTTTGTTGCTGCTAAGATTTATGCACTTTGCAGACAACGAAAATCCTAACAGGATTGACAGGATATGGAAAGTTCGGGATGTGTTCACCATGTTGTTGGAGAGGTATAGGAAATACTTTTACCCCTTCCTCAATTTGGTGATTGATGAGTCGCTCGTGCTCTTCAAAGGACGTCTTGTTTTCAAGCAGTATATCCCCTTGAAGAGGCATAGGTTCGGAATCAAGCTCTTCGTGTTGTGCGACTGTGAAACTGGAATAGTGCTTGACATGATCGTGTATACAGGAACTGACATTGACGTACCGAAAGCCGCTGCCAATGACCCCATGGGCATGTCAGGTGCCATCGTCAGGAAAATGTTGGCACCTTACCTGGGCAAAGGCCACATCATCTACACTGACAACTGGTATACTTCTCCTGCTCTCTGCCAGTTTCTTTATGACAACCAAACGGGGTCATGTGGGACTGTCAGAAAGACAAGAAAGTTTATGCCAAAGTTCACAGGTGATGTCATTCCTCTCACAGATGCCTCCTCCAGTGACACACCTTCAGAAGACGACCTGGCCCAGGAACACCGCGAGAGGCATGTGCGAAGAAGGCGACGAAAGGGGCAGAAATACAAGCAGCTCGAGAAGTGTGGGAAACTGATAGCCCTGAAGTGGAAGGATAAGCGAGACGTCCACCTGCTTTCCACCGTCCACACAGGTGCCCAGGTGGATTCTGGCAAAATCCACTACCGAACCAGGAAGACAATCTACAAGCCCGACATGGTAGTGGACTACACCAAAAACATGCGCCTGGTGGACAAGTCTGACTGTCAGCTGTCAGGTGTTGAGTGTCTGAGGAAGACTGTGAAGTGGTATCACAAGCTCTTCCTCCACCTAGTTGACATAACGATGCTGAACGCCTACAACTTGTGGTTGGTGAAGAAGGATATGGCCCCAAACCAGAAGCTGAAATTCCGGGAGTTCGTGTACAACGTCTCCTACCAACTCCTGGAGAAGTATGGCACCACCACTCACAGACGTACGGCATGGCGTGGGGATCACGTTCCTGACCGCATCCAGCTGGGTGTCGAAAGACACTACACAACCAACACCGAGCTGATTGGCACTCGTCACAGGCAGGTGCAGTGCACCGTCTGCAGCTCCAGGGTGAGGAAACCCCATGTGACCAAAAGAGTCACCTCAATGTGCGCCGAGTGCAAAGTTGCACTCTGCCTGGGTGACTGCTTCAGGGACTACCACACCTTCAAGAACTACTGAGTGTCGGCCCCTGCCCTGCCCTGCCCTGCCCTGGACTCGCCCCGTGCCCTGCCCTGGACTCGCCTCCTGCCCTGCCCTGCCCTGGACTCGCGCCCTACCTTACCTGACCTGACCTAATTGATCACGCTACCTCATAATGTAACATATATATTATATAATGTATAAGTTCCAAAGATGTCCCTGTGATATAGCTTTTACATTATATAATTGTATGTTTCATTATTTAGTTTATAAGTTTCAAAGATTTACATGTAATATGCCTTATTTTTTTAGTATATCAATATATATGTTTGTTATTAGCCTAAGTAATGTGTATATAATTATTTTCTTACCTCAAATGAATTGTACAAAAATAAATATGTTTCAATAAATCATGTCAAACCTACTATGATAATAAAATAAAACAATAAAAAAAGAAAAAAAGAAAACAAGGTCATGTCATTGTATTCTTACAATATGATATATTCTATGAATATTTCATATTGTTTGAATACAATGGCATGATCTTGTAAAAAAAAAAATTTATAATTTTTTTTCTAGACAATATAAAACCTTCCCCATAACCCCCTCCTGGATTCGATCCCACTACCCTACGACACTTTGAGTTTTCCAGTCCGCGACCTTACCAACCATGCCACAGGAGCTCATACCAAATATCACTCAAAACTTCGTGTCTACAATCGAAATGACAATATACAAAAAAAAATGAATTATCCCACCAATTTACGTTTGTAAATTGATGGGATTATCAATTATATCATGCCAAGGTTTATAATAGTTTGTCTCTGTCAAGAATTAGTAATTATATAACTTTATTCTGTCAAAAATTGCCCAAACACTCAGCAAAATTGCCCCTCTCAGTGTGACTCCACTCATTTTCACACGGTCAGGCGGTCACGAGGTGACCCTTGCCGCTCCTTGATTCTCCAGCTACAGCAGCTCTGTCTGGGAACAAAATTGGTATAAATACAATAATGGATAAAATACTCTTCACAAATACATTTGTATTGTATAATATTGTAAATAAAAATGAATAATAACTGTGTGGGTGTCGAAAATTGCTCAACCAGCTTTCTTATGTCTCGCCTACGCGCGTATATTGGATTATACATAGTCATGACTGTCATACAAATAATTGCAGTAGGTCTCGAATATACATTTAGATTGCATATTACTTCGAAATAAATAAGTAAACGTTTCTCTGGTGGCAATCTACCCTTTCGCAGGTGTAAGGAGACACCAGTCTATATTTAGCCCTCTATCACAACAGGCAATCTGCCTGTGTTGACTCAGCACCGTCGCTGGTGGTCTATAAATATAGTACTTTATTTACAGTCAATGGCCTACATGTTTCTGTGGTACTTCACATGTGTCTAAAATGCAATGTCTGCTTGCATAAAAATGCAATTCTGAAGTCCATTTATATGTACGACATACGCATGTCTCAGTTTCTCTCTCTCTCTCTCTCTCTCTCTCTCTCTCTCCATTCCTGACTCATGTTATTGTAGACCTGTTGATGGCAACGAACACCAGCCATCTGGTAGACATAAGGGTCAAAATACCAAACATCAATACGCCTGGGGCGCCTCCACAATTATCACTAAGCTGGTTATCTATCTAGAGATCTGCCTGACTTCCATCTCTCCACGACTCACTCACTCACTGCACCCCTGCATGCCTCCCTCCCACCCACCCACCCCCAACCCCCCCTTTCAGGCTTCCGTCTGCTAGAAACACATTCACAATTTGCGTAAATATCGCATCAATTGGGCTATATGCGGTATATTCCTTGTTATATGGGACGCCTACATATGTACACGTCTTTATTATAGCATGAGAGTGCTCTAAATACAAGATTGACGTGATATTTATGGCGTAACACACCCTCTCCCCCTTTCATTCCCACCACAACTCACTCACACCTTGGTTCACGCATAGAAACTCATTGATAATGTGCGTAAATATCGCATGAATTGGTTTATATGCGGTATATATTTTGATATATGGCACGTATACATACGTACAAGTCTGTATTATAGCGTGACAGTGCTCTACGTACAAGATATACGTGATATGTATGGCGTAAACCACACTCTCAGCTCATAAATTGCCGCCAAACCTCCAACACATCTTCATTCCCGCCTAAATATTCTCTTATAATTCCCTTATATATTGCAATTTTTGGTCACTATGAGGCATATTCATTGTTATATGGGTGCCCTACACATGTATACATACTCTAAATAGCCTAAAAGGGCTCGAAAAAGGAGATATACGTGATAATACGCGGTAACCCACCCCCTCCTCCCTCTCCTTCTATCCCCTGCGCGCGTAAATATTCGGCAGGGAAATCTCGCCGCTCGATGACAATCTAGCCGCGCGGTGCCATTCGCTCCACATTTTTCAACTACGGACCGTTCCCCTACCCCCCCCCAGACATTTTTTGGGGGGTCAAATATATATGGGCCGATGCACGCAAACATTCCCTACACGATGATGTACTTTTTATCGAAATTGGCAATAGGTCCCAAAATCATCATAGGTGCGCACAGTCTTACCCTGTAGAAAACCCCCTGTGCGCCGCGGAGAGGTTAAGGGAACAAGTCAAAGAGCTAAGTGACCAAGTGGGAAGAATGATTGAATGGGGGGTTGCAAGGGCAGAGAAGACCCGACCAGGGAAAGCTCAAGGGGGTGGAGAGGAGAATAGAAGGGAAGGGAAGGCATATAAGGGTGGAGGTGATGAAGGAGGCCGACAAGTGGAGAAGGGATATGGGTTTGGAGGGGATGAGAAGAAACAGAGGGGAAGCGAAAGAAATGAGGGAAGGGCAGAGAGATACAGGGGGGAAAAAGAGGAAAGGGAAGAATGGGGTGGACAGAGGAGGAGGCAGAGTGAAGGGAGAGAAAGAAGGGATACGGAGGAGAGAACGCATCACCAGTACCAGGACGATATGAGCAAAGGAGAAAGGGGAACAGACAGAAGGGTGGAACAAAGGGGATGGAGAAGGGATGCTAGAGAGGACCAGGTACTACTGATAGGGGACAGCATGATAAGATGGATGTGGGAGGAACTGTTGGGCAAGGAAAAGAGAGGGAGAAGTGTGATTAGCCTCCCAGGGGCGGATATAGAAAAAATAATGCGAGGTTTGAGGAACACAGAAATGGACAAGAGGGAAGGTGGAACTGTAGTGATACAGGGGGGAGGAAATGGGCTAGAGGGGAAAGGAGCAGAAGGAACGGTAGGAGCAGTAATGGAAGGAATAAAAAACTTCAAAGAAACCAACCCAATGGTAATGGTATGGGTGGTGGGAATTATAGAAAGACCAAGGGAAGGGAAAACGGGGAAATACGAGAAAGAGAGAAAGATGACAAATGAGAGAATGCAGAGGGATAATGGAGAAATGAACAAAAGGCTATGGGCAAGGGATGAAGCAGGAGTAGGATACATCGACCCAGACTACAAGCTGAGCCCAGGAGATTTTGCGAGGGATGGAATACACCTGTCAGAAGCGGGGAAATGGACCGTAGGGGGAAAGATTAGGAGAGCAATAGAAGAAAGTGAGGAGCAGAGGAAAGAGTGGCTAAGGAACACGGAAAGGTGAAGGAAGGGGAGAAGAGAGGAAGCGGGAGGAGAAAGGGTGGATGAGAAAAAAGAGAAGGGAAAGAAAGAAAAGCGAGAGGGAAATGAGAAGAAGATTGAAAAGGAAGTAGAGGGAAACTTAGACATGGGAGAAAGAACGATGGGAGAGAAAGAAGGAGGAGGAGGGGAAGAAAGAGAAATAAGAGAAAAGAAGAGAAAGCAGAAGAACAAGGGAAAACAGTGAAGAACAACAAAGGGAAAGAGCGGGAGGAGGGGGGTAACGTATACCGAGGAATAAAAATAGGATGTGTAAACATAAATGGGATGAATAGAGGGAAAATACAAGACATTGAAGAGGTATGGAGTGAGTGGGAAATGGAAATGATAGGAATAACAGAAACACACCTTAGGGGAGAGACAAAATGGGAAGGGGATAAATATACGCTCATTGGGAGAGGGAGGGAGAAATCAGAAAAGAAAGGGGGAGGGGTAGGGTTAATGATTAGGAACAACTCAAAATGGAAAATAGAGAAACTAAAGGGTGGAGAATCAAAGGAAATGGAGGATATAATGGGAGTGACGCTAGTGAGGATGAATAATGGAAGGGAAGAAAAAATAACAGCAATAATAGGATACTTCAAGGTGGAAGGGGGGAGAAGGAAACGTGAAGAAAACAGAATCAAGTACCAAGGAATACAGGAAATGATAAGGGGTAGGGAGGAAGAGGAGATAATTATAATGGGAGACATGAATGCACATATAGGGATACTAGGGGAGAGGATAAATGGGAATGGAGAAGCCTTGATCCAATTTGCGGAAGAAAATGACATGGAAATACTGAACCAAACAATGGGAGAGGGGAAGGCGACATGGGTAAGACACGGAGAAGGCCAAAGATCGGCGATAGACTTCATACTAGCGAATGGAAGAGCAAGGGAAGAGATCCAAAACATGTGGATAGATGAAGAAAATGAAGTAGGGATACAAAGCGACCACAGACTCATGGTGATAAACTACACAAAGGAATGGAAAAGCAAAGGAAACACGAGATGGAAGATAAATAGATGGAATCTAAAAAGTGAAAGATGGGTAGAATACAGAGGTTACCTGGAAGAAATAGGGGAAAGAAGAGAGGGGAGCATAGAAGAAATGGACGGAGAGTTGATGATGGACATAAATAGAGTGGCAGAAAGGAGTATAGGAAGAATAAGAAGATGGACAGGAAAAAATAAACAAAAACCATGGTGGAATAGGGAAATAAAACAAGCAAGAAGTGAAAGAAGGGATGCGAACAGAGAAAGGAGAAGGATGATAGAGAGAAATAGGAGGGAAGGCGGAGAGAGGGAACGAGAAGAAAGACAAGCGGTAAGGGCATACGAGGAGAAAAGGAAGAATGTAAAAATACTAATACAAGAGGCAATGATAAAACACGAGAAAGAAGAAGTAGAAAAGATCAGAAGCAAGGGGAAAGAGGGCCAAAAGGAGTGGTATAGGATGTTAAGAGGTGAGACCGGTAGAGAGGAAGAAAGCGTGGAACTAATAGTGGGAGATAGAATAATAAAGACAGAAGAAGAAATAAAGATTGAAATAAAGCGATACTGGGAGGAAATAGGGGGAGTAAATGAACAAGGGGAGGGGAGGGAATGGAACTTGGAAATGAGAGAGAGAAGGCTACCAGAACAGGATAAGATGGAAATGGAAAGGGAGCTCACAATAGAAGAAGTAAGGAGAGGGATCAAAGCACTAAAAAAGGGAAAGGCGACCGGCCCGGATGGGATACCAAATGAAATGTACACAGAGGAGGGGGGGGGGGGGGAAGAAATGGCAAGAAGGCTGAAGAAAATGTTTAATGAGGTAATGGGAAATGAGAGAGTACCAGAAAGATGGAATGAAGCGAGAGTAACACTATTGCACAAGGGAGGGTACAAGAGTAAGAAGGAAATGAAAAGCTACAGGCCAGTGACAGTGACAAACACAATAGGGAAACTCTTCTGCGGGATATTGAAGGAAAGGATGAATAGAGCCATAGAGGGAAACGGAATAATAAGTGTTGAGCAAAATGGGTTCAGAAGAGACAGGAGGGGGACAGATAATATCTATATACTAAGCGAAGTGATGGGGAAAATGAAAAGAGAAAAAAAAATGGGTTACTGTGCATTCCTGGATATAGAGAAAGCCTATGATAGAGTAAACAGGGAACTGCTGTGGAAAATAATGGCAAGGAGTGGAATACCAGAAAAGTATATAAACATCATAACATCGATGTACCAAGGAACAAAAGCGAAGTACGCGCTAGGAAATATAGAAACGGGATGGGTAGAAAGCAAGAGGGGGGTAAGGCAGGGGTGCGTATTATCACCGTTATTATTTGCGTTATATATGGAAGAAATGACACAGAGGATAAAAAGAGTGGGGGAGGGGATTCAGATAAACAAGGAAAGACTGGGGGTACTGCTGTTTGCTGACGACGTAGTTCTGATGGCAGAAACGGGAGGAGGGTTGCAGAGATTACTAGAGGAAGCAACGAGATTCGGGGAGGAACTTGAAGTAAGATTTAGTAAAGAAAAGAGCCAGGTGATGAAAATGAATGGAGAGCTTCAAGAGGACGAGGAATGGACACTGGAAGGAAACAGAATGAAGAAGACAAGGGAGTATAAATATCTGGGGGTAACGATTACGGAGAAAGGGTTTGAGAAGGCGAAAAGTGAAAAGGTTGGACAAATGCAACAATGGAATGGGAGACTATGGAGCGCGACAAGGCTAAGAGCGTGTGGAAAGGATTAGGAGTACCTGCAATAATGTACGGCCTAGAGGCGGTAGAAACAACAGAGGCGGAAACGAAGAAATTAGAAACGGTACAGAATAAAATCGGGAGGACAGGATTGGGGGCAAATAAATACGTAGCACAAGAAGCAATCCGAGGGGAGATGGGGTGGAGTAAGTTTGAGGAAAGGATTGGGAAAGCAAAAGGGAAGTACAAAGTGAGGCTAGAGGGGATGGAGGAAGATAGGTGGCCGGGGAAGGTATACAGATGGGCGAGCGAGCAAAGTAAATGGAACAGAGAGTGCAAAAAAAGATTGGGGGAGGATAAATATAAAACAGGACCGGGTGGGAGGGGAATTTAGAAAACGAAATGAGAGAGAGGAGTTGGTCATACTAGAAAATGGGAGGGGATGTGTCAGAGAGATAGAGAAAGGGATAAAGGAGGAGGGGAGAAGAAAGTGGAGGGAGGGGGTAGAAAATAAAGCCACGCTGGCATATTATAGAGAGAAGGAAACACCAGCTAGATAAATATTCTATGATGGAGGATGGGGATCGAAACTACTATTTAAAGCAAGAACAGGATCGCTAGAGACGAATGAGAGAACAAGGAGATGGAATGGAGTGGGACCGCACTGCAATCAATGTGAAATGGGAGGAGACCCAATAGTGGAGGATGTAGAACACATAGTAACGGAATGTACAATATATAATGAGGAGAGAGACGAGTTGGAGAGGTACATGAGGAATAGAGTTGGGGAGAGGGGGTGGGAGGAGATTAAGCAGAGAGAAGATAGAGGGGTAGGGGCGCTATTGGGGTTAACACAGGAGATGGAAACACAAGACATGGAGATGGTGAAGAGGATGTTGGAGAATATGTGGAGGAAGAGAAATGGGTGAGGGGGGGGGGGAAGTGAGGGGGGGGGGGGTTATAGCAAAACAAAAAAACTGTCTCTTAAACTATTCTTCTACTCTAAACTTTCCCTCCTACTAACGTTTCTGAGCTAGTACCGATACAAAGGTCAGCCCTGTGGATCTGCACGGTCTGCAGGCGGGTTCTAAAGAAGAAGAAGAATGGTCGGAAAGACGCACAATGGCGCTTACAATGGCGCTTTCCTAGGGTTTTGGGTTTAGTTTTATTTATTTATGTGTCGTGCTCTTTCACTGTGATTCTTTTATAAGTCGCTCATGTTTCCTCCAAATCTTGTAATGACATTTTTTGGTTCCTGTAGTATATTCTTCATCAAAAAACAGTCTTCCTAGTAACTCATCCTCGTCATTTCTTCTTCTTCTTCTTATTGTTTAAATGTGCAGTTTGCTTGGAGGGTTGTCTCCAGATTACTGCACAGGCGTTTAGATGGGACAGAGTAAGAATAGAAGGGGAAAATCAAAGAATGAGGAATGAAAAACTACTCAAAATTAGTCACTGAAGCCCCCCAACCGTGTCAAGGAGAGTAGTATCAGGGGGGCTTCTTCTTCTATTGAGCTGAGAGCTCGCCCGCCGACCGTGCAGATCCACAGGGCTGACCTTTGTATCGGTAGTTATTCGGTACTGGCTCAGAAACATTAGTAAGAGGTAAAGTTTAGAATAGAAGTGTTATGCCCTGATTGTATACAGGATTAACTTGGTATAGGTGAGTTCTGCAAGACTGAGTTATTGGATTTCTTGCAAAATACATAAAGAGAATCAACAGTGGACATAGATAATCTCGGATAAATGGTTTGTAATACAGCTTTATTCTAAATAACACTCAGGTATAAGGTACGTAATAGAATTCACACGAACAATAGATGTTGGAGCACTCAGGTAGGTTATTGGACTTATTACAATCTCCCAGCACTTATCGCGGATTTGGATAGAGACATACTTCCCACTTCCAACGTTCAGGCATTATTCTTCTGATTGTTTCGTGTTCTTAGTTGTAGTAGTATTGGGCATGGTGAGTTCAGGTATAGAGGTCAATGCAGGTAATGAAGAAGAGACGGGTGGAGTGAGACAGCTGTGTTTATTCTCTAGCCGTTAGTAGCGGGAAGACCCCCTTGCATTGTGGGTAATGAGTTAGGTGGCGCCAAGCGCGGTTTATTCAAATCACGTAACATCTTCCCCCTTCAGAAACAAAGCATAAATCATAAAATAGTTGTGTTACTGAGATAGCTTACATTGAACAACATTCATGGACATATGCAGGCACACTATAATTAAATGGCAAGTATCCTATATACTATGTGCATGATTTGATAAGAACAAGAAAGAATAATTGTTAACTAAATAAATACCGGGTATTACTTAATTCCTTACAGATCAAGATATGAGAAAAGAAAAAGAAATGACATATTTACAAGTTCATCTTTGTGGGTGCTTTAACTGTCCTACCCGACTTAGTAACATAGTCACCTACTACAGGAGATCTGATACAGTCCTCACAACTCACAGTCTCAGGTGCCAAGGACGCATCACATACGGGTGTTATGTTTTCATTATTACAAGTCTTTCTAGGTGTCCTGGCCAGTGTTGAAGATCGTAGTTGTAGACGGTTTCTCCTGTACGTACCTCCGTCATTCGTTGTTACCTCATAACTTCGGGTATTCAGTCGTTTGTCCACAGTTGCCTCCTTCCATTCCTTCTTTGGACCAATTATTGGTTGTACTCGCACGGTATCCCCGATAGACAGAGGTTTGAGGCTTCATCTATTCATGTAGCATTCCGCAGTTGTGGCTTTTTTATTTTCCATGCGTTCTCGTTCCCCAGCATGAGTACTTGGATGCAGGCGGACACTGGTAGTGGGGATTAGAGTTTTGGTGCGACGTCCCATAAGACGAGCTGAACTAGTTGTCATACCTTCTTGAGGGGTATTACGCATGTTCAGTAATCCAAGATAGGGATCTTCTTTGGCTCGATGGCACTTCTTCATCGTTATTTTAACAGATTTCACTGCGGCTTCAGCTGCACCGTTGGATTTAGGGTTTCCAGGACTTGAGGTTTCGTGGCAGAACTTCCACGTCTTTGCAAATGACTGAAACTGATGAGATGAGAACTGTGGACCGTTATCACTTATAACAGTGTCAGGTATGCCATGTCGGGCAAAGTGGTGCTTAAGTTTTGTAATGACGGCCTCCGAGGTTGTTTCTGAAAGATAGTCCACCTCAATGAATTGACTAAAGTAGTCCACAGTCACAAGGTAGTCTCGGTTTTGGATGGTGAATAGGTCAGTTGCCACTTTCTCCCAGGGACGATCTGGAACTTCATTTTGATAAAGAGGCTCAGGGGATTGCTTAAATGAATAGGATGCGCAGACATCGCAGGACTCGACAAACATCCGAATTTCAGAAGACATGCTAGGCCAGTAAATCAGCTCCCTCGCTCGACGTAGGCAGGAATTCACACCAGAATGGCCAGCATGCACCTTCTCCATCATCTCATACCGCATAGAGCTCTTGATTACAACTCTCTCACCTCTAAGGATGACACCATCTTCAACAGACATCTCATCTCTATAGCTAAAATATGGAGCCAAGCAATCTGGAAGGCGAGTCTTCTCATTAGGCCACCCTTGAACAATAACTACCTTGAGTCGCTTTAGAGTTGAATCCTCTTCTGTGGCACGGCGTATCTCCTGGAGGCGAGAATCACGGAATTGGGAGTAGGCTAGACTGTTCACAGAAAAGGAATCGTCTCCTGTGTCAGGTAGGGGAGCACGCGAAAGAGCATCAGCAATAGGGATCTCTTTACCGGGGCGGTACATCAGCAGGTACTGGTAGTCTTGAGTGCGGAGGAGCATTGATTGGAGTCGTCGCGTGGCACGAGATAGTGGCTTGTTCACTATGGACACAAGTGGTTTGTGATCTGTGAGGACCCTAACTGATCTCCCATACGTATAGTGATGAAATTTCTCCAATCCATACACTATGGCTAACATTTCTTTTTCAATCTGCGCATAGTTTCTTTCAGATTTAGACAAGGATCGACTGGCAAAAGCTACAGGCTTCCCATTTTGCATTAGCGCAGAGCCCAGACCATACTCGCTAGCATCATTTTCCAGGGTAAGCTCATCACAGGGGTTGTAAAATGCAAGTACTGGGCTACATGTAATCATATTCTTAATTTGATCAAAAGCTTCTTGTTGACTGGCAGACCACACCCAAGAAACATTTTTCTTTACAAGATTATGTAAGGGATATAAGACAGATGATGAATTGGGAAGACACCTTGCAAGATAGTTAACAATGCCTAAGAAGCGTCTCAGTTCCACTACATTTGTAGGAGCCGAGTACTCACATATAGCTCTAATTTTGTCAGGATCAGTTACCAGGCCATCTTTTGTTATACAGTGTCCCATGAATTTGACATTATCAGTTCTCAGAGTGAGCTTGTCCTTATTTAGCTTTATATTCATTGCCTGGCACCTCTTAAAGAATTGCTCCAAGTTAATGTCATGCTCTTCCAGAGATTTCCCATGAATTATCACATCATCAGCTATGCACACGACACCAGATAGACCTAGTAACGCCTTAAGCAGTCTTTTTTGAAAGATTTCTGACGATACTGACAAACCAAAAAGAAGCCGGACCCAACGGTATCTGCCACAACATGTTTGAAAAGTGGTTAGGAAACTAGATTTTTCATCAAGTTTGATGTGCCAGTACCCAGAGGCAAGATCAGCTTTAGAGAAAACTTTTGACTGGCCCAACTTGTGTAGTGTGTCCTCAAGTACAGGAAGAGTATAACGCTCTCGGAGCAAAGCTTTGTTGAGTTCTCTAGGGTCTATACAAATTCTAATGTCACCATTCTTCTTAGGTGTAACAACAATCTGACTAACCCACTCAGTTGGTTCACTAACAGGTGCAATAACACCTAAAGTTTCTAGTCGATCAAGTTCAGACTTCAGCTTAGTCTTAAGTGCAATAGGAACTCTCCTATCAGGCATAATGGTTGGCTGCACCTGAGGATCTAATGAAAGTGTCTGTACACCTGGCAGGGTACCTAGACTGCCACTCAAAATATCAGCTTTACAGTCAGCCTCAGTCACTTTCAGAGCATCCACACATTCAAATGCATTTTCATTAACCGTGATTAGACCCATTTGTCTGCTAGCCCGAAGTCCCAAAAGAGGGGCTAAATTTCCTTCAAACACGACAAACTCTACAGAATACTTCTTACCATTCCTTGGATTCTTAATGCTTCTCCTACACACACCCAAGGGAGTTTGAATGGAGTTGTTCCAGGTGATAAGAATTCTATTAGTCTTCTGTACATTCCTTGCATACTGTACTGGTAGAGCATTGACTGATGAGCCAGTGTCAATCTGGAAAGATACCTCTTTATCATCCACCAACATGCAACATTTAACATCCTTACTAGCAGGCTTTACAGAGTTCACAGACATGCAATCTAGAGAATTTACCCATTCTTCATCAGAATTAGAACTCTGGGAGTCATGTTCACACTCAGCAACCTGGCGTACAGCTTTCTTTCTGGACCTAGAGGATTTATCAGCAACATTGGCACTACACATGCTTGCAAAATGATCTTTTTCACCACACTTCCGACATTCTTTCCCAAAAGCTGGACACCTACTCTTTGCAAATACATGTGAGAGACCACAAAACTTACACTTTCTAGACACACTGTTAGAACTAAATGCCTGGTTAGATTTGCCTGGTCTTGACATAACTTTATTCACAGTTTGAGGGTTCAGGACTCTGGTTTGTGACTTGGCACTCTCAGCAGCTTTACAGGCATCAATACAAATCTCCAGAGTTAGATTTCTCATTTTAAGTAGCTCAGTACGAACACTGGAGTCCTGAATACCCAACACAATTCTGTCTTTCATCAAAGACGTTTTACAGGAGTCACAATAATCACATGTCTTTACAAGAGTTTGCAAATCTGAATAAAATTGATCAAAAAGCTCTCCCTCTTGTTGGTTCCTAGTATTAAACATGAATCTCTCATATGTAACATTAACTTCCCCAATGGCAAACTGGTCAAATTTGTCGATTTAGTAGCAGTCTCTACGTTTCCAACGTAGGGCTTATGATCTCAGCCGCTACCACAGCGGGCCGATTTATCGGTACTCACACGAAGTAACCAAATAATCTCTAGAGTTGCACCTCAATTCACTACTAGGCACACTGTACACACTCCGAGACGACTAGGAAAGAAGAGATAGCGAAGGAGAGAAAGAATTGTTATAGTTACCCATTTAATCTAGCTGCTCTCCTCTGAGCCATGCTCCATGTTCTATGAGCCTGTGCCAGGACCTGCCAAAGTATCAGTCACTTCGCGCCCACCGTCGATGTCACACGCCTTTTTTGTCTGTGCTTCGCGAGTGCCTGCTTTGCATCCCCTTCGCTTCAACTATTAGTGAGTGTGAGCCTTTTCAGGCTGTTGAGGTTTTAGAAGGATGTTCAGTGATGTAGGCAGCACTTTACTACGGCTTTATGGTGTGTTTATGGGTGTGCGCGTTGTGCTGGAGACGTGTTTATTTATTTGTTTTCTTCGAGGTGGTTGGTCCTCAACGCCGCGTAGCGGTCGTTGTGTGTCTATTCTACCCTCGCTTTTCGGGTTCATGTTCACTTTAACTACCCTTAACGTACCTTGGGGGGGGGGATATGCTTCCCGCGGGATGCATTGTGTTTCTTTCCCTTTGTGACTTTTTGTTTTATTGTTTTTTCATATGACTACGTGTCGATGTTTTACAAGACTTGAGCATGAAGTTTCTCTGGATTCTGCTTTGTGTGAGCATAGGCCACATAGCCTTTATTCTCTCACAAACATGCTGCTTTGGTCTCAACTGACCTATAGCCCTTCTGACTTGTTTATTAAACTTGTCCATAGTTGGTGGTCTTGTATTTCGTTCGCATGGTTCACGCTTTTGTCAGTTCCTTTTCGTTTCCCCGGGCCTACTTGACTCGTGGATTCGTGGTTCTGGTGAAAATGTCGGTCAAGCCCTAGGCTATCCTCCCTTTATTTTATTAATTTAACATACTTGTGGAGCTTCTCGGGCAGTGTTTAGCTTTGTTACTAGGTTTTTTCACTTCGGGATTGACGCTGCCCTAGTCTTTTCTCGTTTATGTGAATTGTGTAACTAGGCTAGGCCTGTGTTTTTTTAACTTGAGCTGACCGCCATCGGTTTGGACCACATAGTCCTGTCCTTCTGTTTTCCTCTTGTCTCTACTGACTTGCTGGTTGGTCTTCTACACTCTTGTTAAGATTCTCATTAATTGTGTGTTTAAGCTAATCGGTTTTTGCCTTGAGCTGCCCGCCGTTGGAATGATCCACACAGGTCCTTTCCTTCTGCCTTCCTTTTGTCTCCACTGACTGGGAAGTCTCGGTCTCGTAGCTCTCGGTTAAATTCTCGTTTTTCTTACAAGTCCATGTTTCTGTTCTTCCCCTGCCTGTGGTTACTTGATCACTAAAAAGGGGGGGGGGGATGTCTGGAAACTGTACGCGATAGGGGCCCTGCTCACAGGGAGGATATGCTTGGACAAGTTGACTCGATTTTCGTGTTTACTCACGTTTTTTCGCCACACAGGCAGGGGTCTTCTGATTTAGTAGCAGTCTCTACGTTTCCAACGTAGGGCTTATGATCTCAGCCGCTACCACAGCGGGCCGATTTATCGGTACTCACGCGAAGTAACCAAATAATCTCTAGAGTTGCACCTCAATTCACTACTAGGCACGTTGTACACACTCCGAGACGACTAGGAAAGAAGAGATAGCGAAGGAGAGAAAGAATTGTTATAGTTACCCATTTTATCTAGCTGCTCTCCTCTGAGCCATGCTCCATGTTCTATGAGCCTGTGCCAGGACCTGCCAAAGTATCAGTCACTTCGCGCCCACCGTCGATGTCACACGCCTTTTTTGTCTGTGCTTCGCGAGTGCCTGCTTTGCATCCCCTTCGCTTCAACTATTAGTGAGTGTGAGCCTTTTCAGGCTGTTGAGGTTTTAGAAGGATGTTCAGTGATGTAGGCAGCACTTTACTACGGCTTTATGGTGTGTTTATGGGTGTGCGCGTAGTGCTGGAGACGTGTTTATTTATTTGTTTTCTTCGAGGTGGTTGGTCCTCAACGCCGCGTAGCGGTCGTTGTGTGTCTATTCTACCCTCGCTTTTCGGGTTCATGTTCACTTTAACTACCCTTAACGTACCTTGGGGAGGGGGGGATATGCTTCCCGCGGGATGCATTGTGTTTCTTTCCCTTTGTGACTTTTTGTTTTATTGTTTTTTCATATGACTATGTGTCGATGTTTTACAAGACTTGAGCATGAAGTTTCTGGATTCTGCTTTGTGTGAGCATAGGCCACATAGCCTTTATTCTCTCACAAACATGCTGCTTTGGTCTCAACTGACCTATAGCCCTTCTGACTTGTTTATTAAACTTGTCCATAGTTGGTGGTCTTGTATTTCGTTCGCATGGTTCACGCTTTTGTCAGTTCCTTTTCGTTTCCCCGGGCCTACTTGACTCGTGGATACGTGGTTCTGGTGTAAATATCGGTCAAGCCCTAGGCTATCCTCCCTTTATTTTATTAATTTAACGTACTTGTGGGGCTTCTCGGGCAGTGTTTAGCTTTGTTACTAGGTTTTTTCACTTCGGGATTGACGCTGCCCTAGTCTTTTCTCGTTTATGTGAATTGTGTAACTAGGCTAGGCCTGTGTTTTTTTAACTTGAGCTGACCGCCATCGGTTTGGACCACATAGTCCTGTCCTTCTGTTTTCCTCTTGTCTCTACTGACTTGCTGGTTGGTCTTCTACACTCTTGTTAAGATTCTCATTAATTGTGTGTTTAAGCTAATCGGTTTTTGCCTTGAGCTGCCCGCCGTTGGAATGATCCACACAGGTCCTTTCCTTCTGCCTTCCTTTTGTCTCCACTGACTGGGAAGTCTCGGTCTCGTAGCTCTCGGTTAAATTCTCGTTTTTCTTACAAGTCCATGTTTCTGTTCTTCCCCTGCCTGTGGTTACTTGATCACTAAAAAGGGGGGGGGGGATGTCTGGAAACTGTACGCGATAGGGGCCCCGCTCACAGGGAGGATATGCTTGGACAAGTTGACTCGATTTTCGTGTTTACTCACGTTTTTTTTTCGCCACACAGGCAGGGGTCTTCTGATTTAGTAGCAGTCTCTACGTTTCCAACGTAGGGCTTATGATCTCAGCCGCTACCACAGCGGGCCGATTTATCGGTACTCACGCGAAGTAACCAAATAATCTCTAGAGTTGCACCTCAATTCACTACTAGGCACGTTGTACACACTCCGAGACGACTAGGAAAGAAGAGATAGCGAAGGAGAGAAAGAATTGTTATAGTTACCCATTTTATCTAGCTGCTCTCCTCTGAGCCATGCTCCATGTTCTATGAGCCTGTGCCAGGACCTGCCAAAGTATCAGTCACTTCGCGCCCACCGTCGATGTCACACGCCTTTTTTGTCTGTGCTTCGCGAGTGCCTGCTTTGCATCCCCTTCGCTTCAACTATTAGTGAGTGTGAGCCTTTTCAGGCTGTTGAGGTTTTAGAAGGATGTTCAATGATGTAGGCATCACTTTACTACGGCTTTATGGTGTGTTTATGGGTGTGCGCGTAGTGCTGGAGACGTGTTTATTTATTTGTTTTCTTCGAGGTGGTTGGTCCTCAACGCCGCGTAGCGGTCGTTGTGTGTCTATTCTACCCTCGCTTTTCGGGTTCATGTTCACTTTAACTACCCTTAACGTACCTTGGGGAGGGGGGGATATGCTTCCCGCGGGATGCATTGTGTTTCTTTCCCTTTGTGACTTTTTGTTTTATTGTTTTTTCATATGACTACGTGTCGATGTTTTACAAGACTTGAGCATGAAGTTTCTCTGGATTCTGCTTTGTGTGAGCATAGGCCACATAGCCTTTATTCTCTCACAAACATGCTGCTTTGGTCTCAACTGACCTATAGCCCTTCTGACTTGTTTATTAAACTTGTCCATAGTTGGTGGTCTTGTATTTCGTTCGCATGGTTCACGCTTTTGTCAGTTCCTTTTCGTTTCCCCGGGCCTACTTGACTCGTGGATACGTGGTTCTGGTGTAAATATCGGTCAAGCCCTAGGCTATCCTCCCTTTATTTTATTAATTTAACGTACTTGTGGGGCTTCTCGGGCAGTGTTTAGCTTTGTTACTAGGTTTTTTCACTTCGGGATTGACGCTGCCCTAGTCTTTTCTCGCTTATGTGAATTGTGTAACTAGGCTAGGCCTGTGTTTTTTAACTTGAGCTGACCGCCGTCGGTTTGGGCCACATAGTCCTGTCCTTCTGTTTTCCTCTTGTCTCTACTGACTTGCTGGTTGGTCTTCGCTCTTGTTAAGATTCTCATTAATTGTGTGTTTAAGCTAATCGGTTTTTGCCTTGAGCTGCCCGCCGTTGGAATGATCCACACAGGTCCTTTCCTTCTGCCTTCCTTTTGTCTCCACTGACTGGGAAGTCTCGGGCCCGCAGTACCAAACGTTCCCTTCCCTCGAAGGTATCCTTCCTTTCAAAATTCGTAGTATAGAAACATTCTTTGGGATTTGTTTGGCTGAGCGAATGCTTTCGTAAACGGTCGCCGCGACCGTTTACGTCCAATATTATTGGAATCTGAAGAGGACCTTCGACCCTTCTCTTCGATGGTCGTCGGATCCCTTCGTTTGCTAATTGAATTTTATTATGTGTATTATTGTTTCAATTCGTAAATTAAAGGTTACAGAAGACATTCTTTAATGCAAATCAATTGCATAATGTACGAAACTATTAATATATATTAATATGGGTTACATTTCCAAAGACTTTAGATATATCTTCAATGACGATGTTGAACTTGACAGGAGCTGTTGTACAGGCACCTTCATCTGAGGCCTATGTCGGCCAGCCTTGACAAATTGTAGATCACTTCATCAGATTTTATTCGCCCAATTACTACCCAGGTAAGGAAATTCACGACATTCCATTATACTTGCTTGTATTTTTGGCTTGGAATGAGGGACTATTATTATCTATCTATTTGAGGCATATTTCCTGAAATAAGTCTTGCAATTGACGAGGATGGGTGTGAATGGGATCTGCCGTGTGTGGGCGTGTCAGCTCTGCAGACTAGTTATATGTTCATTTATGGAAGTATTTAAAGTAGGCCTAGGCCTAACCCAATCAGGGAGAACATGTTAGTCCCTATTTATAGCCTACTTTAGTAGGGTAGGCTAGGCCTATATTTTTTAATCCAATAGGCCTAGCCTATGTTAAAATAGCCAACAATAGGGTACCTAGGTTAACAAGTCCAGATATTGAAAGAAAAAGTGGTAAAAATTGAAGAGACCTTGGACAGCCTTTTTAACTAGGCCTAGGCTAGGCCTATAATTATGTTTTGTTAGGTTAGGTAAAAAGGCCATCGTTGACTATTTTAACATAGGCTAGGCCTATTGGATTAAAAAATATAGGCCTAACCAGCCTACCCTACTAAAGTAGGCAATAAATAGGGACTAACATGTTCTCCCTGATTGGACTAGGCCTACTTGAAATACTTCCATAAATGAACATAAGATAACGAGTCTGCAGAGCTGACTGGCCCACACACGGCATATCCCATTCACACCCATCCTCGTCAATTGCAAGACTTATTTCAGGAAATAGGCCTATGCCTCAAATAGCCTAGATAGATAATAATGGTCACCAAATGAGGATTCCAAGCCAAAAATACAAGCAAGTATAATGTAATGTCGTGAATTTTCTTACCTGGGTAGTAGGCTAATTGGGCGAATAAAATCTGATTAAGCGGTCTTAAGGACCTATCCATATGGAAGCATACAACAGGAGTTGTGATTAGATGATACAATATTATATAACGGGTACCTATGTATGTAAGAATTGCAATAAATGATATGAAATATATTGTTCATCTTATGCGGTACCTATAATTGTCCAAGCATCATATTTAGTCATATATAAAAGTAAACCTTACTAGACTTTCTGTTTTTGGTACTGTAGTACTGTAGACAGGGCAGGTGTCAATTTGATGCAGAATAAGTATTGAAAATAAATGGTTTTCTATATTAGCCTAGTCAAAGGGTGATACTATTAACTTGAAACCCGAAACTTTATGATATTGCTGCACTGCCACTGAATGGTACTAGATTAAAACCTGGCACTTTTCATGTAGCAGAACTGTACAGTATAAAACTTGGGGCAAATTGGTGCAGCTGTGGTAAAATGTGGTAAGCAGTATCGTTAGGCTACACTACTTCAAGAAACCTATCATAGCCTAGGCCTATTCCAAATTTGTAGGTTAGGTTAACTCAGAAATCGCTTTCCCCATTAGCTACCCTAACCTTGGCTATATTAATTTGCCAACATTTTGCATTGTTTAAAGAGTAGGCTACATGTTGATTAAATATGCAAGTCCCATGGAGATTAAAAAATACTATTTAGCCATGAAATCTTTTTCTATAATTAGGCTAGGATAGGTGACTATCCCTAGATGTCTAAAGCCGATGAGAACAATTGTGTGATCCAAACACTCCCTGCTAAATTTTTGGAAAAACTCGGAGAGTCGGAGGTTACCTCGCTTGGATAGCTAAAATAGATTAGTTTTATTAGGTTACCATGGTTATTATAAACTAAATAATCCACTAGCCTCTCATGCCTAACCCATCGTCCAAAATCCAACCCTAGTAACCTCTTAAGGTTAGGCTAGGCCTACCATGTTTTCAGTAGTTTTAATATATCAAGATAATTACTTTAACAATATAGGCTAGGCCTAGGCTAAATTCTCATCAAAATTGCTCATAGCCTATGTCCAATTTAAGCATTTCTTACTATGAAATGGAGGACTCGAAGCTTTACCTTTCCCATTTGGGAAGGGTCAGCCAGGGGATAGATAGCCTATGGCAATTTACAGCCCACTATCCTAGCTCTGGCCCTTTTTGAGTTAGAGATAGGCTAGGTTAGATTTCACAATTTATGGCCATAGGCCTAGATCTACTTGGAACAGGTGAACAGGGCTAGGCTTGAATATAACAGAAAAGCTTGCTTGATATTATAACCAAGCCACTTTTCCAGAGAGCCAAGCACAACCCAATTATTCAGCGAAAATCCATACCACAACCCCATGGCTATTCCTAAACTCAAAAATTGATTGGTGGTTGAAGGGAAATTAGGCTAAGAGAAATTCAATGGTCCTCTGGGGAATCACAAGGGCCTAGGCTACCTTATTTTCGTCAATTGAGAATGTCCTAAATACAGAATAATAAGATTAATGCAATAAACTGGGTAAATAATACACCAGGGACCATCAATTTATTACGATTCGATTCCGTCTGTACTCCCGTGAGGCTGCCCGAGGCAGTAATTTGTAAACAAAACGTTCCTCAGGTATACCAACCGTAAGAAATGCACCGCGGCGAGTTTGACAGGCTTACCAACCATACGTCCGATGGCATCGCACGAGAGATTCTCACAAGGAAGCAACTGGTGGTACCACCTTCACGTGCGAATCCTTCGTCGAAGGGATCGCACGATTATCTGGTACTGCGGGCCTCGGTCTCGTAGCTCTCGGTTAAATTCTCGTTTTTCTTTCAAGTCCATGTTTCTGTTCTTCCCCTGCCTGTGGTTACTTGATCACTAAAAAGGGGGGGGGGGATGTCTGGAAACTGTACGCGATAGGGGCCCCGCTCACAGGGAGGATATGCTTGGACAAGTTGACTCGATTTGCGTGTTTACTCACGTTTTTTCGCCACGTAGGCAGGGGTCTTCTGGTGTCCTCAGCTCCTTCATCTTTTTAAATCCGCCCTAGAAGCGCCTTTATCTTTTTGATGTGCCCTGTGCCTTGTCAAGGCCTAGGCCACATAGCTTTTCACTTGACTTGGTTTATGCGCCCTGTTCTGCCCCCCTCTTCATGTACCTGGACAGGGATTTTGGACAATGGCTGATTGGCTGTTTTCCTATCCCTTATGTCCTGTTCCTTGTGTCCTCCTTCTGTACCTGGTTCCCGCCCTACGGGCGTCCTCCTTGTATACTGGGAGGACCCAAAGACCACCTGAAAAGTCTCAGGACTCGACCCAAAGTGGCGATGTCCTGTGTGTTTTGGATTCCCTCCCCGCCCCTATTTACACTTATAGGGTACTGTTGGGTTGCTCACACTTGACCTTTTCCTTCCAGCTGGTGCCCGCTCTACTGCCGGCTGTCCCTACGCCGCCGCCGCTTCGCCGCCTCCTCCCTCCGCTCTCACAGAGGGTTCTTAGGTATTTCGAAGGGTGCCACTTTCCCCACGATTTTGGTTAGGACCTGTTCCCAGGGTTGGGCCTCGCTAAGGGGCTTGTCCCAGCCCTGGTGTTGAGGGTCTCTGGTGTGGGTGTTTTCTTTTGACTTTCCTGTTATACTTGCTACATAGCTTCTTACTGGATATTGTCTTCTTGAGTCTTACATGCTGAATTGGCTCTACTGCCTCATATTGCCTGTCTCACCTCTACTGGTGGGTAATGCTTCCCCATTTTTCAGTGCTGTGATGCCGGCTCCTCCCTGCTCTCGGCCGACGTGTCAGCGGACGGCCTTGCGGGATCATCGGGAATGTTGCCTCCACACGGCCTGCTATGGGAAGGATGTTTACGATCCCCACCGGTGTGGGGTGTCTCTCCGCTCTTCAACTACTCGAGACTCTCCCTACATCGGCGGAAGGACAACGGGCCAGGACATCTCTACGCCGATCATAGGATGTCATCTCCCGTCACGTCCAAAGGGTCCTGCACAGGGCTCCTTCCTTCCGTGAGGATGACGTCCGGGTGTTGTTAGGGATCCCACCTACCTCCGATGCTGCATGCCATTCCCGCTCCCCTCCTATTCGTCACTCTCGCTCTCCTCATACGGCTCGGGGTTCCTCTCCCGGGAGTTAGGGTCAGGCGGGCGGGAGGGCACGTTCCAGGGAGTGGGCCCCCAGGCGTCATGAACTTCGTGTGCCTCCCTCTTACCTATCCATGACTTCTGGAGCTTCTGGCAAGAAAAAACATCGCCGATCTCCGTCCCCTGCTGATCGACCCCGTCTTACTTCTCCTCACCTCAGGATGAGCCCCCCTCCTTCGCAGGGTTCCACGGTCTTCAGGGCCAAACGCCGTCCTGCCCCGCCTGCCGAGGAGGTCGTTCTCCATCCTGCACCATCTTCGGCCACTGGTGGGGTGGAGTTTGAGCCTCTGCCTGCCTCCCAGCCTGTCCCGGCCTCTTCCCTATGGCGGGCCCGGCTGTGGTGGTCCCGGTGGCGATGCCCTCCACGCCTCCTCCTCAACCTGGGGGTTCCGACGCCTCGATCCCTTGTGGCCAGCAGTCTCCTCCTCATCTCCCTGACCATTTAGACGATGTTCTTGAGATGGAGGTTGCGGATTTTGATCGGCTGGAGGACGAGGATATGGGGGTCGACTCGTCTTCAGACGGTGCACCTGATTCGGGCCAGGAGGACCCCGACGTGGCGGCACAGTCCTCTCCACCGTCCCCCGAGTTCTCCCCGCTCACGGACCATGGGGCCCGTGGGCCCAGTGAGGCTGGTTCCCTGTCTCCTCTACAGACGTCCTTCCCTCCTGCTGCGGAGACGGAGTTACGGGCGGAGTTGGCGTCTATTCGTCTTGAGATGGCCTCCAATAAGGCAGACATCGTCTCCTCTGTCACGGCGGCCATGGAGGCAGTGGTCTCCCGGTTGGGTACTACTAACCCGGTGCCTCTGCAGACTCCGCTTGTGGCTCCTCTCCCACCTGTTGCCGACCACATCCCATCTCGGCCTGCTCTCCCGGTCGTGGTACTGTTGTCATCATCTACTTCATCGCCTGCGCCTCCGACACTGCCTACGACTCCTCTCTGTCCCGTTGTTATCCCGGGCCAGGGTTTGGGGTTGTTCTCTCACCCCCTCTCCGTGCCGCCTCTCTCCAAGTTTAAGGTCCCCAAAGTCAAGATGCCATCCCTGTATGGGGATTCTGTTGCTTGGAGAGCTGTGATCGCCTCCAACCCTGAGGGGGCGGTCCACCTGCCGACCGGAGAGCGGGCTGTGCCGGAGGGCTGGGCTATCCAGGTGAATGAGAAAAACATCTTCAGGGCCATTACTCCACAGGGTCTGGTCCCTGAGGTCGATGTGAGGGTGTACCCTAACCGGCAAGACATGCGGTATTTTTCATATCGTCCGTCGGTCTTGCCTTACACTGCCACCAAGCCCTGGGCTGACTACTCCCGCCAAGACCTGTCTGCGGATGTCCACTCCCTCTCTGCCATCTCAGGGACGCCGTACCTCAGGAATGTGCGAGATCGGGACGGGGTCCTGATGCTCGAACTCCCGCACGTCTGTCCGGGTCCCTGGGGTGAATGGATCCGTGAAGCAGTGGAGTTTGGTCAGTCCATGGCTGAGACCTTGCCGGCCATCCCATCCATGGATTCATCTTTTCTGTCGGGCATGCTCCTTACCTCCCCGGGCTTCCCTCTGCCTGTGTGGGAGTGGCTCAATGCTCCCAAACTGTCGGTGGGCCCCCTTCCGTGTTCCTTTTTCATGGCACCGGGAAGGCACCCCTGGACCGGGACTTTAAGTTCCGTCAGCGAGCGGCGCGCCAACTTTCAACTCTTCTTGCTCAGTTGGAACTGGCGCGGGTTCACCTCTGCCTTATTGAGTCGCTGGAATCGGCTGATCATCGCCAAGGTTTTGAGCATGTCCGACGGATCACCCTGCAGCTTGCCCTCAACCCTGTTCCGGACATCCGCCACTCCCTCCATGAAGCCACTCGTTGCCGTCAACGACTTCGGGTGGCTTTCTGTAAGAAGGCCCCTGCCGACGTCCGCAACCGCCTCCTACTGACTGACCTTCTGACCCCTGGACTGTTCCCTGAGGAGGCTTGGCAAGGGGCTTTCTTACTGGCGCAGAGTGACACATACTCTGCTCAACGGAAGGTGGTGGCGAAGCCCACTTCATCCTCCTCCGCCCGCGGACGCGGGGGCAGGTCTGTCGCCGGCAGAGGGCGCCAGGCTAGAGGTGTGGCCAGGGGACTGGCTCACAGGGGGCGTGGTGTACCCGCCTTCCGTGGTCGTCGGTCCCCGGATCGCCGTCCCCGTCAAGAGGGGATGCGGCGCTGGCAGGCGCAGGGCCCCAGTTCCTCCGCTGCCAGACACAGCCTGGAGGGGGATAGGCCGGAGCGCGAGACTCGTCCATCGTTTCGGCGGGGCGGGGGGACGTCTGGAGGAGGACATGGTGGCTCTAGCTCCCACTACGATAAGTCCAAGAGGGGCTCCGCGCCAAAAAACGCGTAGTTCCTCCTGGCCATTCCCCTCTTCCCTCGCCCGACCATCTCGTCGAAGCGGTGATGGGCCTGACACAAGGCGCCCACACCGGCTTCTTCCGCCCCCACTACCGGCAATGGCCCCGCCGGTCGTGGGCGCGTCGGGTGGTCAAGAAGGGTCTGACTTGGAGGTGGAGGTCCAGGCCTCCTCTCAGGTGCCCTCCCTGACAGCGACCAGTGTCTCAGGAAGTGGCCCAAGTGATCATGTCCATGCACGAGGAAGGCGTTATCAAGGAAATATCTTCTACACAAATGGTATTTCTGTCTCATGTGTTTCTGGTCCCAAAGAAGGACTGCGCTGCTATGAGGCCGGTGGTAGATCTCTCAGTCCTCAACTCTCACATTGTGAACACCCGTTTCCGCATGCTCACCATCAACCAGGTACGCCTGGCACTCAAGCCCTTGTCTTGGGTGGTCACCCTGGATCTGAAGGATGCTTATTGGCATGTGCCGATGGCTCCTCGGTTCCAGGGCTGCCTAGCACTGCAGTCGGATCAACGGGTGTTCCAATTCACCAGACTACCATTCGGCCTCAACATAGCACCGCGGGTCTTCACCAAACTGGTGAAGCAGGCTCTGACCCCCTTGCTCTTACAAGGTATTCAGATCCTGTTTTACCTGGACGATTGGCTCATCTCCGCAGACTCTCTCACACACTGTGTACAAGACACGCTCACTGTAGTCAGACATATCACAAACCTGGGGTTCAAACTAAACATTCCCAAGTCCTGCCTCTCACCGTCACGAGAAGTGACGTGGGTGGGCTTGCACTGGGATCTCCAAAGCGCCACCGTTTCCCAGAGTCGAGTGAATGCGGCAAAACTTCGAAGGAAGCTCTTTGTCGTGTTGCACTCGATCTCGATAACACGAAAAATCTGGGACTCCCTACTAGGGTCTTTGAATTGGGCGTCTCTGACCGTGCCCTTTGGCCGGCTCCGACTAAAACGCCTCATTCAGCTGGGCAACAGGCACTTCCCTATCTCGCCCCCTTACCGTTTGTGGACGGTACCGCGCTCAATACATCTGAGACTGACACACTGGGTCGCTCGGGGCACGCTCTCTGTGGCTGTGCCCTGGACTGCTCCTCCGCCGACCATCTGGGTAGACACAGATGCGTCGAGCGAGGTGGGGTGGGGCTATCAATCAGACATGGGACATCAAAACCACGGCAGGTGGTCGGGGCTCTCACACTTCCACATCAATGCCCTGGAACTGTTGGTACCGTTGTTCTTCCTGCGGGATCACGGACTGGCCCTCACGAGCAAGTCGGTGGCCTTCAGGATGGACAACATGTCTGCGGTTCATTGTATCCAAAAGCAGGGCTCCTCCAGGTCTGTTGTGCTCCAAGACCTGGCGGAGAAATTGTTTTACCTGGCCGATCATTACAGCATCACCCTGCATGCGACTTACCTGCCCGGGACGGCCAATCTTTGGGCGGATGCTTTGTCGAGAGGACCAAGGTAGAATGGTCATTAAGACAAAGCGTTTTCGACGACCTCGCAGCCTCCTGGGACCATCCGCAGGTGGACTTGTTCGCCTCCTCCGGGACGAACAAGCTGCCGGACTACCTCACCCGCTGGACTTGTACTCAGGCGGGGGGGCCGGATGCCTTCAGCGAGGACTGGAGCAGGTGGCAGTCGATTTACGCTTTTCCACCGCCCGACGCACTGCTTATGTGCAAAGTCCTACACAGGCTGAGAGAGTACCGTGGCAAGGTTTGGTTAATTGCGCCCCTCTGGCCGGCCCAAGCCTGGTACGCTCAGCTGAAGCGATGGTGCCTGAGTCCCGTTCCCCTGTCTGTCTCAGACTTCCACTTGGGAGAGATTGGAGACCTAGGGACCTCGTTGGCATTCGCATCGTGGATGTTTGTGAGGCAGGGTGGTTACCGAAATATGGACGTTGCTTGACTGATATGCTTAATCAGCACTGGACTAAGGCTACTTGGAAGACTTACGAGTCTCATTGGAATACTTTCACTAAATGGATCAATGACACCGAACAAACAGTTCCCTCGGTTGCGTTAGTCTTCCATTACCTTAATCACTTGTTTGCGACACGCACATACATGTACAACACCACTAAGAACCACCTGTCCGCTATTAGGGAGCCTTTTGAGACCTTGACGGGGCTGGTGCTCCCTCACAAGGAGCTGTCTTTTTTCATGAAAGCCTGCTTTAGGCTCAGACCGCCCCCACGCCAGATACTGCCTCAATGGTCTCTGGCGAAGGCTCTCAGGCTCCTTACCTCACCCATCTACACCACTAACCCATCACCTGTTCATCTGCTTGATAAAACTTTGTTTCTTTTAGCGTTGGCTACAGGAGAGAGGGTGTCGGAGTTGGCTGCCATGTCGAGGGCCCCGAATTGCATGAGTTTTTCGCTTTCCTTGGGGTCAGTCACTTTGGCCCCTTCCGTTCATTTTGTGGCCAAGAATGAACGTGAGGCGCACATTTTTAAGCCGTTTACTGTACCAGCTTTAAAATGTGGGTGCACGCATCATCCGCTATGCCCGGTACGAGCCTTGCATACGTATGTGCGTGCCGCTGTGCCGACGTCGGGGACGGCGCTCTGGTTGGCCCCTAAGACAGGGACACGGTTAGGCAAACGTGCTGTGGGACTTCATTTACGCCATGTCATTACTGCGAGTAATCCCCTTACAAAGGGCTCCGCTCATGATGTCCGCTCTTATGCAGCGACTGTGAGGTTTCTCAACAATTCCTCACTTTCGGATATAGCCGCCACAGGGTTATGGTCCTCCCACAGCACTTTTGTCTCATCGTACCTGTCCATGTCCACTGCCAGGCCAGGTGTGCCTTGTGTTGCGTTAGGCCAATGTGTCACGTGATTCATCTCCATCCTGTGTCTCTTCTCATCCCATACTGTATTTTCTTCCTTTCCCTACACTGGGGGGGGGTCATTTTGTATGATTGTACAATGCCTTTCTCTCTTTCATTATACATGTATGTCATCCCTGTTTAGTATTAAGGTTATCTCTCTTACTTCTTTACGTATAGACTCTACTGTCTAGGGGTTCCTTGTTTGGTATGTCTATGCCTCATACCCGGTTTTTGTAATTAACCCTTAAAAAGCGGCTCACCACATAAGTCGAGTTGAAAAAACTGGCAAAAAACGGGTGAAAAAAGGGTGGAAATCGAGTGAAAATGGGTGGGATAGTAATGATCCATACGTCCGACATCTGTGGCCTCCCGGCCCACACTAACTCCAGTTCCCCCACCGCGCGTGAGGATGACAGTGTAACCAATAGTTCGCTAAAAATGAGCAAGGTAGCAAAATCAGCTAAACTTCCATCTTCGAGGTAACACTGTCAGTGCTCCACGAGTGCTACGTAGCTGTATGTGGCGTCATTGTGTAGCGATTTCCACCTAGTTTTTGGCGCAATACAGTTCCTTTCATACTGATGGTTGATATAGCAGTCAGAAAGGCCCAAAACGGCCACAGAGCACCCGCTAGAGGAGGGTTAAAGAGTGTCCTTGGAGATCTTCCGCGTACTGTGCCTTGCCTTCAGATTCTTGTCTTCATGTACAACTTGCCTTCATTCTTCCCATATTGGTGTGCCATTCTCCGGTCGACATGACCTATTCCTTAGCCTGCTGCAGCACTTTTAAGACCCTAGACTGATACTGGTAACATGTACTTCCTTAATATGCAGCGTACTGTTACGCTCTTTTTCTGATAATAAACTGATTTGTTTATTTGTGTCTTTTCTTGGTCCTCTGCTTGTGCTACGGCTTGGGGTTTATGGTTTATTGGATGTCCGCCTCCAATTTGGGATTCAAGCCCTACGTTGGAAACGTAGAGACTGCTACTAAATTGGGAGGTTTGACGACCTCCCTTATAACCAAATAAGGAAAACCTCTTATTTGGTAGCAGTCTCGGAGTATCCAACGACAGAGTATCCCGCCCTCATGCCGATCCCCTGCCCATCCAATCTAAACTGATTACTTGATACCTCGATACTTTGGCAGGTCCTGGCACAGGCTCATAGAACATGGAGCATGGCTCAGAGGAGAGCAGCTAGATTAAATGGGTAACTATAACAATTCTTTCTCTCCTTCGCTATCTCTTCTTTCCTAGTCGTCTCGGAGTGTGTACAACGTGCCTAGTAGTGAATTGAGGTGCAACTCTAGAGATTATTTGGTTACTTCGCGTGAGTACCGATAAATTGGCCCGCTGTGGTAGCGGCTGAGATCATAAGCCCTACGTTGGATACTCCGAGACTGCTACCAAATAAGAGGTTTTCCTTATTTGGTTATAAGGGAGGTCGTCAAACCTCCCAATAATGTCTTTCACTGTTCTGTTAGCTTCTTCACTGTCAAACTGGAATCCATTGTACACCTTGAGGGTGTCGTCTGCTAGGTATTGTAGGAAAGTAGCTACTTGAATGTTCTTTTCTTCAGTGTGTATCTTTGCAAGAAGAGCATACATACTCCAACGTTGTTTAAACAGCTTCCAGTTTTCCGCCACATTTGTTCCCAAACAGAAGGGTTGGGGATTCTTGACACCAGCATGTCGGCGGTCTTGGTGAGGGGCAGAGCTGTTGTCAGTCTGTAACGGGAAGAAATTGTACTTTCCCTTTTGGTATATGTTGTAAGGTTTGACTTAACTGTAAGACTTTTTCCCCTTCATTCACTCTTCCCTATATTTAAGGGAAATGTATCAGTTAAGAAGGGTTAAGTAACCCTCGTCTATGTAAAGAGGGAATTAGCCTAGATCAGAAGGAGAACTAATATTCTCAAATCTATCTAAAATACTTTCAAGCCTAATTTTCCTTTCACCCCTTTTGTTATTCCCTGTAAAAATCCTTCCTTTTCGAATTTAGAGTAATGCCCCCTTGTATAAAAAGACCGCCAATTCCTACCCCAGCGACGCCACCCTTTGTGGTCACCCTCCCCCTTTTTGGCGGGATCCCTGGCACTGGCCCTCGGCCCCTCACTGTCGTGACCCCCGGCCTACGAGAGAGACACCTACCCACCCCCCAGTCTCTGTCATCATTCCCTGCTTCTTCTCCGGACTTAGGCTTCCTTTCCCTCCATTCAGAGGTTCGTAATTAAGGTTTATAGTGTTATAAGGTATTGCTTATTCAGTTAAGTAAGTACTAGGTGTGTAATGTAGGAGGTATTATTGTGATTGACAAATTCGTGAACTCAAGCCTACCATCGGGTTGGTCGACAGGCACCCCTCACCTGCCAAGTGCCTACAACCATTCAATTTCCCCATTATCATTGTGTTCAGTAAAACTTAGTCTGTGCACCTTTGCTAAGTGTTAGCGGCTCGCTTGGTGTAGTGACTAGCGTCTCGGACTTCCACCCAGAAGGCCCGGGTTCGCGCCCACGCTCGGCGCATTAAAGATTTTTCACAAGCACTGAGTCGTTACCATCCCTCATGAGCAAAGGGATGGGGTAGTAGTACAGGACCCCAATGGAAATACGCCTAATCGGCCTTATTGAGCTATCCTTAGCTAGCTTAGCATGCGCTAGCTTTAAGAACTATTATTATTATTATTATTCTGATATTTTAGACTTTGTTATTTCAAATTAACGTCAAATTAACTTCGTGTGTAATAATTTCAGTCAGAGGGACGCCATTTGATGGCCTTCCAATTCTTGTGTTTTTCCATAATTCCCGACCAAACTTAGGCTAGTCTAATTTGCTAGTATGTCTTTCACCGTTTTACATAATCCTGAGGTAGTGCGAGAACACCAGTTAAGAGTAGAATTGAGGACGAAGTTGATTAAAATGCTTTTGAAGCTTGACCGCCATTTTAGGATTTAGACCATCTCGCATTTCGGAGAGACGACCAGGTTGAGTAAATTACTAATGTAGCAGTTGTATTGTATGGTTAGAACTTGTTCATTACTTTGAGTTTATAAAACCATGCATTTTGGTAAATATGGTTGTATTTTAACGTGTAATTCAGGAAAGGACATTCGTTTGAGATCGTGTCCTTGAGTTTTGTTTACCTTTCGTGTCTCCGACGTTCCAAAGTTAGGCCTATTCAGATAAGTATTTATAACTAACGTCTCCTAGGCCTGGTTGTTGTTCATTTTAAATGTTTTTACTGGGTTATAGTGTAAAGAGTTACTTGTTATCTTGATTTAGAGGTCCTCATTTCCCAACCCCAGTACCGTCAAATTTCGGACCCCCATTGGGTCGGGTTTATTTCAGATGATTATTTGTTCTTACCTATTGTTACTTAAAGTTAACTTGTGAAAAGGCCGTTTAGGTATGGGTACTTGCTGAATTATTATGGTAGGTTATATGATTTTACATTTTAATTAGGCTACCTAACTTTCACCTAATTGGAAGTACAGTAGGCTATTATTAATTATTGTGCTTTTAGAGTGTATTATGAATATTGATTGCTATGATATTATTATGTTTGACATGGTCTAATGTACAGAGTTGCATTGCAAGGGATGGAACGCTGTAGTGAGATTCTGGGCAGCTGATTTCAGGGGATAAGTTACTCGAGTTACAGTAGAAATAACGTTTAGCTTTGTTTGAGCCTTGTATAGCACCCTCCGCATTGAGCAGTCCAACCTGTTAAGTTTGACCATGACAATTACCTTTGATTTATGCCATTATTGTATTGATTTGACTCCATAGATATGCTGTGTAATTATGTATTCCCAATTGTGTGTAGAGTACTGCTGAGTAACATATGTACCTGTACTTAATGAGAGGATCTTTGGATGCCTTAAGAGATTATTTCGGTACAGTACTGTAATGTCATAATTTGATCTGTCATTGTATTTCTGTACTTATATTAGCTCATCTATTTTTATACGTTAATAGGAATCCATGTATTTTTATGTTTATATTAGCCTATATTTTTTATATGTATTTGTTTTAGTATTACTGTGTACCGTAATTAGGATATTGATTAACCCCATTATTAAGGGTTAGCTATATGTCAACCGTGGGTTAAGAATGTATTCGACTTACCAGGGAACCAGTTTGGGACGGAGTCGATGTGATGCTGAATTGCTGATGGCGGAGAATCGGAGATTCACCCCTCCCATTGGCTGAGTGCAGGATGCTGAACTCGTGTACTGTACGAGGGTTCAAGGACCGCAGGAAGACGTATGATTACCCCCTATACCCCAGGATACGGTAGGCCGAAGAAACCTACAGGCAAGCCTGGCCGATACCGGTATCTAGCGGAATGGGGATTTTAATACCGAGAGGAATGGGCCATGGGGTGGATACAGACAGCAATATTCGAGTCCTACTCCTAGGTTAAGAGACTGTCCCAGTACGGTAATGGATTGGTCCCAGGTTAATGGTATAGAGATAATTAGATACGGACCATACGGTACCAATGTTAAGAGTTGTAAACGGTAAAATGTTCCTTCTATTAATATCAAGCTTAAGATTACTGCAATATGTTTGTATCTATCCTCCCGTACCTATTTGGATCTAAATGTGTTGTCAGGATGGTAAATCGGAGCCGTCAGTATTAAATTGGTCTAAGAGTAGTACCAGTAGCCTAACCGAGAGTTAAAGTCTTGTCAGCCAACATTGAAGGTGAAGTTCTTGATTGGTCTTTGCTAGCCTCCGATTTATCCTACTGTCCTAATGTACCTGAATAATGAGCATGAATAACGATTGCATAAAGAATAAGAAAACCCTGGGGACGGCCAGTTCACCTGAAGGTGGGCGATCAAATAATTTGAATGAATTACCGTTCCCAAAAACATCCTTATGTGATATCTAGAAAGTAGAGAATATGCTAGGTCTCAGTGGGGTTTTTGTGGTTCTTTGGTCTTATCATCGTGTCGGAGTTGCAGCCTTTCCCCTTCCTCGAAGGGTGTTGGATGTGGGTCAACCAAACAGGGTTGTCCTCTCGTTAATTAGAATGCAATAACGGGTTTGTCGTCATCTCTTCCTTTCTATCCTTGAGTACCTATTTTCCACCTTCGCAGCTTAATCTATCTTTTTCTGTCTTACCCTCTCTCTCTTGTTCGCAGCAGAAGAAGGGAAGTGATGAGGAAAGGAGGATCCCCCCCCGTTACAAGTCATCCTGGCACGCTTGTAGATCACAGGTACACGTATCAGTAAGTTGCTAGAAGATAACTTGACTCACGGGCAGGAGAAATCAGCAGGTTCATATTGGTCCGACATTCGCAGATTTGAATGTTTCGGCAAGGGCAGCAACACAACACAACAGCATTTCTTCCAATACACAGCATACTCGGGATTATCCTCTCATCTCCACCTTCACCAGGCTGCCACCATGTTTCGTGTTCTTAGTTGTAGTAGTAATGGGCATGGTGAGTTCAGGTATAGAGGTCAATGCAGGTAATGAAGAAGAGATGGGTGGAGTGAGACAGCTGTGTTTATTCTCTAGCCGTTAGTAGCGGGCAGACCCTCTTGCATTGTGGGTAATGAGTTAGGTGGCGCCAAGCGCGGTTTATTCAAATCACGTAACACTGATCACATTGCTTTATGATACGTAGGGTACATGAATCACACAGGTTAGGTATTTCGCTTTGTTAACTCTGGTAATATGACTCTTAACCCTCTTGGCCCGGGCAGGCTCTCCAAAGGACGGAGCTCGTATCCGGGCGATCTGGCCGAATATCAACAAAAGTAAACTAAGGTTAATCTCGCTTAATATATTACCTACATTAATCAAACATATATAGAAATGGGCGCCTTACCTTGCTGCGTAGAATGGCGTTGAGTAGAGCTCTCTAGCTCAACTGGTTCCGGAGTGATTGTGATGGAAGTGGAGGTAACTTTTGCCGCGTATTTACCTCGGCGCGTCCGAACCCTCAACCGCGGCCCCGGCTACGACGCCTAGTTGCACTCGTCGCTCCACCCGCAATTATGCCGGGAAGCGATTTGATAGTGTTTTATTGGTTATTATGTCATTTATTATAGTTATTATGTTTTTTTCACTCAATAAAGTTATTTACATGAACTTTTTTGTGTCTCTGTCACTTATTACTTCGTTTTATTATTATTATTATGATTATAGTGTCACTTTCACTGGACTTTGATAATTGATAGTGTCATTTCCCCTTTTCTGTATTGTTAGGTAAGCTAATAATATATATAGTGTCACTGTCACTTGTTCATATTGTTATGAAGGCACTTATTATTACTTGTGTGTGTCTCTTTCACTTTTACCAGTCACTTTGATTGAGTGTCATTTTCACCTATTTATTGTTAGAAATATATATTTTAGTGTCACTTTCACTTGTTCATATTGTTATTGAAGGCACTTATTATTACTTATATGTGTCCTTTTCACTTATACTTAGTTATATTATTATTCTTAGCCTACATTTGAGTGTCACTTTCACTGTTGTCACTTCCACTTCAAAAGTTTATTAGAGTATGGAAGTCGTTGAAGCAGGTGCCAGCACACAGTCCAACTTGACACTCGAGGCATTCCCAAGTGGTTGTTGTGCTTTTCCAGGGTCTTCTTGTTGTGTGGCTGCACACATGGCACCTCTTCTGACTCCTAACGTTACTACCTGGTGCTTTGAAAGGAAGGGCGTTGAGCTGGTGCTTCCTGAAAAATTCAGCACACCCCGTTCTGTCCAGCTGGCCTGGTCCTTGTAGTGGCCTCCCTGGTGTACCCGTATGTTTAGCCAGGAGCTCAAGTATCACCTGCTTGTGGAACTTCCGCAGGGACTTGTACTTCTTGGCTCCTGCAGTCCTCAGACGGTAGATGTTGTAAGCATTGAGGACCGACATATCTACCGTATGCAGGATAAACATCTTGTACCACCTGCAAGATGTTCGCAGGCAGTCGATGAAGCCCATCGATCTTCATGTCGGACTTGTCAACGAGGCGCATGTTGAGGTTGTAATCCAGGACAGCAGCTGGTTTCTGGACGGGGTTCTTGGTTCTTCGGTCCACCTTCCCTGTGGCGACCATCTGGGCCTTGTGGAATGTGGTGAGGAGGTTGACCTTCCGCTGGTTATGCCAGTGGATGGAGAGGATGGGGCCACTCTTCTTGTGGAAGATGTCCTCCTTCTTCGTCTTGGTGGGGTAGCCTGGCATGCCCTTCCTCTTGCCCTTGACTGTGCCGACAGTTCCGGTCTTGCGGTCATGGAGGTACTTGGTCAGGAGAGGCGACGTGTAGTAATTATCTGTGTAGAGGATGTGGTTTTTATTGAAGTGCCTCTCCATCATCTTCTTCACTACAGTGCCACCAAAACCAATGAGGGGGTCAGTCACAATTTCTCCACCCTTGCCGCTGTAGACTATAAAGTCCAGCACATACCCCGTCAAACTGTCCCAGAGGACGAAGAGCTAGATGCCGAAGCGGTGTCTCTTGGACGGGATATACTGTCGGAAGTGCAGCCTACCACGGAACAGGACCAGAGCGTGCTTCCTGATATGTGTCATCAGCATTGTGAGTGCCAAGAACATATATAGTTTTGCCACAGTGACAGCTGTCCATGCCACCATCTTGGCACTGGCCTTCCTGCCAAGAAAGTTGGCACAGATCTCATGATGGTTGTTGCACTGTTGGTCTCCTCGACGAGGTATTCCATGACTTCATTGTCATAGAAGCCACAGAAAATTTCACTGGGGGTAGCAGCTGGGCCACAGGGAAATGTTGGTGACACCCCGGAACCCATCTGTACCTCGTCAAAGGCAGGACAATCTGGCTCAAAATCAGCCCCATCTGTCCACACAAACAGGTCGGATGCTGATGCTCGAGCACGTGCAGGTGCAGCAGGCACACGCCCTGGACGCCCTGGCACATGCCCTTGGCCACGCGGACGCCCTGCATGCCCACGCCCACGCCCAGGGCAGCGGCGGCGTCGGCAGACTGACCACGTCCACGACCTCGCCCTCTCGCTCGTCTTGTCGGGACTTCCTCTTCCTCTTCCTCCTCAGGCGACGTCAGGTCATCTGGGGCAATGTTGGGGTCATCAGCATCGTCTTCAGGAGACAATTCGGGTGAAGAAGTGACCGGGCGTTGGCGGTGTGGGGCGCGGGAGGGTGCGGGAGCTTCAACAATGGGAGCCTCGGCCTTGGGAGTTGGGCTCCTTTTGCGGCGAGCCGAGGGTTTCTCCGCAGCAAATAATGCTCTGCGGTGTGTTGAGGGCTGTGGCACACTAGTAATACCACTTGAAGAGGCCCTTTGGTTATCCTGAAGGAGAGATGAAGCCGAGGGCTGTGGGTGACCCACGCGGCGTCCCGGGTCAAGGCGTCGGGACAATGGAATGCGGGTGGTTGCTAGACCAGGGTCGGCGTCATTATCACTGTCTTCAGCTTCCCTATCCTTTTCTGCGGCTGCCCTGCGTGCTTTTTTAGCTGCACGTTTCACCAACGATTGTTTATAGAAATATTTGCCCACTTTCAAGGGCGTACGGGCAGGCAAAGGGGAAGGTCCTGGGCTAGGGCTAGGCCTAGGCCTAGGCTGACATAGCAAAGATGGCGAGGGGGTAGGCCTAGGTTCTAGCACACTTGGAAGCTCAATGGCACCTTCCTGAAACACTTCCACATCAGGATCATCACTACTGTCTCCCCCCTCAAATAAATCGACATTTTCGTCGTCTCCAAAGCCAATGAAATCGTCATCTTCGCTTGCACTTATAAATTGTTCTTTGTCCACCAAGCTTTCGCCACTGCTCTCTTCACTATCAAAAAGTTCTCGTTGTATAGCGCTATCACTCAACAAACGCTTAACTTTCTTTCGTTGAGCTTTCTTCTCGGTTGCAACAGGCGTTGAAGTTGCGAGCGGGGTAGCAGTGGGGCCCGCGGGAGGTTGCAGCGATTCGGACACGTCGGAAATAATTTTTTCAGTATAACTCGCTATGGCGGCCATGTACGCACTGATAACACTAGTAGTTGAGGCTTGGTGGCGCTGCGGTCGCGAATTTTGAAGCACGCTTTCAAGCACAGGGATTTTAAAATGACACCCGGGCACCTGCCCTTTTTTCGTGGTGTCATTTTAAAATGACACCCGGGCTGGAAGGGTTAATCAAGGATGAAAGTATAAGTAATGTGGTTATTGCCCAAGAATTAACGTAAAGGGATACTGTAACTAGTTGTACTGGTCTAGGATGTTCACTTGTCTAGGTGATACTTCGGACCGAAAATATCAGTGAGGGCGAATCAGGTTAAACCTGATGGCAAGAATAATTACGGGAGTCAGTTTGCCTAAGCTAAATTTCACTGATATATATTAATACATACTAGCATAATAATCACTTGTTTCCTAACATCAGAGAAAGTTGAGACACAATCGAATACACTGGATGGTTTATAGTTAATAGCACCGTAACACTGGTACTTTGCGAAGTAACACTGTGATAGTGTTTTCCTGGTTATCTTGCGTTAGTGATGTTGGGGTAGCTCTGTAGCTCTGTAGCTCAGTAGCTCTGGGGCCGTCCAAACTGTCCGGTAGTGTAGAGAAGGTTGTTGTTGTTGTTCCCCAAGCTGCCTGGCCGAACAGCCCCGAGTCCCTGAGAAAGGCCATGGCCACGATCAGGCTTTCCCACAGAGCTCTCATTGAGTGTAGATTGTGTTGTTGGCGTAAGTGGTTGTGTGAAATGCAGTCTTCTATGATGTGTTTAATGGTATGGGGTGCTGTGTTACATCCCGGGCAGGCGTCGACAACGGAGTCATCCAGTCTCTTCTGATAGCTCAGGAGAGCTGGATGGTGTCCGCATCTCAGCCTGGCCAGGTGGACTCTGTCCTCGCGAGGAAGGGAGGATTCGGAAGGATGGATTTCGGGAGGTCGTGCATGCAGCTGCGTGTTGTCTGTGAGTGAGTGGATGGATCGGTGAGAGATATGAGTATGGATGTGCTTCTGGAAGTTGGTTCGGGGTGGGCAGGGAGGGAGAGAGGACAATAATTGTGTGTGTAGAGAAGGTTTTACAGATGGGCTTCTTGCGTAACCGGTGACGACACTCCGATATGTTACCCTTGATGGGGACCTTAAATAACGCTGTCTCAAGCTCAACCGGACTAACAACATATCGGATTAACGTAAGACAGTCGAGAAAAACGACTGTTTAACTATCTCTGGTCCTTATAAGAGGTTCAAGGAGCGCGGGCGGTTTTGCACCTTTTTTTGTCAACAAATGCTGATGGGGCATGCAGTCCATTGTTGCCAAGGAGTTATTCTTACAGAGTCCTCACTCAAGAGTTTCTCGCATAATCCCTTCTAACATAACAAGATCTTTCTGCCTTAGATCAGTTATGAGTTATGATCGTTCGTAACTCAAGTAGAGGATGGTGCACTATCAGAAGTTAATGAAACAATCAATAATTTGTGAATTTGTTGTCTACCAATATAATATTACTGCCGGTAGTCCCGATCGCAATAAAACATTCGTAAAGGGTTAATTCACTTCCTCACGAAGTTGCACAGATTACGGAACGCCGAATTATCGTGAATCTTGAGGGGGGGAGGGGAGGTATTAGATGCCACCGCAGTGTGGCCAGCCGTTGCTTTGGGCTCAAATATTCAACTGCCCGACTGTTGTCTCTGTGTCTTATTTATAGGCAGGTCAAGGAAGCTTCAGGAATATTCTAGAAGTATTGGATGTCGGTGCTATGAAGTAGTTAATTTATTCTGGTGAACTTAGGGGGTTATGGGGGGGGTCTTTAATGTGGCGGTAAGTAACTTGTGTCTGATTTATTATCGTGGATATCTTAACCCTAGTATGAGGTACTAGTAGAGTTGTTTAGGCGGATTTGGTGAAGATTTTTAAGTACTACTTTGCTGGCACCCTACATGACTAGGCTGGGAGGTATTATTCATCAATTAACCTAAGTATCCTTCTCTGGTCTAGCTGACATGCTATTCGGAATTTAGGATGGGTTAAGGGGGATATTGGGTTTTAGTTAAGGATGGGGTAGGATGGTATTTGGATAGGTATCTAGATTTGTAGGTCATAACCTGTTGGAAACTCACCTGTTGTCTGGCAAGAATTTGCTGGCTTGCGCGGGTCATGGTAATTCTCCGCGGGGGTCGGGGGGGATGCCGCTCCCTGAATATGGTTATCGAGAGTTCTTACGTTAATTGGTTGAGATATGAGTTCAGGTTGTCAGGAGGTATCTTCCTAGTTAGGGTTGATCACTACATCTAGTTTTCATGTACGAGGATCACTCGTGGGTGTTAAGAATATTGGTTTTGTGAAAATGCAAGTCAGTGGGAAATTTACATTTTTAAGGGGGGATGAGAGGGGGTCGTCCTAGCCTCGCGCCGGCTATTGTTCTGGTTCAGGTTGTGAGTGGGGCTAGGGAGTTAGAGGATAGTTAAGGGGGGGTACAAGGATAGGTCCTTACCTTCCATTTGTTGAGGTTAGTGAACGAACTGAGTCGGCATGTTATAACGTTCTTATGGCGTCTTTACAGGGGGAGGGTTGTGAATTGTAAAGGGGGTGGTTTGAGGCTAGGCGCCGCGCCGCTCGTGGCCTAGGGTCGTGACCCTTAATGCGCTGGACATAGGGGTGGCATTTCTCTACGATCGAACAGGTAGTGTGGTGGGTGCAGCGGGGCGTGAAGGAGAAAAGGACAGGATGACCCAAAAACAGGTTACCACTGAGCATGGGGTCACGAAGCAAAACAGAGTAGTGTGGATTGTGGATAAGGAGGAGGTGATTGGAAGACGTATAACAATTGTGGAAAAGTAAATGGAAGAGAGGAACACAATGGCGGATAAAAGATAATTAACCTAAGGATTGAATAAATGCATGAATGACGACATTATAGCCGTCGTCCTAATAAGATGATGAAACCGGGTTGGTATGCACGTGGCACAATACGACACTAGGACAGAGCCGCTATGTCGTATCAATATCGATGGGCATACTCCGGTTAATATTATATATATACTCAGTTACTAGAAGAACAAGACAAGGGGCAACTGAGCACGGGGGTACATATCTATATACTTAGTTACTACAAAAGAAAGGAACAGTTGAGCATGGGGTTGGTATGTGGGTGTTGTAACTGAGCAGGGGGGCTGCATATATCTATTCTCATAATGGAGAGAGATACTAGGTAGCTTTCCTGCATTCCTCTTGAGATGATCGTATGCAGATTGGTCATAATTAAACATATATATAAATCAACAGATATGAATCAATACAATAACTGGCAGAGGGTTAGTATTGCGGGTTAGAGGTTAGGTCAGAGGACGGAGGGGGATCATAATTAATTATAGGGCTGACATAATCATGATCGGATTCGTTGTGGACTGGAAAACGAAGGTGTCCTGAGATCGCCTTCGCACCTACACAATGAAAATACTATAACTCACAAGGTGGTTATCTAATTAAACACATACTTAGTTGGTAGGCTACATCAAGAATGTCCAGGAGGAAAGTCATGTGGTTTGTATTCTACAAGACTGTGATTTAAGAGGCGTGTAACATGCAGAGTTAAGTGGAAAAGAGAAACAACATTGTGGATAACAGATAGTTACTCTAAGGATTGAATACATGCATGAATGATGGCATTATAGCCGTCGTCCTAATAAGATGATGACACCGGGTTGGTATGCACGTGGCACAATACGACACTAGGACAGTGCCGCTATGTCGTATCAATATCGGTGGGCATACTCCGGTTAATATTATATATACACTTAGTTACTAGAAGAAAAAGGAAAAAGGGACAACTGGGCACGGGGGTACATATATCTATACTCGTCATGGAGAGAGAGATACGAGGTAGCTTTCCTGCATCTCTCCTGATAATCGTATGCAAATTGGTCATAGTGAGTTTATTCGAATTAACAGGCCTAAATCAATACAATAACTGGCATAGGGTTATCGGGTGTATAGAGTCGTGGTTAAAGGTTGTTAAATAACTCGTAATTAACTTATCTAAATCAACAGGCATAAATCAATACAAGAACTGGCAAGGGACACAAATTGACAGACGAACAATGCAACGTGAGGTTATGTATAGCTAACTGCTAAAAATGGGGGAACGAAGATAGGTGTCTTCCCTTTTTACAAGTTCCCTAAATTATGTTAACATTAGGGAGTTGGTATATCAATAAAATAGCAATGTGGATCTCAGTGAGTTATGGGGCTGTCTAGTGAATTGGAGGTTGTATTAGGAAGGTTGGGAATATATATAGTTAGTGGATAAAACAACGGGAGGTTAGAGACATATAATTGCTAGAATTGGGGGGGACTATGATTGTTATATAACTAAATACAGGACTGACGTAATCACGATCTGATTTGGTGTGAAATGGAAGCTAAGGTGTCTTTTAGATCGCCTCGAACCTACACAATGCAAGTATTATAGCCTGTATGGTGGTTACATAATTAAATACATACTTAGGTGGTACATCAAGAATGTCAGTGAGTAAAGTATTGTGGTTTGTATATTAGAAGACTGTGATTGAGAGACGTATAATATGTGGAATGAATTGGGAGAGAGAGAGACCAAATCGGGGATGGAAATGGGACCGGGGATCTCATTGGGGGTGGGGTTTTCGCTCTCAGGATTTTCGTTCCCGTGGCTCGTTAGGGGTGGGGGTTTCGCTCTCAGGATTTTCGTTCTTGTGGTATTTTAAGAAGGATAGTACTAGGGACAGTGTATTGGACCTACCTAAACCCCCCCCCCCCCCCCCCCCCCCGACACACACACCTACCCATTTCTCTTTCTCCATATCCTCTCTAGCGTCCTCTTCATCATCTCTACATCTTGCTTTTCCATATCGTTTGTTAGCCCCAGTAATGCCCCTACCCCTCTATCGTCTCTCTGCTAATTATTTCCTCCCACCTTAGTTCCCCAACTCTATTCCTCATATATGTCTCCAAATCGTTTCTCTCGATCCTCTTTATACTTTGTACATTCTGTTACTATGTGCTCTATGTCCTCGACTATTGGGTCTCCTCCTAGCTGGTCACATTGGTTACAGTGCGGTTCTATCCCGTTCCACCTCCTTGTTCTTTCATTTGTCTCTAGGGATCCTGTCCTTGCCTTAAACAGAAATTTAGATCCCCATCCCCCATCATAAAAAAGTTCTCTAGCTGGTTTCTCTTTCTCTCTGTAATACGACAGCGTGGCTTTGTTTTCTACCCCTTCCCTCCTCTTTTATCCCTTTCTCTATCTCTCTGATACATCCTCTCCCATTTTCAATTATTACCCAATCATCCCTCCCATTCCGCTTTCTAAATTCTCCTCCCACATGGTCCCGTATTATATTTATCCTTTTCAGCCTTCTTCTACATTCCCTGTTCCATTTACTTCCCTCGCTCGCCCATCTGTAGGATATACCTTCTTTGGCCACCTATTTTCCTCCATCCCCTCTAGCCTCACTTTGTACTTCCCTTTAGCTTTCCCTATCCTTTCTTCAAACGTACTCCATTCCATTTCTCCTCGGATTGCTTCCTGTGCTACGTATTTATTCGCCCCTAATCCCGTCCTTCCGATTTTATTCTGTATCATTTCTGCCTCTGTCGTTTCCACCGCCTCCATGCCATACATAATCGCAGGTAGCCTACTCCCAGTCCTTTCCACAGCCCTCGCACTATTACATAGCTCTTCGGTCTTAATCTTCTCGCGCTCCATAATCTCCCATGCCATTGTTGCATTTGTCCAATCTTTTTGCTTTTAGCCTTTTCTCTGCAATTGTTACCCCCAGGTATTTATATTCTCTTGTCTTCTTCATTCTGCTTCCTTCTATTGTCCATTCCTCGTCCTCTTGGAGCTGTTCATTAATTTTCATTATTTGGCTCTTTTCTTTTCTGAATCTTAAATTACTTCTAATTTTCGGTTGGATGGGACTTGTTAGCCTTGGTCGGGAACCCATCTAGGGGAGACAACCTTATAAAAATCCGGGTGGATGGGACTCGTCAGTCTTGGTCGGCAACCTGTCTAGGGGAGTACACCTGATACAAATATCCGTTCTGCTCATCTAAGTGTAAGGCAGGTTAGTGGATGGACTAGCCGAACACTACTGTAGAAAAATAGTGCTAACAAGATACATAGAGGGCCTTGGAGTCGGACGGATCCTAAATTGAGTGGTCAATCCTGTAAGTCCTTCAGTAAACTGGCTCGGGTTGTCCCTCTTACAGGAAATATGTCCGCTTGGGGGCCTTCTGTGTATGGCCACCCTCATTAAGGGGAGTAAGGCGTCCGGCAATAGATAGATAGATATATACTTCTAATTCCTCCCCGAATCTTGTTGCTTCCTCTAGCAGTCTCTGCAACCCTCTTCCTGTTTCTGCCATCAGGACTACATCGTCAGCGAATAGGAATACCCCCAGTCTTTCCTTGTTTATCTGTATCCCTTCCCCCACTCTTTTTATCCTTTGTGTCATTTCTTCCATATAGAGCGCAAATAATAGCGGCGATAGTACACACCCCTGCTGTATACTCCCCTCTTGCTTTCTACCCATCCCGTTTCTATATTTCCTAGAACGTACTTCGCCTTTGTGCTCTGGTACATCGATGTTATGATGTTGATATATTTTTCTGGTATTCCACTCCTTGCCATTATTTTCCACAGCAGTTCCCTATTTACTCTATCATATGCTTTTTCTATTTCTAAAAATGCACAGTATGATGTTCTCTTCCCTCTTTTCAATTTCCCTACCACTTCGTTTAGTACGGTATATAAATATTATCCGTCCCCCTCCTGTCTCTTCTGAACACGTTTTGCTCTTCACTTATTATTCCGTTTCTCTCTGTGGCTCTATTCATCCTTTCCTTCAATATCCCGTAGAAGAGTTTCCCTATTGTATTTGTTACTGTCACTGGCCTGTAGCTTTTCATTTCCTTTTTACTCTTAATTGTACCCTCCTTTGTGTAATAGCGTTACTCTCGCTTCATTCCATCTTTCTGGGATTCTCTCACTTCTCAATACCTCGTTAACCCGGCAAGCGCGATAGGCCTCACGGAAGGCTTCCTATAGGGAACGCGATAGGCCTCACGGAAGCAAGACCATAAAAAAAGCCTTCCAAAAAAAAAAAGGGCCTATCAAAACAAAGGATTTTGTCTCTAGGTGAGATAATTCCCCTCTAGTACTCATCCATGTGTTTCTCACCCCTCCCCCTTCCCTCCTTCCCCACCTTATTCCCCCTCCCCCCCCTCCTCAATTATCACCTATTTATCCTCTTATTATCATCATTTATCGGTTATTTTTCTCTCCCGCGATAATGTAGCACAAGTGAGTTGCATAAAAGATCGTTTTGCAACACCCAGACACCGGCACACACCGCCCCGCTCGTCTCAGTTGACTCCCAGACAGCGAGAGGGGAGGGCTGCCTGTGGCTCTCTCTCGCCTGAGATTATGACCGGGTGGCCAATATCTTTGTTTTTCACCACCCAAATGCTTTTCCCACTTATTTTAGCACTCTTGAAGGTTCATATATACATCATATATGTAAAATAAAAGCATACCGAAAACAAATAATGCTTTATATTGTAAATATAACGAATTCTGTCAGAATCCAGGGCTAGAAATGCACAAATAACTACCCTAGCACCTAGGTCTATATCGCGCTTGTCAGGTTAAACATTATCCTCAGCCTTCTTTCCATTTCTTCCCCCCCCCCCCCTCCATGTACATTTCATTTGGAATCCCATCCGGGCCGGTTGCCTTTCCCCTTTTTAGAGCTTTAATCCCACCTTACTTCTTCGATTGTGAGTTCCCTTTCCATTTCCATCCTATCTGCTTCCGGTAGTCTTCTCTCTCTCATTTCCAAGTTCCATTCCCTCCCCTCCCCTTGTTCATTTACCCCCCCTCTTTCCTCCCAGTATCGTTTTATTTCATTTTTTATTTCTTCCTCCGTCTTTATTATTCTATCTCCCACTATTAGTTCCACGTTTTCTTCCTCTCTACCGTTCTCACCTCTTAACCCGGGAGCTGCGGGGAGACTCTTAAGAGTTCCCCCGGCGCACTGCGGGGAGACTCTTAAGAGTCAGAGAAAATAAAAATCAACTTTTGACATCGAAAATTTTTTTTTTTTTTATATTTTTTTTTTTTTTATTTTTTTATTTTTTTTTGGCCCCTGGGCCATGCAAAATCTCAGTCCTCTACCTCCCCTCCTTCCCCACTTTCCTCCTCTCCTTCAGTTATCACCTATTTTCCCTGTTATTCCCTTATTCTGAGGTATATTTTCGTGCTAACATTAGAAATCCGATTGGAGGGTGTGGTCATCACTGATAGCAAGCGAGTGCAAGAGAGAGAGAGAGAGTATCGATCGACTGTGTCTCAGTGGCCTTGGGGGAAATTGGCGGGAAAGCAGATTGCCTCACCCATACATTATACAACTCGCGGGCTATATCTCCGATTTTGACCATCCAAACGCTGTTTTCACTCGTTTTATTGTTGTTTCAGGTTAATACCTTTATAATCAACCCATAATAGGCGCATATGGATAAGTATTAATGCTATTAATGGCACAATGAATATTTTAGTGGCGGAAACACCTCAAATACGTCAGCACAGGGGGACGTTTCCAATTACCCCCATGCGCACTTCAGAGGTTAACATCCTATACCATTCCTTTTGTCCCTCCTTCCCCCTGTTTCTGATTTGTTCTACTTCTTCTTTCTCGTGTTTAATCATTGCCTCTTGTATTAGTATTTTTACCTTCTTCTTTTTTTCTTCGTATCTCCTCGATCACCACTTGTATAACCTCTCTTCGTCTTCCCTCCTATTTCTCTCCATCATCCTTCTCCTTTCTCTTTTTGCATTCCTTCTTTCACATCTTGCTTGCTTTATTTCCCTATTCCACCATGGTTTTCAAATTAACCACAAGTAGATTGAAGATCTTCTTCTTCTTGTTGAGGATGTAGGGTATTGAAGCTGTAGAGCCCTCCCCAGGTGGAAGGGAACACAGGATCACAGGGAGGATGTGGACATCGTAGACTTCAGGGGAGGGCACCCATGCCCCGCAGACGACGCAGTTGCCCCGCCAACCTCAGGAATTTCTTGGTATGCAGGAGGACCCATGGAGGTGGATTCACTAATGGTCGTACGATCCGAAAACTCCCTTACCGTTCCCTTAATTACGACTCAACGCTGGTATTCACGAAGCGTCGTAGCGGCCATCTTTGATCGTAGAAAGCCCCTTTCGCTAAGGGTGGTCCGGACCACCCTTACATGAATTTGACCCGGATATAGGTGCACAAATATCGATAACACAACCCGCGACCATAACAAATCCGTCTGCAGTATAGCTCTTTATGACACACTAAGTCATTATTTAGGCAATAATAGCGCAATATGATTGTTAACTTGTGTTTACAACACCACTAAGGCATTTAATACAAAGTATGAATATATTTGTATCCTTAATGTCTTACGACAGGCCGAATTAAGCTATGAATAGCCTACATATGCCAGCCTAGACCTAGTCAAGGTTAATTGATGCACAAATTCATGTGCTGCGACAACACCTAGGCTACCATTAGTAGATGTTAACCCTCATTTATTGCGGAAATGTTTTATTCCAACTCTCCACCACCTCTGGCTCTAGGTTAGATTAGGGTAGCCTATTCCTCAACAGATTTGAAAGTAGGCCTAAAGTGTTCCTATCACAGGAACAAAATGATGAAAAGAATTAGGTCAATATACAGGAGGCGCTACAATATAGGTAGCAAAATTCTAATGGTAGTTTTGGGTTCCTATCATCATATCCTTCATTTCTATACACTTTTTATCCCCGGGAAAAAAAAAAAAAAATCTTGGGATTTTTCATTTATTTTCTTGGGATTTTTTGTTTTGGTCATTAACCTAACCTGATAGCCCCCAAATACATTTAGGTTAGGTTAGGTTAGGTTTTTTGGTTAGGTTAATAAAAAAAAAAAAAAAAAAAATCAAATAAAAAAATAAAAAACCCAAGATTTTTTTTTTTCCCGGGGATAAAAAGTATATAGAAATGAATCATATGATGATAGGAACCCAAAACTACTATTAGCATTTTGCTACCTATATTGTAGCGCCTCCTGTATATTGACCAAGAATTAGCGGCTCGCTTGGTGTAGTGACTAGCGTCTCGGACTTCCACCCAGAAGGCCCGGGTTCGCGCCCACGCTCGGCGCATTAAAGATTTTTCACAAGCACTGAGTCGTTACCATCCCTCATGAGCAAAGGGATGGGATAGTAGTACAGGACCCCAATGGAAATACGCCTAATCGGCCTTATTGAGCTATCCTTAGCTAGCTTAGCATGCGCTAGCTTTAAGAACTATTATTATTATTATTATTATTATTATTATTATTATCCTAGGCCTAGCCTATAAAAATAAATAATAAATGGTGTTGTGAATAATTTTGTTTAGCCTAGCCTAGGCTATAACCTAGGTTTATTTTGAAAAAGTTAGGGCTATTTAGGCTAGAAAAGTTAGGCCTATGTATGGTATTATGGTTAGGCTAGCAATGCCTAGCTTGGTGTAGCTTAAGCATAGTAAAATAGAAGCCTAGAAGGTAAAGATGGTGTTTGCAGGCGTACCGTCCTCATTGTTAACTAGCCTAGCTGTTATTAGTCCCATGCCGGTAATATATTTGATGATGGCAATAAGTCATGGGTGAGGGGGACAAAGCCCTCCTCAACCTATCATTATATCCCATGGCCAACTGTTGGGTAATAGGCTGAGGGGGGGCTTTACCCCCCTCATCCCCCATGACTTATTGTCATCACCATACTAGCTGTATATATTTCCAGCTGGGGGGCAAATAACAGCTGGCTGTGGGATAATTTTGTAATTAAATGCAGTCAAATTAGACGCGAACATAACCCAGCCTGCAACTTCATCTAAAAAAGGAGGACAGTACTCCTGCTAACACCACCCTTACCAAGGTAAGATTTAAGTGTTAGCGGGTTTACCGTCCGCTTTGTTTACATAGTCGCACACTCTGTTATATTCGCATATAATTTGACTGCTCTTATTTGCCCCTGCTGGTAAAATATATGATGATGACAATGTCATGAGGTGTAGGGGGGGTCTCAGCCCCCCTCATCCCATTTTTATATCCCATGGCCAGATGGCTAAATTGTTATGGTACCAACCGTGGGATACAATAATGGGTTGAGGGGGGCTTTGCCCCCTCAACAAAAATGGAGGAGTTAGGCTATGAAAAAAAAAACCTAGACTAGGCTAGGCTATAGCCCAAAAAAAAATATATATATATATGTAGGCTATATAGGCCTATGCTAGGCCTATTTTGAAAAGGTAGATAGGCCTTGAGGTGTTGTGATTACAAAAATATTACTCTAGGCCTATTTTGAAAAATTAGGCCTAGGCCTAGGCTAAGTCTAGCATTTTGGCTTGGCTAGAACTACCTGTACAGGCATAGACATAGGCTAGTAAAGTCTGGCATTTTGGGTTAGCTAGCCCTGTCTAGGTGTCGACATGGTAAAGTAGAACTATATACTGTGGTTAAGGTATAAATAATACACTAATTTCCCAACTAGCCTAACATGATTATCAATGATCAATCCGTTAGAAATCCTTTAACTTGGGCCACTAACAGGCTTCCCTGTAGCCTAGCTAGGCTAATTTCTTATCATCAATTAACAAGATACTCTATTCTTCTTCCTGTTGGCTGTGGTGGATCGAATTAGCCATGCTAAACAATGAAAAGCTCATAAATTTAATTATATTAGGTTCTTCTTGGTGCTTCGATCATGTTGGTGAGATACTGTTTATTTACAAAATCACTTAAGCTCAGTGAGTGGCCAAGCGCCTGATTGGTCAAGAGAAGCCTCGGTGAAAATAACCGAAAGGGAGCCGTAAGGGAGCTCAACGATGCGTTCGTCAATGCACCTTCCGCACTCCCTTAGGAACGATCGTAGGTTGCTGTACGACATCGCACGCTACGACCGTTAGTGAATCCGGGTCATGGACTTTGCACACTCTGGAACCCCGACACCCGCCAGCAGCACGGGGAGGGAGAAGTCTCTGACGCCAAGAGCTGTGAGAGCAGATTTAAGAGAGGCCCTGGCAGAATAGTATCGGGGACAGCTGAGGAAAAAGTGGAGGATGGTCTCGTCCACATTGAGGCACCAGGGGCAGGAGGGGCTAAGGGTCAGGTTGATGCGGAAGAGATGCCCAAACTTACCATACTGTAGAGCACCGGTAGAGGAACGCATTGGCCGCTGTATCTCGTGGGACACCTGGTGCTCCCGACGAAAAGTAGTAGGGAGCGCCCGCAGCCCTGTTTATTTCCTTGGCCGGGGTATCGTCAGCCCTGCCGTCATGGTCTACTTTAAAGACAAGACGGTAAACCGGGCACATATGTGACACTGGCCTATGGGGACCACCACAGATCGAGATAACAGTGTGGAGCAAGAGTACAGGGGTTGCCACCCTCAGGCCGGAATTTGTGATTACTGCTGCACATAGAACATCGATAACCTGACTTACATGAGGTAGATCTGTGGCCAAAGGCATGACACCTAAAACATCGATACACTGGGAATGTAAAAGGACCTACCCTATACGAGACGCCATCATAGTCGACACGGCTGGGCAGGGGACCGGCGAAACACAACCTAAGGGACATACTGTAGACATTTTAGGCTGGTCCGGGGATGGGTACCTGGTTGGGAGTCTAACCACTTCGACAAGACGGCATTGGTCAAGGGGGCGGTCCGAGTTCGTACGGAGGACTTGAATATCAGAAGCTAGGGTACCCACTTCGATGCTGAGATCCACACGGCCGATAACACCAAAGGAGTACACACCTGAGCCTACCTCCCAATCCCTCAACCTCCGACACGTCACCGACCAGGGGCCTAAGGTGGAAAGATCTTCCATAGGGGGATTGATTTTGCCCAGATCAGACTCCCTGAGCTGCAGCTCCAGGGACATACCCTTCCCTTTAATCAAGGTCCTGTCTGCACAACGATACTTACCAAAAGGGGCATCAGCCAAGTACACAGTGAGCTTAGGGGGAACAGTGAAAATTCTCTTACCCAATAGTTCCTGGATAAGGAATGTGGCATACGTGTCACCTCTGTCCTCGGCGGCCGTCTCGGAAGTTACTTCCTGGTAGCCTTGAGGGACGTCGGGGTAGCGGTGTCTTCCAAATCATGTGAGTGCTTCAGACTGGAAGAGGAGGCATCCATGGGTAACGGCACAGGCAACGCAGCCGCGCCACCAGCATCGTTGGTAGGCCCAGACATCAGTCCCGCATCCACAGGGTAAACGGGGACAGGCTGGAGTCGACACTGATACGAGAACAGCCGGTAAATGTGTAGGACCTCGCGAGAAGCAGGTCCACACGCACCGATTGAAGATCCTTCTTGTTAAGTTGATTGAAGGGCTCCATCTTCTTCTATTGAGCTTGCCCGCTTGCCCGCAGACAAGCCGTGTTATGCCAGGTTTTTACTGGGGTTTAATTGGTTTTGATCAAGTGGATTCTTTCTAACTGGAAAAGTCCTATTGTTTTACCACAGACACAGAAAGACAATAGAGGATAATTATCACTAGACATGCATTCATATTCCGTTTATTTGCACAAGAATATCGCATGCGTAAAAGCTAGAGCAACAATGGTCAAGAACAAAACAATAATAGATGCACGAACGAGGCTCCACTACGTCTGACTCGCAAGACTGGATTATTCTATGCAATATCTAAGTGAGTATTGGGGGCCGCTTTCTAACTAAAAGATTACACTTTTCCTGTATTTATTTCAGAGATAAGAATAGCACTCCTTTCAATCGAGGATTTACACTTGTGCTTAGAAAGGCTATGTAGTAATTATATATGTGAACTTTTGGCTTTTACCTGCGTAGAGTTGTTCTGGATTTGGGAGCTGAACGTAATTATTTTTCTGATATTAATTCACTGTGGTGCTTACGCATAAGTTAACTTTAATTTATTTGTTATTAACTTTAACAGAATTATTATCAGTACTTCCCTGATTTATTTGGGTTTCACTAGTACTGTACTTCCTTTCTCTCGCTTTTTGCATACATGCGTAGTATCCGATGTTTCCAGAATACTTCTTATTATATACCCGGTAGATATATTTTAACTACTTTCACTTTTGATCTTTGTATACTTTCTTTCCACAGTTAGATCTTCTTATAACTTTTAACGGTAGTCCTATAATAACTCCACTTTAGATGTGTAGAATAAGTAATCCAATTTGTGTAGAATTAGTAATCCAATCTTGGGTAGATGCGTTGGCCATGGGGGTTGTCCTGTCGTGACTGGGTTAGCACAGTTTAACTCGAGCTCTTTGGTTTGGGACCTTAAATACTATTTACTTAGCCATCGCCGAAGGTAAAATAGAATCGAGTTAACGCAGGAGTGAACTCCTGACTACTCTGGTCTTTGAAAGAACTTTGATGAATTTCTTGCAGTTGGGTCTATCCCGGATAAAGCCACTATCCACAGCAGTAGGGCACTCATATCTACAATAGCTCCGGGGATGGGGTAGGGCGAGGATATTAGCTTGCTTCACACTGAAAGGGTCTGATAAACCGGCCTTGTTGATACCCACTCAAAATAATTATTATTGGTGAGTGACTACAGTATCGCAATTGTTTCTACGTCCATCGATCAAATAGGAACAATTCTTCAACTGAGCCCTCAATCTTCGAAACTGTCCTTCCACCTATTGACACCAAGAAACAGCTCTAAATTGAGATACTTGAATGAAATCTGTGGGAGTATATATCTACCTTTTTACCTTGCCAGGTCGGTGGAGGGATTAGGTGACAGAAAGGCACGTGGCATCTGGTGGTGATTAATTCCCTGTGGCTTGGAGTTGGGGTGGGCTGTCTGGACCCTACTTCTCGGCTTCCTTTGTCCCGGAGGTGGTGCGGGGGCGGGCAACAAGGGCGGGGGTAGATACGGTGTTGATGGCGCCATTCTTGTTGTCGCCTGCCTATCTCGCTTCTCTCTTTTCTTGGTGCTTTGGCATTGTCTCGGTTGATGATTATGTCCTTTCCTGGTGTTGTAGGACAGTCTCTCTCTTCGGTAACAGTTCGAGCACGTTTGTCTGGGCTGGGGGTTGTGCCCTTGATGAATTGAGGGTTAGGGGGAGAATTCTGCCTTTCCGTTTCTTGCTTTTATTTTCCTGGACTTTGGAATTGTTGATGGTGATGAGTACGTCCCCTTCTGGTGTTTCAGGACGTGTCATATCGATGGTAGCAATTCGTGTTCCGGTTTTGCAGGGTATATCATTGTTGGTACAGGGAGGTGACCTTGATCTTGAGTTGTTTTTCCCCTGGCGGTGTGGTAGGGAACTCCGCCTCCGACGCGTCTCCTGGTGGTGTGGTAGGGACCTCCGCCCTGTCCTTTCGTTCCCGGCTCTTTCCTCTACTCGGCCACTGTTTCCCATTCTTCCACTGTGGTGAGGAGGTGTGGTAGGATGAGAGGGAAAACGGCTTGGTGGTGGTGAATGCTTGGGTAACTGTTTCTCTGTTATTTTACCACCTTCCTCGTGAAAGTCACGACCTCGTGGCTGTAAATATAAAACCCACAGGTCGTCTTGTCGTAGATAATGTGTGCAGGCAGCTAGATGTTTCCACCACATTGTTGATCTTTTGTCGGTTGGTCTGTCCATTGTAGTAAACACTTTCAGGTAAGAATCTTGTTGACAGCTGAGCAGTGCAATGTCGAGTTGGTCTATCCACTTAATCCTTTGTATTACTTCATCGTCTTGGGTCCAGTAAAGTTTCTTGATGAAAGGGCCATGTATAGGAATCCGGTTTGTGGCAGGCTTGGTTTCGCTTGATTTCACAGAAGACGTCATGTCCTTTCTTACAGAGGTGGTGAAGTTTCGTCTTGGTACTGTCGAGTGTAGAGGGGAACTGAGGGTGGGAGAGGGCCGTGGTTTCCCTCCTTGGTCAGCTGGCGAGGGTAAAATCACAGTTGACCACAAAAGAGGGGGAGTGGTGTTCGAACTCGTGGATGCTGGCATCAGATTTTCAGTAATATTTGCTATTCGCAATTCTCCGGCCAAGAACATGAGATTGTGTGAGGTTGAGGGGGTGAATCTCTTTGGAACCTGAGGGGGGTTTGGAGGTTGGTGACGAATTGAGGAAAAACGAGCTGGGGATTTAGACAGACGGCCTGATCTGGTCTTGGTAGTTGTTAGCACCGGGGTTGGTGAGGTTGAGGAAGAAGTCGATGGTGAGGGTGAGACTGGTGGGGGGTATGTGAAGGTCCTCTGGGGTTTAGGGTTTGGGGTGGAGGGGTTGACATCCCTAGGATTATGGATAGACAAATTAGGAGGTATAGGCTTGGTACTTGAGGGGTAGGGTTTGTTGGGTGGGGCCAGGTCTTCGGGAGGGGATAAGGTAGCCTGCGAGGTGGAGGGGGTTGTCAGAGGTTTTGAAATCTGCATTTTGGGGCGAGAGGCAGAGTGAGGTGTTTTACTCCTAGTTGACATACAGTATATGAGGAAGGGAGAGTTTGAAGATGAACTTGATGTCATACTGTCATTTTCTTATAGTTCCACCATAGTTGTGCTGTATACATTGGTGAGCAGTAGGAGTTGAACAATGTTATTTTTGTATCCCATGTGCACATATGAAATTTTCTTAATATTGAATTTGCCTGCATGTAAAGTTGCCTTCGCTGACGACCCATATCCTCATCATCTGAGCGATCACTTGAAATATAGTGTCCTAGATACTTTACTTTACTTACTTCTTCTATAATTTCTTCATACAAATGGAATTTAGGTAGCTTTGATTTCAATAGAAGGTTAGATTTAAATATTATGATATTGCTCTTTATAGGATTAAATTTGACTGAATGTTCGATTCCAAATTTTTCACATACTCTTAATAATTTATCCAGTCCTGCTCCAGAGGGCGCGATTAAGGCTAGGTTATCAGCATACATGAGATGATTTACAATGGTGCTGCCAATGCAGCACCCAGTGCGAGTCTTGTTCAGCTCCAGACTAAGATCATCCATGTAGACGTTGAAAAGATACGGAGACAATATCCCCCCCTGCCTAACACCATTGGTTACGACGAAAGAGCCTGACAGGATGTTGCCCCATCTTACACACATTTTTTGATTAGCATACCAGAAAATAAGTATCCTAACAATATAGCTAGGCACTCCCCTGTTAACTAATTTTTCAAATAAGGTTTTGTGACACACCCTATCAAAAGCCTTACTTGCATCAAGAAAACAAGAGAAAATTGAGGTATTTAGCTTGTTGTATGTATCAATCACTTCTTTCAGCACATATATGCATTGGTCTGTGCCGTGATTTTTCTTAAAGCCAAACTGATTGCTGCTGGTGACAATATATGCAGACATTCTTTCTAGCAATATCATTTCAACTACCTTACTCACCACACTAGCAAGTGCTACTGGGTGGTAGTTGTCTTTAGCTGTAATTTTACCTGATTTATCTTTAATGACAGGAACAAGTATTACGGATATCATAGACTCCGGCAGGACACCATGCGTAAATAGACTGGTGATGCAAGAACTAAGTTTATTTATTAACAACTTATCTGCATATTTAAGATGTTCTGCATATATACCATCCAGCCCACAATCTTTATTTAGGTTAAGTTTTCTTATGGCATTCTCAAGATCACTTTCAGTCACTTTAATGTCTTCATAATTACTATCTTTCACATATTGAATTGCACCATTAGTAGACCTTTGGTTTACACTATTAAGTAGTTCCTTAAAATGAGTTTTCCATAAGTCAGCAATGTTCTCTTCACCCGTAACCCCCTCAACACTGACAGGTAATGGTGTGTTACAATTTTGCATGGATCTGATGTCCTTCCAAAAACAGTTAGTATCCTTTTCTGCCAGACTCTTTGCAAGGGCTTCCTTCTTTAATTGGTTTTCATTTTGCTTAATAAATCTAATGGTATATTTGGTCCTAGCCTTTGCTCTTTTGTGAAGTTCAAATATAGGCCCCTGTCTGGGCTGACCTACCTCAAGCCAATGAGACCTAGCATCTCTGGAGGCCTGATACATATATAGACGAGCGTTTAGGCCTAGTACGACGGGGGAGGTTGGCGGGAACTCTCGAATGCAGGGGGTGCCTAGGACGGGGTGGGGTGGGCACGGCTCGGGGTTTGTCTTGTGCGGTTGGGGGGTAAGTTTGGTGGGTGTTAGGGGAGGGGGAATATGTCATAAAGGTGGTCGATGGCTGGTGAGAAATTGGGGGGGAGGGGAGGGTGTGGGTGGGCGAGAATGGGAAGAGGTTGAAGGAGGAATCGGTGGGGAAGATACATTTGCTGGTAACTCACGATCAGTGGGGCGTGGTGAGGGTTTCATCGAGGGTATTGTGGTAGGGGGCTGGCTGGTCCAGGAGGAGTTATCTTCATCCTTAATCAGGGGACGATAAATCCTTACAAAACGGTTTCGGTATACCCTAGTCACTCCATGAAAATTTATGATGACTTGATAGGGATTATAGGCACTTTGATGATCTTATAGGGGCCCACATACCTAGGTCCTAGTTTGTTGATCACTGGTAACTTGGCAACCATTACTAGATCGTCGATGGCATAGGGGTTTTGAGGTGGGGGGGACGTCCTTGGCAGTGTCTTGGCTTACTTGTACAGTGTTGAGGACGTTCTTGAGGTGTTGCAAATGGTCGATGTCCATAGTATGAGTTGAAGCGTCCTGAAAGGTAGGAGTAGGGGGGCCACGCCATAAATCCTTTCGTGGGGCGTGATGCCATCTTCTCGAGGACAGGAATTAATACCCCACTGAATCATCTTCATTTGAGCTGGCCAGTCTTGAGTTTGGAGGGCAATGAGTCTTGTTCTTAGTTGGTTGTTGATGGTCTTGTGAATTCTTTCACAGATGGAATTTCCTTGGGGCCAGTAGGGGGAAGAATGGGACACCTTGATGCCGCAGAGTTGAGAAAAACTTTTCCACACTTTACTGGTAAATTCTGGGGCGTTATCGGAGAGAATGGTTTCTGGCAGACCAAAAACTGCTAATACTTCAGTGGTTAAGACTTCTGCCATGGAAAGTGCACTATGATCTTTGACAGGGCAGGCAATGATGAACTTGGAGTATATGTCGACGAAGGTGACGACAAATCTTTTTCCATTTACTAAGGGAAAAGGGCCCATCACGTCTAGGGACAGAGTTTGCCAGGGTTTAGCTGCAGCAAGTTTGCCTGCAGGCCCGGGTGTTCTTGTTCGGTCTTTTCCTAGGCTGCAGGGTTTACATGCTTCGGCGATTTTCTTTGTCAGTGCGGTGGGGCCTGTGGTCCAATAAATCTGGTGAAAGACCTTGAGCATCTTTGCTTGTCCAAGATGTATCCCATTCCCTTCGTGTATTATTAACAAAATGTCTTGGGCTGTTTGGGGGTCCACTGCAATGTGACCAGACTCGGTGTACAGCTGATCACCGACGCACTGTAAGTTGTAGAAAATCTCTCTGGGGATCCACTTGGGTTTCTTCTTGTTGAGCCACGAATGTAACAGTGAGAGTTGATTTCCCTCTGTCGATGATTGAATCAGTTGAAGCGAGCGTAAGGTTGGTGGGGTTACTATGGTATCACTTTAACCATAGAAAACGTCGGAGGGAGGGGTAATTTGGTTAATTTGTTGGTGAGGTGTACTTGCGCCATTTGTACAGCAACTTTGGGCGACGTTCACAGTGTTAACAGGTAAACGTGACACGGCGTCTGCATTTGCGTGTAGCTTCCCGGGGCGATAATGAATTTCAAAATCAAATTCCTCTAAGGTTTCTCGCCAACCGACAAGTAGGGCACAGTTGGTTTCTGATTTCCTGAGCCATTGTAGAGACTGGTGGTCCGTGATTATGTCGACTGTAGTGCCGAGCAAAATGGAGCGGAAGTGATTTAATGCCCAGATCACACCCAGGCACTCTCTTTTGGTGGCAGCATAATTACGTTGGGCTGGGTTGAGGGTGCAGCTGGCGTAGGCGATGACGTGTTCCCTGCTGTCTTGTATTTGGGCTAGTACTGCGCCTATTGCATACAAGGATACATCCGTGTATAGGCGGAATGGTTGTTTGTAGTCTGGAAAGGCCACGGTTGGGGCTTGCACCAGGTGATTCTTTAAGGTGTTGAAGGCAGTGTCTCTTTCTTTGGTCCACATGAACGGTTCTTCTTTCTTGGTTAATTCATGTAGGGGGCGGGCGATTTCAGCAAACCCGTTGACAAATCTCCTGTAGTAGGTGGCTAAGCCTAAGAAGGAGCGAACGTCCTTGACGGTGGTTGGAGGAGTTTGTGCTTGAATTGCAGATAGCTTCTTTGGGTCAGGGGAGATGCCCTTGGCTGAGATCACATGGCCTAGGAAATCCACTGATGTCCTAGCTACTGAGCATTTAGACGGTTTGAGCTTGAGACCTGCTCCTCGTATTCGGAGCAATACTTGACGAAGGCGCTGAAGATGTTCTTCCCAAGTCTTACCGTAGACTATGACGTCGTCCAAGTAGGCTAGGCATGTTTCCCAGGTGAGGCCCTTGAGGACTGATTCCATCAGGCGTGAAAAAGTGGCTGGACCATTGCAGAGGCCAAACGGAAGTACATTGAATTCGTACAGGTTTCCCCCACTGGTGGAAAATGCAGTCTTTTGTTGGTGGCTGGTCTTGATGGGTATCTGCCAGTACCCTGCCTGTAGGTCTAGAGTAGTGAACCATTTCGATCCATGCAGGGAATCGAGAGAGTCATCGACTCTAGGCAAGGGCGTGGCGTCTTTTATGGTGGCGTCGTTCAGGCATCTGTAATCCACACAGAATCTTGAGGATCCGTCCTTTTTTCGTACTAGGACGACGGGAGAGGACCAGGGGCTGACAGAGGGCATGGCTATACCGGCGTCAAGCATGTCTTGTACATGTCTCTCTTCTTCCTGACGTTGTAGAGGGTTCTTTCGTCTTGAAGGTTGGCGGAGGGGAGGTCCTTCGGTGTGAATTCTGTGTTCTACCACTTTAGTTTGTCCTATTTCTAAATCAGACTGGGCAAATATGTCTGTGAATTCTCGGAGGAGGGAGGCGAGTTGTTTACGTTGAAGCTTCGTCAGTTGAGGTGGCAGCGTGGGCAGGACAGGGGGTAAACTTGGCGTGGAACTTGTAGGTTGGTAATCTTCAGAGGTCTCTAAATCTCCGATGACGAGGCCCTTGGGTAAGGTGAGGGGTTCATCGGAAATATTAGCAATCATGGTGGCGCCCCTGGTGGGGGGAACGAGGGTAGGTTGTATCCGGCATCTCCCTGCTTGGAGGTGAGTCTGGTTTGGTGAGAATATCATGGTGGAGTTTATGGGTTGGTGGATTGGCACCCATTGTTGATGTTGAGCTGGAATTACCACTTTTTGAGCTGTCATAGCAGGGGTCATCACGGTGGCAGAGTCCATTGGTGGGGTAGGTGGTGGCGGATGAGTAGGCTTTGAAGTGGGCTTAGGTTGGGTGTTGACCTCTATCTTTCGAGATGACTTTGGGGAGATTTCTGGGATTCGAGGATGGAGGCTTTTCTTTTTCGTTTTAAATGTAATTAAACGTTTACTGCAATCCAGTTGGGCTTGCAACTTTTGTAGGACGTCTAATCCCATGTAGCCGTCATATTGGTTGCAGTTGAAGTGGAAAACTACAAATGGGTGGTGGCAGCAAGCCTCGCGCTGAGGGGTCGTGATGGGCAGGGGTGTGGTCTCTCCTCGAATAGCTAAAGGTGTGTCCCCGGCACTGATTAAGTCGGTGTTGAACGCTTGCAGTGCTCGAAATCGTCTGTGATGTTTCTCGTAAAAAGAATTAAATAGGCAAGACCGTGCAGCTCCTGTGTCGATGAGAAGACGTACTGTAATGCCCTTTATCTTAGCTAGGTGGTAGATGGATGGAGGTTTCCACGGTACCGACTTCCCCGCCGAGGCCATAATGGGCGGGGGAGGCTTTAAAAACCCTGAGGTGGGTCTTCCATCCCCTCGGTTTCTTCTTCTTCTGGGTTTTCCTTGACGGCTTGAATGTGATCCATCTCCGGGGGACAGTGGTCTTCATCTGTATACTCGGTATCCATGTCTTGGATTTGTTCGTCGGCTGCTAGGATCCGGTTGGGTGACATTCTCTTTTTGGCTTGATCCCTTATTATATCATGGATTGGGCAAGCGGAAGTACAGGCCTTAAAATCGTATGGGTTTATCATAACGATGGGGCTGTCATGGTTCTTCTGGGGGGGGCCCGTGTTGTTGAGGGTTTCGGTTCCGTTGTTGGTAGTTCTGGTAAGGCCGACCGGTGTGTTGGCGGATAGGGTAGATTCGCAGATTTCCTTGTGGGCGGCCTGACGAGGAGGGTTGGGGGCGGCCTTGAAATGATTATTGCGGTCTGTTTCCTTGATGATTTGATTGCCCGGGTCTTCTGTTACCCGGCGGGTGCGTGGGGATTTTTTTTATGGCTCCAACCTAGAAGTTTCTGGCTGGTTGTCCAGCAACTTGCGTATGGTAATGATGTCCTTTACATACCCCACGGGATCGTAGAGGGCGAAGTGTTTCCTGACACTTGATGGCAGGATTCTTAAGAGCACACAGAACATTTGTTGTTGCCGCTGCTCCAAGGTGGCCAGAGGGTAAGCGGCTTTCACCTGCTTGTTCACCTCTCCCAGGGTCACGTCCAGATTATCTCCGTATGGGGCCGCGTTGATTTTGTTGATGGCTGCAACAGGGCCTAGTGATGGCTGTACAGCGTCGTATCACAATTTTCCGGAAGTTTTCCCAAGTCAATTCCTGGTTTACTTGTCCGGTTACCAGGGACACAGCCTTCCCTAGGTGAATTAATACGACAGAGATCTTGTCTCGATCGGTCTGGTACACCAGGTCTAGTACCGGGCTGACCATGTCTAGGTACGTGCAAATATCGTAAGTTTCCGCCTCATACTTGGGTTTGGGGATGTGCGAACGTGAAGTCATGATGACGTATGTGCTCTATCTCTTTCCTGATAACTGTGTCAAACAAGTTCCTTTCCGAATCAAGAACCACCGTCTGCCGCCAATGTTATGCCAGGTTTTTATTGTTTTTTTTAATTGGTTTTGATCAAGTGGGTTCTTCCTAACTGGAGAAGTCCTATTGTTTTACCACAGACACAGAAAGACAATAGAGGATAATTATCACAAGACGTGCATTCATATTCCGTTTATTTGCACAAGAATATCGCATACGTAAAAGCTAGAACAACAATGGTCAAGAATAAAACAATAATAGATGCACGAACGAGGCTCCACTACGTTTGACTCGCAAGACTGGATTATTCTATGCAATATCTAAGTGAGTATTGGGAACTGCTTTCTAACTGAAAGATTAAACTTGTCCTGTATTTATTTCAGAGATAAGAATAGCACTCCTTTCAATCGAGGATTTACACTTGTGCTTAGAATGGCTATGTAGTAATTATATATGTGAAATTTTGGTTTTTACCTGCGTAGAGTTGTTCTGGATTTGGGAGCTGAATGTAATTATTTTTCTGATGTTAACTCCCCCAGACATATTATGTTCCAGTAAGTCCGAGGAGGCGGGAGCCCCAGGATCATTGCCACTGCCTCGCACTACACTCACAACAACACTGCGGCCGTTAGAATTATCGCAGGAGGCTGAGGTTGCCACCAACGGTTTTATCGTATGGTAACTCATCGGACTTACTGAGCTCATATGACGCAAAATTGCGTCATAAACTTATTGGAGAGGTATAGAGATAAGTCCATATGACGCGATCGCGTCATGTGAGTTTGTGGTGGACTTATTCATATGACGCGATCGCGTCATATATGTCGCAAGGAGTTAATTCCCTGTGGTGCTTACGCATAAGTTAACTTGAATTTAATTGTTATTAACTTTAACAGCATTATTATCAGTACTTCCCTAATTTATTTGGGTTTCACTAGTAGGCCTACTTCCTTTCTCTCGCTTTTTGCATACATGCGTAGTATCCGATGTTTCCAGAATACTTCTTATTATATACCCGGTAGATATATTTTAACTACTTTCACTTTTGATCTTTGTATACTTTCTCTCACTAAGTATATATTCTTTCCACAGTTAGATCTTCTTATAACTTTTAACGGTATAATAACTCCACTTTAGATGTGTAGAATAAGTAATCCAATTTATGTAGAATTAGTAATCCAATCTTGGGTAGATGCGTTGGCCGTGGGGGTTGTCCTGTCGTGACTGGGTTAGCAGTTTAACTCGAGCTCTTTGGTTTGGGACCTTAAATACTATTTACCTAGCCATCGCCGAAGGTAAAATAGAATCGAGTTAACGCAGGAGTGAACTCCTGACTACTCTGGTCTTTGAAAGAACTTTGATGAATTTCTTGCAGTTAGGTCTATCCCGGATAAAGCCACTATCCACAGCAGTAGTGCACTTATATCCACAATAGCTCCAGGGTTGGGGTAGGGCGAGGATATTAGCTTGCTTCACACTGAAAGGGTCTAATAAACCGGCCTTGTTGATACCCACTCATCATAATTATTATTGGTGAGTGACTACTGTATCGCAATTGTTTCTACATCCATCGATCAAATAGGAACAATTCTTCAACTGAGCCCTCAATCTTCGAAACTGTCCTTCCGCCTATTGACACCAAGAAACAGCTCTAAATTGAGATACTTAAATGAAATCTGTGGGAGTATATATCTACTTTTTTACCTTGCCAGGTCGGTGGAGGGATTAGGTGACAGAAAGGCACCTGGCAGCTGGTATCTGGTGGTGATTAATTCCCTGTGGCTTGGAGTGGGGGTGGGCTGTCTGGACCCTACTTCTCGGCTTCCTTTGTCCCGGAGGTGGTGTGGGGGCGGGCAACAAGGGCGAGGGTAGATACGGTGTTGATGGCACCATTCTTGTTGTCGCTTGTCTATCTCACTTCTCTCTTTTCTTGGTGCTTTGGCATTGTCTCGGTTGATGATTATGTCCTTTCCTGGTGTTGTAGGACAGTCCCTCTCTTCGGTAACAGTTCGAGCACGTTTGTCTGGGCTGGGGGTTGTGCCCTTGATGAGTTGATCGAGGGTTAGGGGGAGAATTCTGCCTTTTCCGTTTCTTGCTTTTATTTTCCTGGACTTTGGAATTGTTGATGGTGATGAGTACGTCCCCTTCTGGTGTTTCAGGACGTGTCATATCGATGGTAGCAATTCGTGTTCCAGTTTTGCAGGGTATATCATTGTTGGTACAGGGAGGTAACCTTGAGTTGTTTTTCCCCTGGCGGTGTGGTAGGGAACTCTGCCTCCGACGCGTCTCCTGGTGGTGTGGTAGGGAACTCCGCCCTGTCCTTTCGTTCCCGGCTCTTTCCTCTACTCGGCCACTGTTTCCCATTCTTCCACTGTGGTGAGGAGGTGCGGTAGGATGAGAGGGAAAACGGCTTGGTGGTGGTGAATGCTTGGGTAACTGTTTCTCTGTTATTTCAAGCAGAATCTAATAAGGAGAGAGCTCTTAACCTAAGAAGTGTGCATGGGGGTAATTAGAAACGTCCCCCTGTGCTGACGTATTTGAGCTGTTTCCATCACTAAAATATTCATTTTACCATAAATAGCATTAATACTTATCCATACACGCCTATTAGGGGTTGATTATAAAGGTATTAATCTGAAACAACAATAAAACGAGTGAAAACAGCGTTTGGATGGTCAAAATCGGAGATATAGGCCGCGAGTTATATAATGTATGGGTGAGGCAACCTGCTTTCCCGCCAATTTCCCCCAAGGCCACTGAGACAAAGTCGATCGATATTCTCTCTCTCTCTCTTGCACTCGTTTGCTAACACTGATGACAATGCCCTGCTTGCAACTCGCTAATGTTAGCACGAAAATATACCTCAGAATAAGGGAATAACAGGGAAAATAGGTGATAACTGAAGGAGGGGAGCAAAGTGGGGAAGGAGGGGAGTGATATTTTGCATGGCCCAGGGGCCCCAATTTTTTTTTTTTTTTTTTTTTTTTTCGATGTTTAACCCGTATAGCCCCAGCGACGCGCCTGACGCGTCGGCGATGTATGTAACGCACAGCCCCAGAGACGCGCCTGGCGCGTCACCCTAATTGCGCCGACCGTAACCTCAGGTGTAGCCACTCAAGAGGGCTCAGATTTGTATGGGAACTGTGTACGTATCCCACGCAACCGTGCCGATGGTTGAAAACTCTCAAAGTCCACGTGCGTGCGCGCGAGCGCGCAATAACCTGTTTTTTTGGGATAATTGCCTTCAATTTTTTACTCTTGTAAAATCCATTTTCGGGGGCTCTGTAGGACCATTTTTTAAGCTTTTTGAGCGGTTTTTTCGTGGTTTTTCCTTCATTCCTAACCCATTCGCTATTGTTTCTGGAATAAAACCATTTTTTGAAAACCGGCCGGGTTCTGGTGCGCAAACATTACAAAACTAGCCGGGGCTCCACGGGTTAAAGTTGATATTTTTTTTCTCTGACTCTTAAGAGTCTTCCCGCAGTCCGCCGGGGGAACTCTTAAGAGTCTCCCTGCAGTTCCCGGGTTAAATGAGCTCCCAATTGATCCCTAGTCTTGACCAAGCACCCCCTGAAGATGGCTCTGCCATCGGTGGTGCATCGTCTGCACACTTACAAATGTCACTGGGAGCTGCCAGATGGCGTGGCGGAATATACAAACATATGGAACTTAAACAACACACATCATTTTTTTTAAGACTGAGTGCTCCATACATACGTGCAGTTTCAGTCTCTTGTCCTAATGGCGACGTTCCAGGCAACCCTGTTAACCTAAGACGTGCGCATAGGGGGTATGAGACACCACACGCCTGTGCGCACGTATTTGAGCTGTTCCCATCACTAACATCATTATTTTACCATAAATAGCATTAATACTTATCCATATGCACCTATTTTAGGTTGATTATAAAGGTATTAACCTGTTATAGCAATAAAAACAAGTGGAAACAGCGTTTGGATGGTCAAAATCGGCGATACAGGCCGGGAGTTTCATAATGTATGGCTGAGGCAACCTCCCTCCCCTCCTCCCCTCCCCTTGTCTGGAGAGACACTGTTACGCAATAGTCTCTCTCGCTCTATCCTACGCTTGGTAACAGTGATAATAATAATAATAATAATAATAATAGTTCTTAAAGCTAGCTCATGCTAAGCTAGCTAAGGATAGCTCAATAAGGCCGATTAGGCGTATTTCCATTGGGGTCCTGTACTACTACCCCATCCCTTTGCTCATGAGGGATGGTAACGACTCGGTGCTTGTGAAAAATCTTTAATGCGCCGAGCGTGGGCGCGAACCCGGGCCTTCTGGGTGGAAGTCCGAGACGCTAGTCACTACACCAAGCGAGCCGCTTGATGACAACGCCCTGCTACCAACTCGCTAATGTTAGCACGAAAATAGACCACAGAATAAGGGAATAACAGGGAAAATAGGTGATAACTGAAGGAGGGGAGGGAAGTGGGGAAGGAGGGGATGTGGAGGAGTGATATTTGGCATGGCCCAGGGGCAAATAAAAAAAAAAAAAAAAAAGGGTTCAAGTTTTTTTGGGGTGTTTTAAATGGATTTTTTAGGCCCAGGATCTTGAGAGTCTTCCCGCATTCGCCCGGGGAAACTCTTAAGAGTCTTCCCGCACTTGCCGGGTTAAGGGATGCTTCACTTGTCAAGTTCTTGGATTTGAGATCGGCACGTATAGTCCAATCCCAGGTCTTCCTCGGTCCACCCCTTGGTGCAGCTCCCTCCACAATCACAGACCTGCATTTTTTCACCCAATTTTGTTCATCCATTCTCTCCACATGTCCATACCATCCCAGTCTACTTGTACGCATCATCTCGCTAATATTCTTTATACCTAAACGTCTCCTCAGCTCAACATTTGATATTCTATCCTGTAGCCTGGCCCCACACATTCATCTCACCATTCTCATCTCATTACGTTCCATTCTGTTGACATCCTCTACTTTAACGGCCCATGTTTCTGAGGCATACGTCATTGCACTTCTAACACATGAGGCATACACTTATCCCTTCAGGGGGAGACATTCTTTTCATGGTCAGGATTGGCAGCAGTTCTCTGAACTTCCCCCAGCCACATCTAATTCTAGCAACAGTGGCAGCCTCGGCCCCACCACCGACAGATATGGTATCTCCTAGGTAACAAAACTTGTTCACCAGCTCCAATGACTCATTTCCAATATTCACAGCCACAGGATCATCACTTAACACAATCTCGCCTTTGCACAATACGCACTCAAATTTCTCTATTTCTGACTTATCCTTCGGCAGGGGTCCCTTTATTCTACTACAGCGCTTATTCCCATGGTGCACCCAGCGTCGACAGATGCTACATTGAATCGCGTTAACGCCCAGACCCTTTCCACACACTGCACATGGCTATGCACCACTCTTTTCCACATTGCCTGGTCTCAATCTACAATGCATAACCTTGGTTTTGTTAATATTGACTCTTAAACCTTTGCTCACCATGCCCTCTCTCCATTCTCTGAATTTAGCCTCAGCATCTTGCGTACTGTCAGCTATTAGGACTAAATCGTCTGCATAAAACAGTTCCAACGGGAGTCTGCCATCACACGCCAAGATGGCGAGAGGAGTGAAGGGTGCGTGCGTAGCTCTCTCCCTGTGTATCATCCTCCTCAACATCCAGAGGGGCTGTGCCGATATAAAGGTGCAGAGGGGACCGGTAGTGTACCAGGTCAACACTAAACAAGTATTGAGGGACCTCGTCACACAGAAATCACACATAAGTGAACCTTCTGTCACCATTCCTGCCTGGTCAAGTTTATATATCGGGAAAACACAGCGGCTTGGCAAGTACTCTGGCACAACCTCGCTACAACACCTATTGTGCTACACTCTAATTAGCTGCGGAGATGTAGAGACCAACCCCGGCCAGAGGTCAACACTGAAGAAACCTCACCACCAACCAAGTAAGACAGACACCGTGATTTCAACAGTCCCTAGCAGAAAAATTCGTTATTACAAACCGGGCCTACAGGTACCCCAGCCTCCCGTCACGCTCCAATTCAACCCACAACACAACCCAACACGGTCGGCGACCCAGTCTCCCGTCACACTCCAATTCAACCCACAACACAACCCAACACTATCGGTGGCTCAACATGTAACCGGAGCAGCTAGGAAGAAAGGTATCAGTCGCAACAACATCAACAATGGAACAGCATTAGCAGCCAGGAATAAGGACAACATCATCAAACAGCAAATACAGGTGGGGCTGGGAGGGGTCATAGGGGGAGACATAGCCACAGACAGTCCCCAACCCCCGCGCTCACACCCTAGCAGCACAGCTGATCACCACACCGCCATACGTACGACGAACAATAAAAAGAAGCTATGTACAGTGTGCGATATTAGATTCAACAAAAGGAGTCCAACATCACAATGTAGTATTTGTAATGAAACAGTACACGATCGATGTACTTATGTTACCAGCAGAAAAGAAGTGGAATGCGATAAATGCAGGGAATTAGCTATTACCCAGTCCACCAACACTACATTACCCACAGCATTACCATTAATACCACAGATATCGGCGACCCAAGTAGCACAACATGCAACAAGAACAACAATAAAACAGGTAGCACTCGCAAATACATCAACAGGGAAGCAGCATCAACGGACAATGAAAACAACAACAACAACAGCAAACAACCACAGCCCGACCGCGAGTATCCCCCGCCCTCTCCCGCACAAACAGCTGATCGACGCGGACCAAACCACACCTCCAGTTGTATGATAAACAGTAAGAAAAAACTATGTATAGTTTGTAATATTGGTTTCAACAATAGGAGTTCACTTTTACAATGCAACAGTTGTAATGAAATTGTTCATAACCGATGTACTTACGTTAACAGTAGAAACGAAGTTGAATGTGTTAAATGTAGGAACTCGGCTGTACAACATCGCGAAACCATTTGTTTTATTTGTGAATCACTCATAACACGACGTCAGAAGATCCAAAACTGTGTAAAGTGTAAACATGTAGCTCACATGAAGTGCATCTCTAAGAAGACCAACAGTGAAGAACGGGAATTCCTTTGCAATAAGTGTGCCTTGCATTCATTACCGAATATTAATGTAAATGATCCAAGTATTAACAACTCAGAATCCAGCCAGGACACATTCAAAATCAAAGATGAATACAGAGTGTTCACCAACAAAGGGCTCCATCTTATCCACATTAATGCCAGATCAATGTACCATAAATTGTCAGAAATAAACTTGTAATAAGGCCAAAGCTTCAATAATTGCAATCACAGAAACCTGGCTGGATTCAAGTATAAACGATGGTGAAATAAACATTCAAGGTTTCAATATGGTTAGGAATGATCGCAATAGGCATGGGGGAGGAGTATGTCTGTATGTAAGAAACAACCTCACACACACAACTATGACCGACCTCCATGTAGAAAATCACGAAGCTCTGTGGATCGACCTACACCTGCAGAGGACAAGACCCATCACAATTGGGGTATGCTATAGGCCACCAGACGACACACAATTCCTGACCAAATTAGAACGAACTTTGTCATCGCTAGACCCTCGGAATGAATCCATCATACTAGGGGATTTTAACCGGTGTTACAAACAACGAAATAATAGGCTTGTACGAGAATATAGGCATATACTGACAATGCACAATCACAAACAACTCATCACAACCCCCACACGTATCTCTGAGAAAACTGCCACAATATTAGACCACATAAACTGTAACAGAGAGGACAAAATATCCCAATCAGGGGTTATACAGACTGGGATAAGTGATCACTTCGTCACATATTGCACACGGAAAACCACAAAAATTACCCTAGAGAATCACAAGGTTATTTCTTACAGTTTCTTACAGTAGATCCTTTGGAAAAAGGCAAACTATGCCTGTGTATCCAGCTCAGTACCAGTACTTGCACTGCTGCGGTCGTTCACGGTGTTGGCAGCGGCGGTAGCAGTCGCAAAATTTTTACTATTCTGTATTTTTGTTTTATAATCAAACTTCAAATCTTGTCTTCCCCATGCTTTATCAAGATTACTTTCAAACTCCCTTATTGATTCGGAATCGACTACATAGTGGGGCAGTGCGTTCCACTCATTTACCACTCTATCACAAAATGAGTTCTTTGCCTTCTCAAGCCTATTTCTTTCTTTGTAAATTTTCTTAGAGTGTCCTCTCGTTCTTGTTCCCTCCCGCATCAAGAAGGTCAAAACAAGGTCACTCAGAAACTACAATAAAGAAACATTTCTGGACATTTTATGGAATACAGACTGGTCTCCAGTGTGTGGAAGTACAAACGTTAATGACGCAGGGGTTGGCTTCAGAACCATCATCACAAACATCCTAGACGAAATAGCTCCTCTGAAAGACATACGAATTAAAGCAAGGTCAGACCCATGGATCAACAATGACATACTACACCATCTGGAACACAGAGACAATCTGTTAAAAAGGCTAGCGAAACATAGACAGGATCAAGGTCTGAAACATGAGTTCAACAGGGCCAGGAATAAACTAAGTAGGAAAATGAAATCAGCGAAAACTAATTATTTTCACAATAAGGCAGAGGAATATCAGAATAACCCAAAGAAACTATGGAGGCACCTAAAAACAACAGGCTACAGCAACAAGACAAGGGATTCGTCTAACACTAATATTGCTCTCACCATTAATGATCAGGTTTGCCACGATAAACGACAAATTTCAACCTACTTCAACTCCTTCTTCACTTCCATAGCAAACACACTTGCACAGAACCTACCTCAACCTCTCAATAAATACACGACAACAACGGCCACCTTTCGTAATTTCTACAGAGATAAAGACATACACCCGAACACATTTGGATTGCAAAATGTTACACCAAAATACACTTTTGACGAGCTGTCTAACCTAAATGTACACAAGAGCACAGGACCAGACAAAATTGCTGCCAAATTTCTACGAGATGGAGCCATTGGTATAGCAGGCCCCCTAACCCACATCATCAACTTGTCAATTAACACCAACACTGTACCTGCTGAACTGAAGGAAGCTATTGTAACCCCTCTATTCAAGATAGGAAATAAACTAGAAGTTGGCAACTACAGACCAGTTAGCATATTATGTATTGTATCTAAAATCCTTGAAAGAGCGGAATACACCCAAATTGAACACTACCTCAAACAAAATAATCTATTCTATAAGTTTCAATCAGGTTTTAGATGCATGTACTCGACAGACTCCTGTCTCATCCACTTAATGGATCACATTCGTAAAGAAATGTCTAAAGGTAACTACACCGGTATGGTTCTTCTTGATCTACAAAAAGCGTTTGACACAGTAGACCATGATATCCTATGTAATAAACTACAAGCAATGGGCATAGGGTCTGTGAACTGGTTTAAATCTTATCTTAGTGGTAGAACACAAAGAGTCAAAATTGATGATAATATATCTGATCCTATGCCAATTAACTGTGGGGTCCCGCAGGGAAGCATCCTTGGTCCCTTACTCTTTCTCTGTTATGTGAACGACATGGAACTGAGCGTCTCGTGTAAATTATTACTGTATGCAGACGACAGCGTGCTTCTGGTTTCAGGAAAAGACCCAATAAGTATTGCCGCTTCACTTTCCAAAGAACTAGAATCATGTAGTGAATGGCTAGTGGACAATAGACTATCTCTTCACCTGGGCAAGACGGAAGCCATCTTATGTGGAACAAAACGCAAACTGAAAGACATTGTGGGCTTCTCGGTCAACTGTAATGATATTCCTATAACAACAGTGTCACAAGTTAAATATCTCGAACTAAAACTGGACGCGAGTTTGTCAGGTGAAACAATTTTGGAATCTATCCTGAGTAAGTGTAGAGCACGTATAAAATACTTGTATAGACAGGTGGGATGCTTGCCAGCGGCGACCAAAAAGACCCTTTGCCAAGCGCTTGTTCAATGTCATTTTGACTATTCTGTGTCATCCTGGTACTTTGCATCATCTAAATCAGCACAGCACAAACTTCAGGTCACTCAAAATAAAATGGTTAGGTTCATGCTGAACCTAGGACCCAGATCACATGTTGGCCAGGAACAACTTCAGTCACTAGGTATGCTCAATGTCTCTGACAGGGCCAAACAAATCAGGCTCACTAATGCCTTCAAAATTTTCTATGACAGAGCTCCAGAGTATCTAAAGAATGATTTTGTTAAAGCAAATGAGAGGAGTGGACATAATACAAGAAACAGGATGTTTAATTTTAAGGTCCCGAGAATCCAAGGACAGGGTAAGCAAACATTCTTCTTCACTGCCATCAAAAACTGGAACGACCTACCCCAGTCAGTCCGTGAAAAGAGAACACTGTATTCCTTCAGACGTAGCCTGAAGGAACACCTGAACCGGACAGCTGCGAGAAGGGAGCACCAAGCTTATGTCTACTACTAAATGCGACATAAGAGATAGACAAACCAAACTGAATGATTACTGATTACGGATTACTGATATTTACTATAAGATGTAAGGTATCTTAAAATAACCCCCTAGAAATACTTTCTCTAAAGTATCTATTTCTTTATCCTCCCCATTTTCCCCAGCTAACCTAATCCCACAAGGACCCCAATGGAAATACGCCTAACGGCCTTATTGGGCTATCCTTAGTTGGAATTATGCAAGGCTGGTACATGTCATATTTGTAACATACTATGTGGTACCAACTCTGTAAATTGCTAACTGAATAAATATTATTATTATTATTATTATTTGCCTCTAAAAACTCTAGACAGTGCCTCCAGGACCATAATAAAGAGGAAGGGGCTTAACACTGAACCCTGACGGACTCCAACACGGACTGCGAACTCATCACTCAGTACACCCTTCACCCTCACCGCACTTCGCGAATCCTCAAACATATTCATTATCACACGCACCAGCCACTCTTCCACACCAAGTTTCCTCATAGCCAACTGCACAACATCTCTAGGCACCCTGTGAAAGACTCAAAAGGCCTTCTCCAGGTCTACAAACACAAAGTAAATATCCCTGCCTTTTAGTAAGTATCTTTCCTGTATCTACCTGACTATGAACATAGCATCGGTTGTACCCTGTCCTGGCATAAAACCAAACTGCATATCATCAATGGAGATGCTTTGCCTGATCAAACCCTCAAAGACTCTAAAATGCCCCAGAACGAGAAGCCCACCACAGAAGCCACGAGCGAACACCAGACAGAAACACCCAAAGAAAGGTCCACAGAACGAAAGGACCAGCTGACCGAGCCAGCCAATTCAGACAGGCCCAAGCCCGCAGGGCTAAGCAGCTCCAGGCCGCACCTACCTACCCCTTCTAAACTGACCATTTTCCACACCTCACGTACACTACCCCCTCGTGTCCTACACTTCTAAATACAATGATGATAAACAGGAATATACATTCATATTAAAAACACCCATGCCCTGTCCCTAGGTTGAGCCAAGGCCAACAAATCAGACAGCCATATATTTATTAGTGGCCCCTCCATCATTGACGAACATGCCTATTACATAAGGCACCCTCTTCAAACACTCATCCGCCGTAGTTTGAATCGACCGCGCAGAGCATTTAAAATTTGAGGAGCCTTCATCATGAGCGCACGCGACCTCACTCATGGCTTCAGTCATTATGAATTGGGTTCTCACTACGAAAAAACTTCGTAAAAAAGAAAAACAAAAAGAAAATAAGAATAACTATTCAATAAGCTTTCCATCATATCGTGTATGTACTTGTGTGGATCTTTGACCAGACGCTACTGCAGGCGTCATTCTTCCTTCTCTGCTCTGCGCTCAGCCTGCCCGGACGTGTCTCCCCACGCTCCGCGGGTTCCGCATTTGTTGCGTCCCTAGTGAGTTTTTTCTCATTTGTTTACTCCGGGATGTATCGAGTAAGGTTAGGATATGCGTAGCTGGAGTGTCCTGGGCTAGTTGCCCGCAGTGCAGTGTATTTTGGGTCGTGTGTTTGGGGCATCTATTTCGGATGTACCCTCGTGGTCCTGTTGTGGACATGTGAACTTTTTCACAGTTAGCTAGCTTTGTGATGCAGGCGGCTTTCATTACGCGTTATTGCTTCCTTTTATCTTTCTGATGAGGTAGCATATTTTTGCTGACGTTCCCAGCGTATTTTTCTTCACTTAGTGAAGTTTTTTCTGGGTCCCGAGTCAGTTCTTCCCTTTGCCGGAAGTGTTTGCTACAGTGGTGTGTTGGCGGTGGTTCCTGTTGTGATATAATACAGTGCTTTTTGTTTATATTACGACATGTTACTGTTATCCGTCTGCCTAGGCCTAGCCAGCCTCTCATAGCTTTACCACATATACAAGTGTTATTGATTTATTTTCTAAATATGTACTACTGTGTCATGTGTGTCCTGGTTTAGTTGTGTATTGGCTATTTCCACGGACTATTTATGTGTCCTGGGTTAGTTGTGTATTGGCTAATTCCACGGACTATGTTGGGCCCGGCGTTAGTTGTGTTTTGGCTACGCCTCGGTCCGGTGTTGCGTTCAGATGGTATCTGGACGGGGTGGGTTTTTTCCGGCGGGTTTTTCTCGGTTTCACCATGATAAACCCGGCTGGTTGCCGAGTTTTGGCCACGCGTGGTTTAAAACAGGCTTGTTTCCCCGGCGAGTGGGTGTCTGTGGCTCCCCAGGACTGCGTCTCTGTGGTGCCTGTTTCAGGCTCCTTATGAATCCCGGCAGGATGGCTGTACCCATCTAACAGTGTTCATACAGACACGTGTTGTTTGTAGTTTTTTCGGTTTTGCAAAGCCAATATAAAACTAAGCTGTTGTTGTATTTCCTCCCCGGCGATCTTTTACAAAGAAGTGGGGATAGGAACAATTGGGGTTAACTTTTAAACTTTAAATCACCCGGCGGGTGCAACCTGGAAGGGTGGGATGACCGAATTTGCAAAATTCAGTTTAGTTGACCAGACAATTGAGGGATGCATTGTGTATCGCCTCCTTCAACATACAGCGCTTTAGGGCACAATTGGGGTTAACGTTTTTTAAACTATTATTCACACCCGGCGGGTGCTCCTTGGAAGGGTGGGAATAACGAATTTACAATTCAGTTAGTTAACCAGACAATTGAGGGATACGTTTTGTATCGCCGCCTTCAACATACGGCGATCTAAAAAGATACTTCGGGAGAAGTTAGATCTCGTATAATTGTCAGGCTTCCCAGTTTTTGATCTACGAGATAATTCGGGGGCCGGCGTCTTTTTTAGTTTTTTTTTTTCTCCAAAATTGAATCTTGAAACAAACACCACCGGAAAGACTTAATCAGTTATAAACGCCATGCTGGTCTTTATATATTATGTCAGAGGGTATTCATGAATCTTTTGGACAAATTAAGATATTCTGAAATCTTTTACTTAGGAAACCCCACCGTGTAGCGAGCTGTAGTCGTTGAGTATTACGTCTTGTTACCCGGCGGGTTATTTAACACTTGTGTGCGAACATGATTGGGTTAACCTTATGAGCATTAATTCCTGGAAATTTTATTTTTTTCCAGAGCTGGTTCCCGGCGGGTCTATACAGAACCTGGAGTAAGTTTCCCACCAGTCTCTGTCATGGCTACCTTTGCCCCGGTTTTTGCTTTATGCATTACGCCCTTCTGTTCAGGTATCCCTATTTTTGCGCACACCCTTTGTATAAAATGTGTTAAAATGTCTCGTTTGGTGTGGGTTACCTTTCCGGCGTTTTTCTCGTTGCTCCGAGAACACCGTTTTTGTTTACCGAGTTTTAGTCAGGATGGCTAAAATAGGTAAGTTACCCCGACGAGTTTTGGTAGCTTGAGGGCTCATCAGAAACTGCGTTTTCTGTGGTCGAGCCTTGGATCAAGCTTCCTGTGCTATTCCCGGCGAGGGGGGCTCCACACAGTTATCTAGGTGATCATGCTGACACCTGTTGGATATGGTTTTCTCGGCTTTTCAAAGCCATTGAAACAATGCTGTCTGTTTGTTTGGTCTTTCCCTCCCGGCGACCTTTTTACAAAGAGGTCTGGGGCAGGTATAATTGGTTTGACATTGCATATAAAACCCAGCGGTTGTACCTTCGGGTAGTTATATTAACTCCTTGCGACATATTATGTTCCAATAAGTCCGAGGAGGCGGTTGACAAGTATTTTGGGTCTTGAATTTGGCTCATGAGTGTTGTCGAAGCCTTACATTTTTCGCGATTTCCATCCACCAGAATGCTGTTTATTGTGATGTATCATATATCAGTGGAAAGAGGAATATTTATAGTACATGATAAAACAAAACAAAATGTAAATAAATCGAAATATGAAAGTGTAAATGAGTCCGGAATACAATTATTTCCCATGCAATTGTCTTCACACCGTCCTAGCTCTAAATTGTGAGTGATGACCATATATTTTGTTTGGCTCAAATAATAGTATTTTTTCTCCTCTTTCCAAATCTGAAAACAGAAATTGTTTATCTTCAATAGTTCTCAAGCAGTGACCGAAAACAAAAAATATATGATTTTGATTTATATGGTTTATAACATTTTCGATTTATTTCGTTGCTACGAAGTGTATGGTTTTAAATTTAGGCTGTATGAATTCGGCAAATAATGCTGATGAGTATAAAACAAACTAGAAGTTCCTAGGACAAATACTTTTTGCGCTATGAATATTTGAAATGAAGAGCCAAAATGCGAATATTTACGCTTCACCCATCTCTGTTCCGGCGATGGTAGCCGGGTTCCGAGCTGTTCCCCACCTCGTGGTTGCGTTATTTGCTCGGATATGTATATAACTGTATATATCACCGGAATCGGAAAATTGTGCTCTTTCCAATGGTGAAAACAAAAATAATATAGCGTAATTGGTTCGCGAGCTATGCACAATTGTTTCCATGCAGTGACCGAAAAAAAAAAATATATGATTTTGATTGATATGGTTTATAACATTTTCGATTTATTTCGTTGCTACAAAGTGTATGGTTTTAAATTTAGGCTGAATGAATACGGCAAATAATGCTGATGAGTATAAAACAAACTAGAAGTTCCTAGGACAAATACTTTTTGCGCTATGAATATTTGAAATGAAGAGCCAAAATGCGAATATTTACGCTTCACCAGTCTCTGTTCGGGCGATGCTAGCCGGGTTCCGAGCTGTTCCCCACCTCGTGGTTGCTTTATTTGGTCGGATACGTATATAACTGTATATATCACCGGAATCGGAAAATTGTGCTCTTTCCAATGGTGAAAATAAAAATAATATAGCGTAAATGGTTCGTGAGCTATGCGCAATTGTTTCCATGCATTGTTATTGTTATGAAAATATATGAGAATGTTTATACAGTTGTATATATTTGCCACAATATACAACACTTTTATATAATTTGTGTTGCCAATAATTGTATAATGTTCATAGAAGACATGTCAGTCATGAAGGTTGCCAATTTTACTTACCTGGTAGGGCTACAACCCTTTCCAACGAGAAGGGAAATGGCTCCTGGGTTGACACTGAAAAAACAAAATAAGAAAGCCAGGTTATCTTCAGGTAATAAATTCAGAAATAATTCTATTGTACACGAAAATAAAATAAAGTAATATATATATATATATATATATATATATATATATATATATATATATATATATATATAAATATATATATATATACATATATATATACAAGGTGTCAAACAAAATATAAAGAATGGTAAATGGTAATGTATGTGTGTGGATATATATATATATATATATATATATATATATATATATATACAAGGTGTCAAAATAAATAATGGTAAAATCAATGTGTGATTGTGTGTATATATATATATGGTGTCAAACCAGAGAAATATGTGCAAATTTCCAAGCCACCCAAAGAGGTACTGCACTGGACTCGTTATTTTTTTAGAGTGGTTTCCCCAGGAGGCCTATATCCACTCTAGTGCAAATTGAATTGTGTCACAACCCTTTCCAACGAGAAGGGAAATGGCTCCTGGGTTGACACTGAAAAAACAAAATAAGAAAGCCAGGTTATCTTCAGGTAATACATTCAGAAATAATTCTATTGTACATGCAAATAAAAGAAAGTAATGTGTATATATATATATATATATATATATATATATATATATATATACACACAAGGTGTCAAACAAAATATAAAGATTGGTAAATGGTAATGGTAATGTATGTGTGGATATATTTATATATATATATATATATATATATATATATATATATATATATATATATATATATATATATATATGGTGTCAAACCATAGAAATATGTGCAAATTTCCAAGCCACCCAAAGAGGTACTGCACTGGACTCGTTATTTTTTTAGAGTGGTTTCCCCAGGAGGCCTATATCCACTGTAGTGCAAATTGTTTTTTTTTTTTTTTTTTTTTTTTTTTTATGATGATGGTGATGATGATGAGTGAATGAAGGTGGGCCCCGAACCTTGGAAGTGATGATTGAATGAATGAATGAATGATTGAATGATTGAATGACTGAATGAAAGGGTGATGAAGGTGAATTATTGATGATGATGATGATGATGGGTGAATGAAGGTGGGTGAATGAAGGTGGGCCCCGAACCTCTGAAGTGATGATTGAATGAATGATTGAATTATTGAATGATTGAATGACTGAATGAAAGGGTGATGAAGGTGAATTATTGATGATGATGATGATGGGTGAATGAAGGTGGGTGAATGAAGGTGGGCCCCGAACCTCGGAAGTGATGATTGAATGAATGAATGAATTATTGAATGATTGAATGACTGAATGAAAGGGTGATGAAGGTGAATGGAAGAATGCATAAAGACTGAATGAATGAATGGGTGATAGTGATTGGAAAGGAATAATGAAGGTGAATAGGAGAATGCATAAATGAATGAATGAATCGTGCAAAGATCCTGGCTATAGGACATCTGCATCGAGTTGATGGTACTTGTTAAAGCAACCATTGACATCGATGCAGAGGCTAACGCGGCAAGACCTGCAGCGAAAGCTCGTGTCCTTGCGAATTTGGCTCCTGTAACACACACGGCACCGCTTTCGCTTTCCGCCTGGGATAGTCTCGAAAACGTGTTCCAAGTTCCTGTTGTACCGGTCATGGTCCAGTACAACAGGACGTGGCCTGGAACCCCGTCCTCTAAGAGGACCTATCCGACGGCCTCTTGGTGCCTGAGCCCTAGCTTGAACGTCCATTACTAGTGGAACCCAGGCGGCATCCATGAGGGGTGCTGCCCGAGCGCCACCAGCAGCAGCAGCTGCACCCGGTACTACTGGTGCGGGGGGGTCAAGTGGTAGGTCATCCACTTCCTCCTCATCATCAGTAGCATCGTCCGAGTCCGATACTGGTGCCGCCTGGGGTGCATTCTCAGCGAGTGCTCCCCCGACGGCAACAGCAGCAGCAGCAGCATCTGGACCTGGTGAGGGGGGGGGGGTCATGAAAGAGTGCTCCCCCAACGCCTCCACCAGCAGCAGGAGCACCAGGAGGAGTGCCAGGATCATCAGCAGGAGCGGCTGGGGAGTCTGGATTGTCGTCCAGTGGGGGCGACCCAGCGGAGCTTCCGGAGGATTGCCGCCGACGCCGCCTGTCTCGCCTGAGACGGGTGCATGGCTCGTACTGACCTTCTGGCAAATCCTGTGCACGCCGGATGCGTCTCCCCGACAAAGGCCACTCTGCAGGGTTGAAGTGCAACAAGGAACGGACTACGCTTTCCTGGAACGCCAGCATAGTCATCTTCCTGCGGGGGTTGCACTTCTTGAAGAGTACGAAGGCATTGAAGAGGGCCATTTGGATGAAGTAGAATACGATCTTCTTCGTCCATTTGACCGTTCTTCGCTGGATGGGGTAGTACTGGATCATCTGATCAAAATGATCCACCCCACCCATGTGGCGGTTGTAGTCGTCAACACAAACGGGCTTCATGATGTTCTTACGAGTCCGCTGCCACCTGCCTTGTACCTTCTTCTTGACAAATGACTGCTTTGGAATGGTGCTCTGGTCGTGGAAGGTGGACACCATGTTGACAATCCGTTTGTCTTTCCAAAGCATCACTAGGGTTGTGCCGTTGTTCATCGCCTCAATTGCATCGTCTTCCAGTGTCGATGCATGGGCAATGTCGCGCAACCGCTTCGGAGCCCCTCGTGCAAGCCTCAGGGTGCCACACACATAGATCTGGTGGTGTGTGACCATGTGGTGGCACAGGTCAACTGAGTTGTAAAAGTTGTCCATGAACAACTTGTAACCCATGCCTTGCAGGGACTCCGTTAAACCCTCAACCGTTTTCTGGAGAGTTTGACCAATACCAGTGTAGACTTCAAAGTCATACACGAAACCAGTCGTGGACACTGCCAGGATGTACAGCTTGATAGCGTACTTCTTCGGCTTCATCGGGTTGTAGCACTTGAATGAAAGGCGACCCTTCCACCCAAGGCAGCCTTCATCGATGGACACCTTCCTCTCCGGGACGTAGGCAAGCTTGAAGCCAGCAAGCAGGTAGCGCATCACCGTGCGGATCTTCACTAGCCTGTCTTTGGTCTGCTTGATGATGATGACTGCCTTGCTGTTGAACGTGTGAATATTGCTCAGCAAGGCTTGGAACTTGGTGACCTGCATGGTCGTGCGAAACGTTGGATAATTATGGATTCCATCATTTAGCCAGTAGTGACGCACAGTGGGGAGTTTGTTGACACCCATGAGGAAGTACAGACCAAGGAATTTGGCCATGTCCTCCTCACTGAACGATGTCCACAGAGAACCAATGAATAAGGCATACGCGTTGGTCTCATTCACCAGGAACCTGAGCAGTTCTCTTGTAAAAAAGAGCTGGAAGAACTGCAGTGGTGTCACTGGTGCTGGAACCCGCAAGCCAGGGGTTCCAGTGAAAGGATCAACGTTGGGTGTGAACGGGTCTGACGTCCACTCGTGATCCTCAGCATACACGGTGGGGGGGCGTGGAGGTGCACGTGCTGGGAGAGCACCACGTCGTCCGCCTGGACGACGTATGTAACCTCTGCGGCCCCTGGGCCTACCACCTCGGCCCTTCACGGGCCCAGATTTTCGGCGGGGAGGGGGAGGGGGGTCGTCTTCTGCGGAAGACGAAGGGGGTGGGGGTGATGGTGGATGTGATGAGGGTGATGGAGAAGGTGGTGTGGTGGAGTCAGGGCGTGTGGGTGATGGTGGATGTGATGAGGGTGATGGAGAAGGTGCTGTGGGTGGATGAAGTGGGGCAGGAGGAAGCCTCTGTGGAAGCTCCTCATCGATTGCCGCAGCAATCTCATCGTGCATGATTTGGCGATGTTCAGGCGGAACAAACGCCATGTAGCGCGCCTCGCTGCCCCCGCTGTTCCCCAAGGAGATCAGCGAGGGGGAGGCTACGCTGGGAGACAGGACATGTGATGGTGGGATGTTCAGACTACCCACCGGCAGGAGTGGAGCCAGGATGCGGGGGCTGTCTGAAATGTTGCTGGCCGGTGATTCTACGTGAGGTAACAAGGGACCGCCATGCAGGTTGTGTCGTGAAACAGGAGAAGAAAAAGAATAGAATGTGTGGAAGTTCGGGAATGGTGTGACGACATGAGAGGATGTTGATGGTTGTGGTGAGAGTACATGAGTGGATGTTGATGGTAGGATGGGTGCTGGTAGGACGGGTGGGGATGGATGAGGTGGGGTGATGTGGAGTGATGTACGGGCTAGGTGGACGGCTGGTGATGAGAGGTGGCGAGGTAGGACGACGGGTGATGATGAGCAGTGGCGAGATGGGGTGGTGTGGAGTGATGTACGGGCTAGGGGGACGGGTGATGATGAACAGTGGCGAGATGGGGTGGTGTGGAGTGATGTACGGGCTAGGGGGACGGGTGGTGATGAGAAGTGGCGAGGTAGTGCGACGGGTGATGATGAGCAGTGGCGATGAAGGGGGACGGGTGATGAGGAGACGTGGTGAGGTTGGGCGACGACTGGAGGTGGAGGTTGTGGAGTTGGTGGAGTTTGTAGAGGTGGAGGAGGTGGAGGTGCTGATGTGATGATCCTCCTCCTCTTCCCCCTGGGCGGTGGAGAATTGGTCAAACCATCTTCATCTCCATCCGTCTCACCCGCCTCATCTGTCCACTCCTCTTCCTCGCATCCCATGTCGTCCTCGCTCTCGCTCTCGCTACTGCTCATATCAAGGATGGTGTTGAGGACGGAGGCCAGCTGGTCCTCAGGGATGGGGCGTTTTTTATCCATGGCAAGCTAGATGTGTAACGGATCTGTAATGGGAGGGGGTGGGGGGGGTATAAAAACAAATGCACAACAGAACCAAGAAAAATAAAAAACAAAAATATATATATATATAAGTATATCAATCTACAATTAGAAAACAATATGGGGCGTTTTCTATCCATGGCTGGCTAGATGTGTAACGGATCTGTAATGGGAGGGGGGGGAGGGCGGGGTATAAAAACAAATGCACAACAGAACCAAAAAAAAGCAAAAAATATATACATATATATATATAAGTATATCAATCTACAATTAGAAACAAATATATAAATACAAAAATAACCCTCCACCCAAATATATATATATATATATATATATATATATATATATATATGGGGGGAGGGGGTATAATGGGGGAAGAGGGGGAGGGTGTATAATGGGGGAGGGAGGGGGCCAACTTAGATAAATACATACATACGAATGATATATATATATATATATTATATATATATATATATATATACATATAGATATATATTATATCAATGCTCCCCCACCCAAAAAAAAAATAAAATAAAAAAAAAAATATATATATATATATGGGGGGAGGGAGGGGGAGGGGAGGGAGGGAGGGGGTATATGAGGGGGGAGGGGGAGGGGAGGGGTATAATGGGGAGGGGGGAGGGGGCATAAGATAGATAAATACATAAACACGAATATATATATATATATATAGATTATATGGGGGAAGTGG